>OX411309.1:94213770-94568770 GCA_948150685.1 Rhaphigaster nebulosa | reverse complement strand
TTATTGTTTTATTATTCTTAATTATAATCTTTATACTGTAAGCTTTTATTATTACAATTCTGTTTTCTATCTTATTATTTTATTTTTTAGGAGTGTTCAAGCCATGACTGATATAAAAACTCATGTTGGATATGCACGTGCCTTTGTTCGATTATCATTAGAAAAAAAGATGTTATCAAAACACCTTCGAACCTTGGTGTCTGAAAGTACTTTATTGAGGTGTGGCCATAATTTTCATTAACTATTTTTAATTTTTACTTTCCCTTGCCTATTCATGAAATATATAGTAAGAGGAAGTATTGTGATCGTGAAAATTTTTGAATTCGAGTTTTCAACAGAAATACACGTTTTAAGGTCTCCTGAGTCCAAATAACCAAGTCTCACAAAATGGTCTGTGTGTATATGAACAGCCTAGCTCAAAAATAAAAAGTTGTATGAAACTGAATCTTCATATTTAAGGTAGGTATATTCATAGGTTGTTACAGCAACTTTTTCAGCAAAATCGACTGACCGGAAGTGCCACTTTATATAATTGATTTTACAATTTTCTCGAAAACGGCTCTAATGATTTTGATAAAACTTGCTGAAAGTCTTCTTAAAGCCCTTTAACTTTTTTTTTTATGTAGTACATCACCAAGAAAATACAGGGAAAAAGTTATGATGAAAAGAATATTTTATTGACACATAACTTAAAAAGTATGTATTTTATGGTAAATTATGTATAGAATTTTATGAAAGGTAATTAAATTATTTAAAAAAAAAAAAAAAATCATCAAACTTGGACCAGGATTGGCAAAGATACAACGCATCGGACTAATTGGAAATGACAATTATATCACCGATTTTACACTGTTTTACAATTTTCTCTTAAACGGTTTTAACGATTTTGATGAAACTTGCCTAATGTTTTCTGCTTAAAGCTCTTTAACTTTTCATGTATGTACTATATCAACGAGAAAATGCAGGGGAAAAAGATATAGTGAAAAGAAAATTTTATTTGCGCATAACTCAAAAAGTGAGCATTTTATAATTTTGTATGAAATCATATGAAAGATAAGTAAATTCCCTTAAAAACAAAAAAAAAAAATTATTTAAATCGGGCCTGTATTAGTAAAGATACAGTGTATCTCATAAGGACTACTAAACCCTAGATGGAAAGCGGAGTGCGTCCGGAAGGAGACAAATGCGACTGAATCTCCTCCCACCAAGCCGTCAACCTATTGTTAACAAAATGCTGTGTAACAATGTATTGTAATAACATAAAAGTAGAAATTAAGTTAATAATTTCTACTTTTATATTTTTAATGGTAACAAAATGATGCCATGGAAACTAAATAGAATTTCCATTGAAACTAAACCGAAACTTTTAAAATATATTTTCAGCTTGACAAACCAAAAATATTTAGTGTACAGAATTGTAGTACTACAGTTATTTATAAGACTAATTTACTATACTTTTGTGAGAAAAGACTTGAAGAAGTGCATTCAGCTGAGTATATTTCGAGTAGTGTTTATGTAAACTCTTTAAAATAATCTTAATGATTATTATTATAGGTGTGGGAAAGATGTGTGAAGTGTGCACCGCACCAGATTTTTAGTCATGAATCTATGAAATTAATTTCATTTATGATTATAATTTAGTTTTTATCTGTTTAAAATAACTTTTAGCTCACTGAGATCTTGAAAGAGCAAGAGCTTAGTAGGCAGTTAAAAATTGGCAAAAACCTCATTTTATTTAATATTTTTTTGAATCTTAATTAATTTACTTTAGGACTTGGCAAGTTGAATAAGGACAATAGGACACTAACTGGAAACAAGTTGAAATAGTCGAAGAAATGAAAAGCTACAGAGTGGATCTACTGGGAATCTGTGAGGTCAAGAGAAAAGGAAGCGGAACCAAGTCATTCAATGATGGATTCATGATCATTTACTCTGGATCGGATATGACAAAGAGCTAGAGATGGAGTAGGAGTGATTTTTACCCAAGAGATGTATAATAATATTGAACATTGGGTGTCAATAGGCTCAAGAATCTTATCAGCAGACCTAGAGTTAACATTGGGCAAAGTAACAATAATTGAAGTTTATGCTCCTGTAGAAGGATCATCAGTTCTAGATAGTGACCTATTTTATAGTGACATTCAGAGAGCAGTAAACTCTGCTAGAAGCAAAAATAGAAATATTATATCAGGAGAACTTAATGCGAGAATGGGAAAATATAGTTATGCGAATAACGGTGTTATAGGTTCATTTGGTGAAACGGTCATAAATAATTATGGGCAAAGACATTAAATATTAAGGTTTCTGTTTAGATAATAATCTATTAGTAGGCAACTCCTGGTTTAATATCAAAGTGACATTTGTAGGAGGGCAGAAATGTCACAAGCACAATAGATTATTTCATTATGAGCAACGGTTGCGAAGGTACTTTAGAGACGTCAAAGTGATCAGAGGAACAGAATTGAGTACTCACCATAGACTGGCCGTTGCAGATACCAAATAGTAGTTGGAAGAAAACCAAAAGCGATGAGATACGAAAGGATTCAGGTCTATAGTTTACAAAATGATGAAAAGAAGAACCAATATATAGAGCTCATACATGAAAGACTGATTAATATCACTGCAGAACAAACCTTAGATGAATACTGGCTGGGTCTGAAAAATGCCATAGTGTTGATACTGCAAGAGAGGTTTGCGGAGTCAAGAAGACTGGCTCACATTAAAAGAAGAGTTGGTGGAACAATGAGGTTAAATTAGCAGTGATGGAAAAGAAGTATTATTGGATGTATTTCTTCGCTTGGAAGAAATACATCCATACCAGTAACTCGTCGAATTGGGAAGAGTAGGTAAGATGCAGAAATCATGCAAAGATGGAGGTAAAAAATATCAAATCCTGGAAAGTCCATTGAAAATAGTTTTAAGGATAACAAAAGAAAATTCTAGAGTACAGTAAAGGCACTTCATGGTAGGAAAGCAAAGCCAGTCAGAAATATAAAGCATTCAACAGAAAATATAACAACAGGTGATAGGATTTTGGAGCTTTGGAGATGCCACTAAAACAAGAAATTTTCAAATGAGCTGCCAACAGTAGTACATCCCGGATTAAGGAGGATAAGAACGGAAGAACTAGTAGAGGATATGGATGATTGCCAGGAGGATGAAATAGAAGAAGCACTATCTAACACGAAATTAGGAAAAGCAGCAGGAAGAGATAATACCGTAATTTATTAAGTTTGGAGGAGAGGAAATGAAAAGGCAACTACAGAGGCTTTTTCAAAAAATCTGACACGAAATAAAAATTCCCAAGGTATGGGAATATAATGTTATCATCCCAAAACATAAGAAAGACAAGCAGAGTGAATGTGAAAACTATCAGGCTCTCACCAGCTGTTTATGAACTGTATACCAGGCTGCTAGAAAGAAGACTCCGCATAACAATAGAAAATGATTTGGAACAGTAACAAGCTGCTTTCCTCTCCAAGAGACAGACTATGGATCACATATTCTCTTCAAGAATGATAGTGAAAAAGGGTTGGGACTGAGGGAAGAAAGTGTATCCTGCTTTCTTGGACCTGAAAGGGGCATTTGATTCTGTCACCCAAAAAGAGATTTAAGAAGCATTGAGTAGAAAGAAGGTCTTTCCAAATCTAATGGAGGCAATAAAATCAGCCTGCCAAGGCTCCAAGAGAGTGAACCGTCTTAATGGACAAGAGTCCAAACCATTTTTCTTTGAAAAAGGTGTCAAACGAGGTGATAGCCTAAGCCCTCTCCTGTTTATAGCATTCGTTGATGAAAAACTCAAGATATTCAAGAGAAGAACACCCAGGACCATTGTAGGATACAGGAAACTTATGTATTTTTCTTTGCTAAGAATATCGTCGTCCACAGATTTCAAGGAAAATTTACAGAACGCAGTCGTAGAATGGAAAGAAGAACTAATTTGAAAGGGGGTGGGGTTAATGCAGCAAAGAGCAAAGTGATGCAGATTGCTAGAAATGATGAAGAACTTTTCATTACCTGTAATGGCCTACCATGGAATTTGTATAGATAGAGCATCCTTATTAGCAGAGACAGTCGCATTGACCAAGAAATCTCAAATAGGGTTAATTAAGGAAATGAAGTCTTCTATCAGATTAGTAACCCAACAGTTAGCAAAAAAGTGGTTGACAGAGACGCCAAGCTGAGCTGGATATAGTATCAGTTAAGGCAAAAATATAGGAACGCCAACTTAGGTGGTTTGGACGTGTGCAGAATGCCTGACACCTGGAAGACGAAATCGTATATGGAGGCCAGACTAGAGGGGCGAAGACTGGCAGGAAGGCCTAGGGTGACATGCTAGGATTACTTGGAAGGATTGGGGAGGAGAGGAAGGACGTGTTCCCAGATGCGCAAAATGGCCTGAGATAGAAATGAGTGGAGGAAGTGGATTGAGGCTCGTGATCTACGCTGAGAGGCATTAGTAGCAAGAGAAAGAAGAAGAAGTTTTTTTATGAATAATGTTAAAACTGCAATTTATAACTTTTCTAACGGGAACTTAGTCATAACTTGTTTGGCTAAACTCTCAACTTAAATCATTTCTCAAGGTCAGATTTATAAAAATCCACTTTTTTGGCTTCAGAGGATCCTAAAATATATAATTTAAGTGAGATTTCAATGAATAGTTTTTAATAAATTACTCTATTACTTGTACTTTAGGTATTATGTTTTAAAGGAAAAAGTAAAGATATAAAATTTTCACCTTGAATGTTGATGGATGACATCTTTAAATTTTTGTATTATCACTACATTATCATTACCTGCTAGTGATACATTAGATGCTTAGCTAGTCTTAGTTAATGAATCAGTTCATTGTATACCTACATTTTCGTATTTGTTCAAATCAAACAAAAACAACTTTCTCTAAGATTTTCATCCTTTTATCCTTCATAATTTTGTTATTTAAAAGTTTTTACTTTCTTTTACGAAGTAAAGGAAGTATGGTAATCGAGCAAAATTTTTGGTTTTCAGATTTCAACGGAAATATCCATTTTGACTAGTTTCATCGTGATGTCTGTACATACGTTTGTACGTGCGTATCTCACATAACTCAAAAACGGTTAACCGTAGAAAGTTAAAATTTTGTATTAGGATTGCTGTAAAATTTAGTCGTGAACTTCCCTTTATGGTCACTACATGATTACCAGAAGTGGTTCTTTACTTAAAAATCATTATTGATTCTCATCAAAAATTATATTAAAATATAATGTAAAACTTCTCAAATTAGGTATATAAGACTTAAATATTAATACAAATAACATAATAAATTTTGTTTAGCATTCGGAAACCGGAAGCGGTACTTTACTTGAAGGCCATATTAGACTTTCATCAAATATATTAAAATATTATACAAAACTTCTCAAATTTGGTATTTAAGACTCACATATTAATATAAGCAACATAATAAGTTTTGGTAAACATTGGCAAACCGGAAGTTGTAGTTTACTTGAAGGTCATATTACACTTTCATCAAAAATTTTATTAAACTATAATGTAAAACATCTCAAATTTGTTAAATAGGACTTTTATATCTATATGAATAGGTTTTGGTTAAAATTGGTGAGCCTAAAATTAATTTAAGGTTACAAATAGGATTTTTTCCACTCCAATTAAACATTCTAATTACTTGTTTTAAGTGTTAAAATTGAGTGTAAAATACTGGTTTTCCTCCCCATTTGTGAGAAGAACAAGTCTGCAGCAGGAGAATAAGTTATAAGTTATGTGGATTCTGACGCCTAAAATATCGAAACTGTCAATTTCCAATACTTTATCTAGTGACATTGACAGTTCTAATGTTGCCAAGGAACACGAAGAAATCTCTTGGGAACTTGTTACCTACTGAATGAAAACGTAATACAATAACGAAATGAGACCTTCAGAAACAAGAGCTTGTGTGTATGTTTGTGTGTGTGTCAATAGATGGATGTCGCGACGCTGAGTGTCGTTTTTGAGATACTGCAATCTTCGGAAACTAGAAAAATTCTGGATCACTTTTTGAGTCTCTGATTTATAGTTTAATAGGAGTACAAGAAAGTCGTGTGTTGTCCACATCAGATATTTTTAAGTTAATGTTGGATCTAAGTGTAAACTTTGTTTTTGAAATGTTTTTGGAAATATTGTTTCATTAAATAGTAGTTTTGACAAGTTAAATTTTATAGGTCTCAGTATAAGAGAACTGCTTTTCTCCGATGTGAAGAGGAAAAGGACCAGTTTTTATATCACTTGTTATCATTAAATGCTGTCGATTATAACTGCTTCACTAATACATATTTAAATACCAGTAAGTTAGCTTTAATTTTAAACTATACCCATACATTTTTTTCTTGTCTACTTTCTAACTTACCGTATTTATTTTGTATTTATCATTTAAAAGTTTAAAACATCATTATTTGTAGGAATACCTTACCGCATCGCTATATATCCTTCAAGAAAAAATAGTTTCTCCTCTACCACAGCCAATTGTTGGATTCAGGTTTATGGTTCACATGGAGAGACTCAAAAAATACCAGTGCCAAAAGCAACATTAGAATTTGTCTTTCATGTAAGTACTGTAAAACTTTGAAATAGTTATAATTTGCATACTTTTTATTTGTCAGTTGACATCCGCATGATTACTTTTTATTTGTAATTTTTTTTCAGCATAAAAACTTAGGTTATCTTACTACTACAAGAATCGGACATGATAATTCTGGTTTAAGCCCTAAATGGTTAGTAGAGTACATTATAGTCAGAAATGAAGTTACTGGTCATACATACAAGTGAGTGTTTGCTTATCTATTATTATTAAAAAATGTTTTATTGAACAAAAAATGATTTAATGTTATAATTTCAGTTTTCCTTGTGGTCGTTGGCTTGGCAAAGGAATAGATGATGATTCTATAGAGAGGCTGCTTGTGGGAGAGCGAGAAAAGGATCGAGATATTGATCGGGGAAGAAGTAGTAGGGTCAGAAGTCCAAGTGTACCGCCTCCGAAAAAAGTTTTACCTCTTAGTGAAATTGAGCATTTGTTAGGTGATTTAATTTATTAGTTAGTATCATATAAAATGTTTTGGGAGTGCTATTAGTAAAATATCAGTGAATACAACAATAATTTTTAATCAGTGAATTATATATAAATCAGTTGTTAGTAATTAGAAAAAACTTTAATTTTGAGGTGTACTAATGCTCCTACAGAATTCATGATTATATATTTTGACCACCGATTGCCCATAAGTAATTTATTGATGGGAACCGCATTCTCTGTGATTAAATTTCTTACAATTCCGCAATTTGTGGAATCTTCATCCATACCAAGTGCTATGGATCAAAATCAAAAGATATTTCTAAGAGAATAATTAAACCTTTAAGTAATCAATTTTTTTCTGAACGATGTCAGTTATTTCTATTTAATCTGGCCATCTTAATAAAGTAAAAATTAATAATGAATTAGAATTCAAGGAGAAGGTGGTTGGGATGTATTTAATAAAGTTTTAAAACTGAGGCTGTGGCTGTAAGAAGGGCACATGCTCCACAACTGAGTTTTGAGCTAGCAAAGGTGTTCGACACTGAAAATTGTGCTGCCCAACAACTACTGGCGTTTCATTATGTCAACCATTTATTCCTAAACCAGCACTGAAAATTTACATTATAAAGGACCATGTTATTTCAATTTGGTTTGAAAAAAAATCATATTTACTTACATGTCCTTTTTATGGAGAATGTCATTTCCAAGTGCCCTTTTAGCATAGAACATTTATTTCTCTATTAAAACATAATTAACAGTTAATATTTAAAATAAAGCAAAATACTTTATTAAAAAATCATTACCTATGCCTTTGTTAGAAAAGAAAAAAGTGTATGTTTAGAATAACTAAATAAAAATGAGCTTGAGTTCAATTAAATAAAAGTAAATTTTTCTAATGTCGCAACATAAATTATTATTAAATTACTAAAGACTAGTTGAGAAAAAGTTAAAAGAGACCAGATTTATTTGGTAAAACTGCTAACACATACATATTAAAAAATATATATTGATAAAAATCTAAGGATCTTCCGCCTTTCATTTATCAGCTCATCCTTATACCTTAATTCTACCCTTGTAACTCCTACATATTGTGTCAGAGGACTAATGCTCTTTGCTCATTGATCGCTTGTGGTTTGTTAGTTGTCCCTTCGAAACATCTGATTATCCTGTCAGCCTCCTAATTCCATCTAGTTACCCTTCTAGATACGCATTGTTCAAGCCTTTCTGATACCTCCTATCACCCTCACCTCGACAATTGGCAACTATAGTTACAATACCTCGACATGCATTCAAGACACAAAAACAGTCGTACTAAATTCATTTATGGTGAGAAGGAGGAGACAAATAAAAATAATAAGAAACATATACCGACGAGTCCAGAATAAGTGGGATGAAATCATACATCAGTAATACCCTTGCAACAGAAGAAGGGTATGATTAGAACTAAATGCATTAGAATACATTAAAAGTAACACATGAAAAGAACTTTGCAGATTTATAAGGAGAGGATCCTCTTACATTTTGATGAAACTTTTTTAGGCGAATCTAGGCCTTAAAATATTGGATTGTAGAGGAGATTAGAGGCCAACACACCCCAGCAGCCCCAGGAAAAAATCGGGAAGTTTGCATGAGCAAAGCATTTCATTTTATATCTCTGGTTCTGATGAAGGTATAAAAATGAGTTTAGTACCAAAATTTTCCTATTACCAGTTGAATAATAAAAAAAATAAGCCTTTTATAAATATTATTTATAAATAATATAAATAAAATAATAAAAAAGATTCAAGAATTAAGCTTGGTAGGAATATTAAAAATGTCTTCAAAATAGGGATTTTTTGGAGGAGAGGAGGGAATGTTAGTTTTCTCAAAGACCAAAATCAGTTCTGGATTCCCCACCCCAAAAAACAGTATTCCTAATTTTTATGGATATTGAAAAATACCCCTATGAAGTTTTTCAAAATAGTTTTAAATGTTTCTCCTGCTTCACATGAAAAGTGCAGGAGCATGGAATTTTACATATATTTGCACCCTTATGTGAGGTATTAAAAAAAAAAAAAATCGACATTTTCTAGAATCAGTTGATAGAAGTTTGTTTTTGGAAGCAAAAATCACAACCTTGTTTTTTATTTTTAAACAGATTTTTCTTTATAAAAAGTAGATCTAAAAATAAATTTGATATTCTTGTTTTATTCGCTACAGTTTACTTTTTTAAATCGGTCGGTTTATTTAGAATTTATTGCTTGAATGTGAATTTTCATGAAACCCAATCACTCTTCAAGCCGGTGTTGATAATCCTTGTTATCACTAACTATTGTTAATGAAGGAACATTCCATTTCAACATGAAATAACATGAACACAAACTTTTCTGCGATTTCCAACAAATAATTCTGAAATAGTGCTTGCTAAAAAAAAAGTGCAAAACTTCAAAATTATTAGATAGAAATAGTAGAATAGTTCGTCATATTTATGTTTTCAAAATGACAAATTTAAAGATTTGTTCCCATTATTTCTATAAAAAAAATAAATAATAAATCCTACAAACTTTTAATTAGTAGAGAGAGGTGGGAAAGAAAAATTATTGACTTACAATTTATTTATTGTACAAACAAGGAATAATAGTCAGTTCTCGACTTCCGACCATTCGGACTTACGAAAAAAAAAAAAAATAAATACATTTTTTTGTTTTTGTCATCAAATGCTGGCAAAACAAGATGATGCTATTGATTTCCTCAGCTAATGTCCAGTCAGTTACTATTGTATGCGTTACCGCAGTTAACTATTTCTCTTCATTTAGCAAACAAAAACTTTATATAAAGTTGATAGAGTGTAAAAATTATAGAGGCATCTGCATGACGAATCCATTCATGAAACTTCTTGGAAGTATAGTAAAAGCACATTTGGAAAAGCAGTATGTTCAGGCTGAGGAACAATATGGCTTGACACCAGAGAGATCCTGTATCGATCACATTTTTACCCTGAGACAACTTTTAGAAAAAGAAACAGATAAAGCCAAAAGGCTAGACATGATCTTTATAGACCTGGAAAAAGCTTATGATAGCTTACCACACAAACTGCTATGGGAATCCTTAAGGAAGGATGGTATTGACAATGATATTCTTAGAGTCATTATGGAAATATACAGAAATTTTACAGGTGCCAGATAAAAATAGGATGATTATTATTAAAGAATTTCAAAACGGAAAAGGTTCTACTGCGAGGATGCTGCATGTCCCCCACTCTATTTAAAATATACATTGAAGAATGCCTAAAAGATTGGTTGAGAAAATGTGGAAAAATGGGAATCCAGATAAAGGAAAAAAACCTGTGGCATTTATTATTTGCTGATGGCCAGGTGTTAATAGCACAAGATGAGGAGCATATCAGCTACCTGTAGAGAAAAATAGTGGACCAATTACAATCAAACTAAATACATGTGCACGTAGAGGGAAGAGAATATCAACTCAAAATTAGCGAAGCTGAGTAAAGTAGATCTATTCCATAATCCATAATACAAAATAATGGTAGAATAGATGCAGAAATCGAAAAAAGAAAAACAAACGGCAAAAAAACAATGGGAATTCTTAATTCCTACTGTGGAGCAACAATATTTTAATAAAGACAAAAAACTGATATACTTTCATATTGAAGAAATTCCTAAAAGAAGAAGAAAAATATTTTAATGTAAATATTTTGATGTTATATTTTTTGTCCGGCTTACGACCATTTCGACTTACAACCGAGGTGGTTGAAACTCATGAAGAGTCTTGGGAAGTACAGTTTCTTCAGCAAAGATTATATTAGGAGGTGACCTGGTCAGAATCATGCTCAACTATCACGGCCTCTTCCCCAACACTTTGAAGGTCGGGTTCCCACATAAGTACTCCCGAAGGATACTCCATCTCCAAAGTCAACTCATCCTTGAGAGAGTAAAAAATAAGTTCTACTATTCAAACCTGGGCCTGGTAATTATTGTTATCTTCTCTGAAAAATATAATTTCTCGATTTTTTCAAATATGGGAGATTGTTATGTGAGTAGGTGAAGTTAACTCAAAAGATGGAACTGTCTAGAAAACCAGGAATTATCTTGTAGCTTCCTTTTCCTTGATCTTAAAACTGCACTTGAGTCAAATTTATGAGTATTGTTATATAAAATTCATTTTTAAACTTGCATAAGATTATAATTTAATTTTAATTTATAGCCAAATATAGCTTTTCATTATTTTCATTAATTAAATATGAAGGTACTTATAAAAAAAAAAAATTAATAAATATTATTTTTTTTAGGTGATTGTGTAAATAATTTAGTTAAATATTTCTACTGTGCTCAAGGAAAAGAGTCAAGTAGCTCTCTTACAATGCTGTTATGTGGTGACACTGGTCTAGTAAGTTGTTTGGAACAGGCGTTTTTATATGGATTTAAATCATCTCGTCTTTTTGGTAGAAATTTATATATTTGGGATTATCTCTGTAAGTTATTAAGATTAATATAAATATATATTTTCAGTTATCGCTTAGATTCTAAGCTTAATTTTTTTTTTAGTAAAAGTGAGAGAAGATAGACCTGACAGCTTTGCTCCATATGAAGAAAAGAATATTGATTATGAGGCAACTAGGTACTATTTTAACATAATCGATGCTATTATGAACTCGGGTCAAAATTTAGGAAAGGATGGAAGATTCCAGATATTTATTTGTTTTTGTGTCAGGTGAACTTTAATTATTATTATTATTGTTTATTTTTTTTAACTGTATATCTATATTTTATCTATATTATTTTATCTTTTCAGGGATCACATGCTACAACGTATTATTTTAAACGTTCTTGCTACTTCTCGAACTACTCTAGAGATGTTTGAAGAAAATTCATTTTTTCGTGACCAGCATTTGTTAAGTTACATGATTAATATTTTGAGTTCCTTAGACGAATTTAAATTTTCTTTAGAAAATTCATTAGCTCATGGAATTACATTTGAAATTTTTTCTAAGTTTTAATGAAATGTTTCATGCGAACATTTTTATACCTCTATGAATTTTGTAAGTATGAAATTACCTAGTCGTATACAGAGAATATTTATTTCTTAAAATCTGTTTTTGCTGTTACTACATATTCTACCTGAAGCAGAGACAGATTTGTTGCATTTGATCTGATTATTTTGTGTATAATAATAATAATAATGTAATATATTTTTCCTATTATATAATACTCATAGCTGTATGTACCTAGCTAAAGGATGTTTTGACTGTTGAAATTTTTTATAGAAATTAACTACTAATCATTTTTGAATCGTTTTTACTCTGATTTTAGTTATATATATATATATATATATATATATATATATATATATATATATATATATATATATATATATATATATATCTTATATTATTCAAATCTAGAATAATATAAGATTTGAAAATTGTACTGAAATGATTTATTGTTGGTAAGTACCTGTTACAATTATTTTCTATTAATCTTTTTCTTGCCGTAAAGGAGTTTTTTACTATGAAATTTAAGGCTTAGGCTTGGACTTGCCGATTTTGTTTCTTTTAGACGAATTCTACTTTTAAGATTCTATAGTCTTGCATAGATATTTTTGTTACAATATTTGTATTTATTGGAACATGAAAAAAAAATTATAATAATGTTGATTTCTATGATTGTAAAAATTTGATTTCTTGCCTTTCTGTATTTTTAATGTTGACGAATTAAGCTTATTGGTCTTTATTAAAGGGGTTAGATTGTAATCACTATTTCACTCTTTATTTGGTAGTTAATATAATTTTATTACGTAAGTTGTTTTTTTTGCAACATTAATTTGTGACGATATTCTGAAAGATATGACTAATCCATGCTCAGGCATAGTGCAGGAATTCATTGCAAGCTGTTCCTCTGGACTAGGAAGTAATAGTGTACAAATATTTTATATATATTTTTTTTTTATACTTGTTTATGCTTTTGTATGCTCTGATTCAACATTTTCCACTTTCCGAAGAACTAACAGTTCTAATTTAGTAATGATGTTTAAACATGCAGAAGCTGTTGATATATTAATCATATAACTTATTGACTTATTTTTCAAAATCATGTTTTGCTATCTTTAACTTTGTTCATTGGGGTTTAAGGTCCTCCAAAGAGGGGAGACGGGATTCCTTACTTTTAACTTAAACTTTGAAGTATATTAGCAATTTAAAGTTATTTTACCATTAGTTACTCTTCAGTATTAATGGCATGAATGTTTTCTAGTTCCCTCCCATTATTTTCAATTATTTTTAAATCTAATCCATTTAAATAAATATTCATATCAAGTCCTTTTACAATCATTTAATTATTTTATAAGGTCCCAGTTAAAGAAGGAAAAGATTCTGGTCTAGAATACTGTGTGGCATGATAAGTATTGATCACTCTTAAATGTATCTTAATAGTGTCATAAGCTTTTTTCGTAACATAGTATCCAATTCTTGGTTTTCTTTTTTATTCCAAATCTAAATAATTCAGAAATACATGTTTCCCAAATTTGATTTGACATTTGCCTGGTAACATTTATTTTCATACAGTCTTAATTTGTAATTAATATATTTTTTTCTTGTTTTTGTCCATTTTCCTCTACTATAATAATATTTAGGTATCTTGAGTATATTCAATGTCTAAATTGGTTTAAAGCTATCATTTAATAATTTTTAATAATATGTTTGATTTATGAAATAATTGTGTGGCTACCTACAATTAACCTTCTTTAAAACTCAAATAAATTCTGAAAATATTTTAATGGATTTCCTATATTGTTAATTAAAAGAAATTATGTTATTTTAGATAATACTTTTTATATTTAAAAGGTATAATAAGTTATTTTGAATGAAAGTGTTTATTGTTGACAGTAACCTACACTACTACTCATGGAAGTATGGACACTTTTAAAAATTCAGTTACTCAGTGAATAACTACAATTTTCACAATAAATATCATATTGAACCTTTTACTAGCTCATTAGACAATATTATTGTTTAAAAAAAAAATAATATAGTCACTTTTATAACTTTTTACCAAAAGGATTAGTTGGGACCAAAAAGATAAATAAAGAAATCGTAATCCTTTTACGCCCTGTAAATGTCTCTATCTCTTGTTTTAGATAATGGTTTATATTAAAGAAACTTTTGAGCTCTCAGTTTATTACCATCAGATCCCGTGCCGCTTACTTATTTGATTTTGAATTTTTACATTCAAAATTACAAGGCTCACAATTTCTCTCTCTATCGAAACTCATTCAGCCATTCTCACATTACATCGAGAAAAGCTATTGGTCCGTAATTAAGTATTAATTCTTAATTTTTCCTGATGTTACGGATTGATAGCCTTTTTTCAATGTAGTGTGAGAATGGCTGAATGAGTTTGAGTAGAGAGAGGCTTGCAACAGGCCATTAAATGTAAATGTTTATTAAATTAAACACTTTAATACTCAGAAGGTGGTAAGTGCTTTTCAAAGCATGGTAAACTGTTATCATTACTTTAGTTCCATAAGATACAGCATGCTTTTATTTCATGCATTTGCTATTGCTGATTTATAAATCAAGTATTTTTTATAGTTATTGTTCATCCAGTGAATAATGAATGAAAGTTTGGTGGTGTTGCATTGATGTGAAGGATATTTTGATATTATATAGGAAAGTTGAGATTTCAGAAGTATCAAGTATTGAGTGAAATGCTTAATATTTATAAACTTTAGGTCACACCTCACGGGCATTTTCGCTGTATTTGAACCTTAAGAAAATGTAAATTTTAACTTAGCAGTTTCATTATATTTCATAAGAATTGTGTTGATTTATTTTGTAATAAGTTAGAAAAAATTTTAGGAAACATTTCTTAGGTTTGATTAGTAATTTTGTTACTCAGGATTCACTCTTCCTCAGTCCATTTTGTCTCTTGCTTAGAGTAAAGGTTTCAGTTGTGCTTGTCTTTAATTTTTCTTATGGTGAGCATTATGTGCACATTTAAAAAAAAAAAAGTTGAAATAAATTTTTTAAAATTTTGAAATCACTTGACGTGTTTTACGCTCACTCTATTTGCCCAGGCTCAATAAGCTTGCATACTATGTTAGTTATGTTTTCAGCATGTTTTGAGGCTGACTAAACAAAAATGTAATTCTGGCCTTGGCTTCAAGAGAAAGTAAATATTATTTTTATTTAATATTAAAATTTATAGTAAGTAAATATTTTTTTTTTTTTACTTTTACAACATACTTTGTGCCATAGAGTTATATAAAATTGATTATTTTATTTTTAAATTTTTATGTTTTTTGTTTATAGATATGTTTATACTTTCTTTTTTATCATGAAAGATCATGTTTTATGTCTATGAATATTAATCAAGAATATTATATTCTAGTTTAGATTCCTGAATGTGATCTATTAAACTTCTTGAAGTACCTATATTACTTAGTGATCTGATTCATTGTTACTATATTACTGAAATTATTATTTTTTGTAAATATGTCATACCTCACAGAGATGTAGATTGGTAAATATCTTAGATACTCATAGGTTTTAAGTTCAGATTGTTTTATTTCCATTGGTCGTAAATTTGAACATGTACTCATATGCCTTACCTTTTGTAAATAGATTTAGAGGATTTTATGTCATTTCATTTTATTAGTACTGATTACACAAGCCTGCAAAATTTGGATTGTGGCATGTCTTTAACTTTTGATAATTGATTCCTATGTAATTTTTTGCGCTGAATTCCGCATATGACCTTCATTTTTTCCATCATGCCAGGATTTTTCGCAAATCTGGGAATAAATATATCGCAAATATGGAAGAAAATTCTCCTTTTCCCTTTACCTAAACCAGGAATATGATGTACCAGCTGCTAGCAGGTACTTCTCTCTAAGCCTCGAACCAAGCAATTCTAAATTTTCTTTGTTCTGATGTGAGTCTCAGGCCAAATCATTTAGCTCAGACTGTAAAAAAAAAGCTATTAGATTACATAGGATGAGCCAAAAAAAATAAAAATGAATAAATTATAAGAGAAAAACATTTTGAGTCTTATTTTGAAATCTCATATTTCCGCAATTTGTTTACTTTTTGCACATTTTGAAATTTGCATTTGCAAAAAATCCTGACGTGATGGAAGCAAATATGGGTCATTTTCAGATTCAGTGCTAAAAAATACATAAGAATCAGTTATCAAAAACAAAAAACACAACCATCGCGAGCTAGTGTTATTTACTCCTAACTTTTATACTTTAGAAGTTGAATGTTATCTAAAACTGTTACCAAAGATATACGAATGTTCCATATATTTTTTTTTTAATGTGATAATGAATTATGTACAGATATATTCTCCTTAAAATTTATATTGTAATAAAATTTATGAAATTTTCAATTAATTAGACTGGTTGTTTCCTTATTTATTCAATATATTGTCCATATACTTATTAAATATTCTATTTTAGTTTTTAACTTGTTACATGTAGCATTGTAATTCATTCTTCATTACATGGCTCCACAACACTCGGTGGTTTAGGATAGCCTAAAGCGATCCTTAGCCTGCTCAATCTCCAAGTCCCATCTATTTCTGTTCTGTGATTATAACTAATTCTCAGTTTCCTGTGATCTTTCATGAATCTCGATCTACCCTTTGTAATCCAAGAAAGGATTCAAATAAATGGAAAAGGTCAGGAAATTCTGATTTTTTGATATGTTGTTTGGGTTTGGATTGATATTAAAAAACTAAATTTGCGACATCAGTAGACTACAGGAAGTATATTTTATTCAAGAAAGTCCCTAAAATTTTCTTTCATTATTCATTCCATGCTCAATATCTTGGAAACCAGCATACAAAAACTATCATTCATACCTTTTTTAAAAGAGTAAATTTGCAAAAAATGTAGCTCTAATAGAGTTCTGTATGTTTAATACAACCTGAGATACAGTTTTACAAAAACAGCATCTTTTCTCAAAAATTGAGCACCATTTTATGACTTTATTTTGACAAATGTAATGGAAACTACTATTCCTACGAATAAGATGATTAAATCTAATTTAAAGTGAATTTAACTTATCTAACTTAGCTTCATCTTTAGCAATAATAGATTTCGGTATGTCTAATAATTCCTGAGATATCAAACTTTTCTCAATAATGAGACAGTTTCGACAAATGTAGGATAATGTCATAATTGTGCAAAAATATTTTTCATACAGCTCCAGAGTGATAAGAATACCTATTATTAATCATATTTCATCTATTGAATTAATAATTAATTTAACCAATCATAGTAATTAAGTCAAATTGTTCATAAAATAGATAATTAATAACATAACTGTGAGAACACAACACAGTATTTACAAAACAAATTAATAAAATACAATAGATTGCATTAGTATTAAATATGCATAATTCAAATGAAATAAAAAAATATACATTGGTAAACAATTTCTCAAATTTTTTCACTTTGGTGTACCTGCTTGGTCTGTTTCAATATGATTTGATTATTAGCTGTTGATTATCAATCATTTGGTGAATTAATATTAGGTATCTTCATCAATCCAGAGAAGTAAAATATTTTTGGTACAACTTTATAATGGGGTCCCATTATCAGTGTCTGAATCCTAAGGTCGCCCTAATAGCACTCTAGCACCATTTTATGCGAATGCATACTTTTTAAGCTATGCGCTAATAAAATATTCTTTTCATCATAATTTTTTTCCCTGCAATTCCTCGGTGATTTATTACATAAATGAAAAGTTAAAGGCCTTTATGAAGAATAATTTAGGCAAGTTTCATCAAAATCGTTAGAGCCATTTTCGAGAAAATTGTAAAAAAAAAAGTGTAAAATCCATGATATAATAGCTATTTCCGGTTAGTCCGAAGCGCTGTATCTTTGCTAATACTGGTCCGATTTTGATGATTCTTTTATTGTTTTTTAGATAATTTAATTACCTTTCATACAATTCTACACATAATTTACCGCAAAATGCATACTTTTTAGACTATGCGCAAATAAAATATTCTTTTCATCATAACTTTTTTCCCTGCATTCCTCGGTGATTTACTACATAAATGAAACGTTAAAGGTCTTTATGAAGAATAATTTAGGCAAGTTTCATCAAAATCGTTAGAGCCGTTTTCGAGAAAAATGTAAAAAAGTGTAAAATCGATTAAATAAAGTGGCACTACCAGTAAGTCGATTTTGACGAAAAAGTTGCTGTAACATCACAGCCATATGCCTACCTTGAATACGTAATTTGAGTATCGTACGACTTTTCGTTTTGAGCTAGGCTGTTCACATGCACACAGACCATTTTGCGAGGCGTGGTCATTTGGACTCAGTGGACCTTAAAACGTATATTTCCGTTGAAAATACAATTTTCGAATTCGAAAATTTTCACGATCGCAATACTTCCCCTTTCTATATACTTCGTATATAGGTAAGGGAAAGTAAAAAGTTGTCACTTATAGTTTTACAATGTAGTTGCCCAATTGGCAGAAATTATAATTATAAGAGAATCTCAAATATAAATCACTGGTGTTTCATCAAAAAGGCCTAAGTTAGGATCTGACTGGAACAATGCTGACTTAAAATGAAGTATTATTATTGTAGAAAAAATTAACATACATCACTTGCCTCTGTCTGGAATATTAAGGAAAATAAAAAATAAAAAAGAGCGAAAATTAGGAAATCCATTGGGCCGAGATTTGGGAGATCCGAAGGAGTGGGAGAAGGTGCACATTCTCCCCTTGGTAGAAGACTGGGGATACTCCCTCTAGTTAATTTTACGCTCGTTGGTTGAAGCACATGGTCGAGGAGTGTGGTCCAACTTAAAGCCACATCATTTTCTGCAACTCCCTTTTTATAATTGCAGGATACCAGCTCGAGGATAGAAGTTAGAGTTGGTGCTTCAGTGGTATAAATTGGAGATCAAATGTTTTTAATTTTTGTCTAACCCCACTGTGTGGTATGCATTCTCTCCGTTGGACAATTTATTTGTGGATCTGTGGTAACACTGTCTCGACCATATGTATGTGTAACCGTATACTTTGTTATTCGGGTTATTCTCTATTATTGTTCCGTTCCGTATGTTTATATATGTAAAAGTTGTGTTCAATAAATATAGTCATAAATCCATGACCTGTTTCATCTTTTGCTCTAATCTATAGAATCCTAGATTCAACAGGTTATGGGCCCAGTGACCGTAAGTTCGTGAATTTCGTCAAAATCATTTTATTTTTTTTTCGCGAATCCGCCATATCTCAGCACTCATCGCTGCCGGTTGAACGTCTAAAGGGACGAGAAAATTTCGACATGTGGAAATTCGCAGTGCAGGCCTATCTAGAAGATTTGGAGCTGTGGGAATGTATAACAACAAAAACGGATCCCGACAAGAAGAAAGAAACGAAATACCGTTCCAAGTTAATTCTATTGGCCGAACGGGTGAATTATGTTCACATTCAAAACACGACCACCGCCATACAAGCATGGGAAAACCTATCGCAAGCTTTTCAGGACGATGGATTGACAAGAGGAGTTGGACTTCTTCGTATTCTTGTAACTACGAAACTAGAAGACTGTAGTTCGGTAGAAGAATATGTTAACCAGATAATTACAACCGCGCATAAGTTAACATCAGTTGGTCTCACAGTGAGTGATAAATGGGTTGGAACATTCCTTCTTACCGGATTATCAAGCCGTTTCGAACCCATGATTATGGGCATTGAGAGTTCGGGTTCGGCAATAACCGCCGATTCGGTTAAAACAAAATTATTGCAGGACCTTTTCATTGTAAAATCGAGCTTAGAAAATAATTGTGACAATTCGAATTCCGCTTTGTACGGTCGTAGTTCTAAAGGAGTTTCTGTTCAGTGTAAGGGAAATCAGAAATACAAGAAATATGAACAAGGTAAAGCCGATGAAAAGCCCTCTAAAGGCCTCCGCTGTTTTCATTGTAACAGTTACGGACACATCGCCAAGAACTGTTCTTCACCCACCCGGAGCTGGTAAGAGGAGTGGAAACAATCCGAACAAGGGCGCAGATTCGTCGCTATTTGCGGCATTTTCTACATGATCCTCTGATAATTCTGAATTTTTTTACCACTGGACAGTGGTGCGTCTTGTCATCTCTTTACAAGCCCTGAAATGAAACGGAGCAAAAATATTCAATAGCCAGAGACAACTAATTGCCTCTGCCAGTTTGGTGAACAATTTATTCAAATTGGAGGTTCCTGCTAGTTCTACGTTTGCATTATCAGCTAAATGTGAGATGGAACTGTGGCATCAGCGCATGACGCATTTGAACTACAACAGCCTTTGTAAGTTGGGTACCATTTCTAATGCTTTCAACATTTCTAGTGAAAACCGTAATATTGCCTGTGATATTTGCACGTTGGGAAAAAGCCACAGTTTACCCTTTCCTAAGAGTAACTCCACTACTGAATACTGTTTGCAATTAGTGCACTCAGACCTCGTAGGACCGATGGAGGTAAACAGTTAAACAGCAGGTTCCAGATATTTGTTGACATTTTAGATGACTTCAGTCACAAGTCATTCGTCTATTTCTTGAAATCAAAGGATCAAGTTACCGATTATTTCAAAATTTTCAAATCGCTTGTTGAAAATCAGTCTGACAGTAAAATTAAAATTCTACGTACTGACAATGGAGGAGAGTACTGCAATACAAAATTAAGTGAGTTTTTGAAGTCGTCGGGTATTGTGCATCAGACCTCCTGTCCTTACTCGCCACAGCAAAATGGAAAGGCTGAGCTCCTTAACCATTCACTGCTAGATCGTGCAAGATGTCTACTGATAGAGTCAGGACTCCCAACCGTTTTTTGTTTTTTTTCAGGTATTGCTCCATCAGAAATCTTATATCTCTGGCTGCAGAGCACAATCTGGACATTGATCAGATGGATGCAGTATCCGCATTCCTTCAGGGAGACCTGGAGGAAGAAATTTACATGTCCCAGCCACCTGGTTTCAGCGATGGAACTTCAAAAGTGTGTTGACTTCGAAAGAGCATATATGGACTCAAGCAAGCGAGCAGAATATGGAATCAAAAATTGGATGTTTTACAAGGGTTTGGTTTGACAGTCAAAATTTGACCCTTGTGTTTATTTCAAAATAACAGGAAAATGTATAATAATAGTGGCTGCCTGGGTGGATGACCTACTTATTTTTTCGAACAATAAAAAATTGAAAAATCAGAACAGGATTCGTTGGGTCATCGAATCCCAATGAATTGAAAGCAACGCACCTGTTGTTATTATATATTTTTCGGAGCTTTGTAAAAAGCAAGTGTAAATTGCTCTTTAGCACTAGTGATTTGTTTCATAGATTGCGGATTATTGGATACTGATACATTATCTTTTAAATCTTTCCTTCTCTTGAGAAAACTTAAGTTTGTGCTTTCCATTTACCAAAACGTGTGGAAGTGCTGATTGTTTCATTACAGTTTTTTAAAACCTTCGATAATTGCAAATAACGTGAACAGTACAACCATTGTGTTATGTTGCACGAAAACATAATGAAAAGGCAGAAACTGCAACAATCTCGCCAAGAGCGCTAATTTCAAAACTAAAAGACAAATTTGAAAATGAAATAATTGAAACGATAACTGCTGTAGATGATGAAAACGTGCTAGTGGTTGAAACAGCTATAACTGATATGCATCATCAGACCATCGTAAGACAGGACATCGATCTTCTTATACTGCCAACTGCTCTTGCATCCAAAGATAAATACTCCCGAATTTTAAGAGATCCTCAGGGAATATAAAAAAAGAGTGTATCGTTTGTGTCTTTTGCAATCTTCGAAGTTTTTGAAAACTTTTAAAAAACCGTACTGTTTGCCTAGTATGTGTTCAGTGTATTATTACGTAAGTGTTTAGTGATTGCTATACCAGTTCTGATTATTTCATGACAAAGAGAAGGGACAAATGATAAGTTTACTCAACAAAAGTAAATATTTTAAATACATAGTACCTGTATTCAATAATCCTCAATCTATGAAACAAGAAATTACAATTCCTAGAGAGCGATTTACATTTACCTTTAAAATAAATTCGAAAAATATTTAATAACAACATCAGGAGCGTTGTTTTCAACAAATTCGTTGGGCAATCGAATGATGCTATCATCTAATCGACAGCATTCTTACTTTGTGTTTCATCAGATTCAGTTTTGGAAACGGGAGATAATGCATTCCACTCAGTGGGATTGGAAAAATATATAACATTTTATTCTCGATTTATACTACCAAAGCACCAACTCTAACTTTTATCCTCGAGCTGGTATCCTGCAATTATAAAAAGGGGGTTGCAGAAAACGATGTGGCTGAGTTAAAGTTGGACCACACTCCTCGACTGTGTCCTCCAACCAATGAGCATTGAATTAACTAGAGGGAGTATTCCCACCCTTCTACCAAGGGGAAAATGTTCATCTTCTCCCATTCCTTCGGGTCTCCTATCCCTCTACCTCGGCCCATTGGAAGTTTGACTGCACTCCTCGACCATGTGCTCAAATCGCTATGGGCAAGAGTTCCTAAGCTCAGTAACCGAAGATGATTTAATTTGTATGAACTGATTTGATCTCTCCAATCATTTCCCAACAAAACTGAACTAATCCCTTTCCTTTGCAAGGCTCATGCTTGTATCAAAAGGGAACTAATATATTCTCTACAATATTTTGAAATGAAATTTTCCAAATTGGATATGTGCCCTTTTAAAGTGGGTAAGCTCCTCGATTACTTTATGACATTAAAAAGGAAATCAAAAATATTTATTTTAGAATTATTATTACTAACGTAACGCCACCATTCTGACAGAAAACAGCAGCACAACTGGTCTACCAACTCGACGTTCATTAAAGTTCATTTTCATTGGAATTATAAAATTATGAATGCCTTAATTAGATATTATTTAAAATGTTCACTGCTGTCGACTTCCGGCGCTCTGGCAAGTTGTATCTATAGGAGTAATAATTCAAATTACGGTAAGGTCCCGACCACTACTGAAAAGAATCCGTTGGAGTTTTGTTTATCTCTTGAGCTTGCGTAGAGAGCGGCAACACTAACAATTTTTAATAATATCTAAATAAAGCAGTAATTATTTTATAATTCCAATAAAAACTAATTTTACAATTGAATAAAAACCAGTCAGTTAACACAATTGACGCTAGAGAATGCTAGTGCGGCGACTGATAAGGAGGCTTCATTATAAAGTTTTACCAAAGTTTTATCATCGCTTTTAGATTTGTTAGAAAACTAATGTAATGAATGGCCAAGCCTCATAATCAACTGAAAGCAAATTGGAGATATTCTAGAATGCAAATAGTTTCAGCAGAGAAAAGGTATAATCTATATGGTGGGTACCTGGGGTCGGTTGCCTTCATTGGAATTATTAAAATTATGACTGCTTTAATAAGATATTATTTAAAATTAATAGTGCAGTCCCCTTCCGGCGGTCTGGAGAAGTTCTGCCTAAAGCAGTCATAATTCAAATTTCTGTAATGGCCCGACCTCAACTGAAAAGGATCTTTTGGGGGTTTTGTATACCTCTTGAGCGAGCGGAAGTCGACAGTTGTGATCTAATTAAATCAGTAATAATTGAAATTACGGTCAGGCCCCGACCTCAACTGAAAAGGATCCGTTGGGGTGTTGTTTATCTCTTGAGCGAGGTAGTGAGTGAGAGTCGGCAGCACTAATAATTTTAAATAATATCTAATTGAAGCAATAATAATTTTAATAATTCCAATGAATACGAATCTTACAATTGAATACAAAGCAGTTAGTTATCAGAAACGGTGCTAGAGAGTGCTACTCCAGCGACCTTCGGGTAAGTTGGCAGACACTGATAGTACGACCGCATTGCTTCATTTCCAGTCAATAGTTATTATCCATACCAATAGTTATTTATTTTCACTTTATCAATAAATTCTGGTTACCGGAATCATTCTCCCTTAAAGTTCGCGTGAATGCCCCACCACGTGCACCAAGAGGTAGAAAAACCGGTACGGTGGTCGCCCCCGAGTCCACTTTCCATTTGGATTAAGGAATGTTATCATTCCAAATGGTTTTACGGGTGATGTCTGCCGGGCGTCGCAATTGAGGTTGTCCCGGGATCTCCTTTGGGAGTTGCCTGATAATGACGTTGTGTTCGTGGTTAATGAGGCCAACTGGGGTATAAGACCAAACACTTCAGTTTGATTTATGTCAAGTAAGTAGATCTTCCCCCATATTCCATCATTGTCCAAGATGGTGAGACGGTTAAGGCCTTAGGAACAGTGTACGCCTTTCTTCGTTCCTGCATCACCTCCATCATGCTTCTTGTATCAACAAAAAGTTCTGCAGAGCTGGCAGGTGGAAGTACAACATTAGAATGACACTGTATACAATTAGCTCTTTTAGCTCCTTCTAGTTGTTTGGAAACTGTCTGCTTTACACTATCTTAACGGGAGCAGTAATATCACTCAAACTGAAGTTGTCTCTATTTGCGACTGGTATTATATTCATATTTTTGTTGTGGTTACTAAGAGAATTATTTGTGTAAACACCTATTGCCTCTATACAGAAATCTCCCCTGAGACGCTATAGAAGAATATAAAAGGTACTGCTGGTAGATATGAATCGCGTCAACTGTGAAGTCGTAGATAAAATTTAAACTATCGTTTTTGCAAAGAAACAATTTTTTGTATGAACACATTTAATATAGCAAATTGATTCATTCCATAATTATGATTGAAAGAAATGGCAAGACATTTTTTTTTTCAACTAGTCATTTAGATTTTTAATTTAAGGACTTTTAAAAATGGCTTCATGCAGGAAATAACACTGACATACAGTGGAGATGAAAAAACAATGTTGAGTGATGACACTATCATTTTTGACGTCACAATATTTCTCCTAAAAATTAATGAATAAAACATATGACCACGAAACGAAGTCGACGAGTAAGCATTGCAAGAAGGACTCAAGAAACTAAAAATATGCTGGGAGTCTGCCAATTGTTTGTGTCACGGGCAACTTGGATGAATGGGTATCAGAGGTAATGACGGCTGTCAGTGTCAAAAAGGTGAATCTTCACGAATTAAACTACAATTAAGTTTCTGAGAGTTTAATGAGAAAGTAAACTAAAAATAATCGGCATAATTCTGAACTTTACTGTTGAAAAATAGAATTTCTTAAAATTTGAAGACAGAGAAGCATACGCGCTGCTTATAAAATGACGACTGAGCTCTTAAAATGAAAATCTTTTTGTAGAAATTTCCTCGAAGTCTCTAATACAAATAGAACTATATTGAGAACCCTAAAAATGTTTTTGTTCTTCCTGAAAAGACTGAATGATGGAAGACGATTATTTAGATAACAGGATGAATATTTTGATGGAAACACTCAATTTTATGCATAATCACTGGTGTCATCTGTACATAATTAAATACATCAATATCGATGGTATTTCTATATTTAATATAGAAATCAAAGATATTTGAAATTTATATAGAATTGCACTAAATGAAGTAACAAAAATAACCATTATTAAACAGCAACATGGCTCTTGAACTTAGCTGCTCTTAGTATGGTAGATATGTTCCTTAATCTTTTGGTCTTAAGTGACATTATTTTCATAACATTTATAAATTTTTTTTTCTAATAAATCAAGTATTTTTTTAATTCGTTGTGTGATAAAAAAAAATACTTGCGAAACAATAAAAACTTAATATGCTTGTTATTGCAACTAAAACTTAGTTCCATTATTAAATAATTAATTTATATTTTAACCTTAATCACACTTTTTTACCAATTATTAGGATAAAAATCGAATACAAACTGTTTACACAATTTTCGATTTATTATAACCGTCAAATCATCTTCAGATATGGCTTCAGCAATGGACGTTGACGATGAAGAGAACGAGGTTCCTACCTCCAGCAGTGGAAAAGGTGAAAAAAAGAGGTTCGAAGTTAAAAAAGTAAGAAAATTAATATTAACACTTCTTGTTCTTAATTTAAACCTTTTCCATTAACATATTTTCTGTATTAGTGATTGAATTTCTTATTTTTAGACTTATCCTTAATGGATTGCTATTCATGTAAATTGTTACTAACTTACTTTTACTGTTTTGCTGTCAATAGTATTTATTTATTTGTTCAACTTTTCAGTGGAATGCTGTCGCCCTATGGGCCTGGGACATAGTTGTTGATAACTGTGCTATTTGTCGAAACCATATAATGGACTTGTGTATTGAATGCCAAGCGAATCAAGCCTCTGCTACAAGTGAGGAATGCACTGTGGCATGGGGAGTTTGTAATGTAATTATTATGTTTATCATCTTTAATAGCTATTTTTAATCAATATATACTTCTAAATTTGTTTCTGTTTCTAGCACGCATTTCATTTTCATTGTATATCAAGATGGTTGAAAACTAGGCAAGTTTGCCCATTAGACAATCGTGAATGGGAGTTTCAGAAGTAAGTTTTTGGTTTTTTTAGTACCAAAATATCTAATCATTAATTTGAAAATGTTAAATAGGCCACTAAAACTCTGGGTATTTAAAATAATGTGGTTAATAATTTGTTCTTTTGATCCTCTTAGTTCTTAAGAATTTCCTAATTGGTGTAGATGAATTTTTTTTATTAGAAATTGATCCTTCTTTACCATCATGCGGATTTCAACTGATTTTTTTTATCAGTTTGATTTGCCTTTAAGTGTGTTAGGTTTGATACTACTATTCTGTGTTTTTGTGCCCTCTTATCTAAGTAAAATATATCCCTACTCCTAATTCATTTCCTTAATCAATCTGTAGTTTAATTCCTAGCTAACACTAGGTTATTTTTGCTATATCGAGTTGCTACTGATTCTTTAACATTTATAGACAAATACCTAAAATGTTATTCCCTCATTGAGAAATATATTTTAATAATCAAATGTCAAAATCATCACTTTTAAATTATATTAATATTGCGTTAAAGAGGTTTTTCAGTTATTTGTTTTTAAAGTGGCTTCATTGGCTCATGATGTTAAGAGCTAAGCCTTGCCTGGATAAGGGTGATGGAGTTTGGTTTTGCTTTAAAAATAGGTTTTAAAGAATGTTTTTGAAAAAAAAATTAACTTGTTTGTACTAAGCATTGCCATCTACAGAAATCGTTTTTATTCTTGTAAGCGACTTTGCTGTTTTAGATAATCTACCCGGTAAGGATTGTCACTGCTGAAATGTTGACCTTGAGATTTTCACCAATACATTCTAGACAACTCTAAATAAAAATGGAATTATTAAGTGTTCTTATGATTGTGTGCTAACATAACAACTCAAAAATATAACGCATTAGTATGGTAATTGAATGGTGTTAGGAACCCATTATAGAATCCACAAGTAAAGTGCCATGATATTAAGAAAAGGGTAACAAATTGGTTTTGTGTGATAAGTTCATTATATACATTCATTCATAGTAGATGTTTGATTTTTTTCTTTATTCATTTTTTTTTTTTTGTAGTAAATAAAACATCCCAGATCTGGTTATTCTTTATCAATATATAGGTATTAACAAAAAAAAAATTAACCTTACACTGAGTTAATTCCAAATCAATCCACTATTTTCGATGTTTTGATTGATAATATACTAAAGAGTAAAAGGCTAGTATCTTATATGATAATTTTGGATAATTGGAATTATTAGGTTTACCATGCGAAACATTTGTTATATTATTGTTCGGTTTTGTTTTTGGATTCATTTGGCAATTCAAGATGTATAACCTAGCTCTATTCATTCCTGTTTTTGTATTACCGTTAGTTTATTTAATGGACTCAACGTTATTTTTATTAACTTAAGGGATCATTAAACCTATTTTTTATCAATTATTTTTTTATTATTAATGTTCTTATTTATTCTAGGTATGGACATTAAAGAGACCATTGTCGGAAGATCAAGCTATTTTCAGTATCATCATTCAACACATAACAAAAGAAATTATAATGCATTACACTTATTCTATATAAAGTTCTTGATTTGATTGTAATTAAGTAAACCTATTTCTCAAATTTGATTTTTTTTATATATATTTATTTTTCTGTGTTAAACAATTTGTATTTAAGTTTAACGACTTCAGTAAGATGGGAGAATTTATACGTTAAAATAAACACATTTCTTTCTATATTTGTAAATTATAGAAATTGCCTGTATTATTTTCATTTTCATTTATGTATAAATTCTACATTTGTGAAAATTAGATGTAATGGGGCCCTCATCTTTAAATTAAACATCAAAATCTAAAAAATATATTTAGACTATTATGCCCTATTTTCTGTTGAAAAGGAAATACAAGACTTTCACACCTTGACTGCCTCCTGATTATATCAAAACGGGCGCCATGTGCCAAATTATTTTTTTTTTTATATGTATTCTGGCTTTGGGTTTAAGAAAAAAATTATTTAAAAAATCTTATGTGAATTAATTACAAGAAATTCAATCTATTTTTATGTTGCAGCGCTAACCAAGTATATTTCAGGTAGTGTAAAAATGCCCTATTACCTCTTATGTGCCGTGGCCATGATGAGTACCGTTCAGGAAAATTAGATTTTTGATAAATAAAATAAACTTATAAAAATGTGAATTCCAATTTAAAAATTTAATTAAGTTAATTAAATCACAATGGTTTATATTATAATCATTGGAAGTACAATCCATATTATCTCTCCTCATCAACTTCATAATAGACCAAATTTGTATTAACCCATTTATTTAATTTTTGTGACAAACTACAGGAAAATTTTATTACATTTGCATAGGCTTGGACAAAAACTCATGCCTGATTACATCCACTGAAGGCTGAAAAGGTGCTGGATGTGAGATATTGAGTTATTGAAGTTTCACTTGTAATTATTATGGTAGGCTTAGCTTACCCTCATGCTTGATCCTTAATTTTAGTCAGTCAACCACATTCATTTGGTGATTTTTTAATTGTTGTATATTTTAATACAGAATAGTAAAATGTCAATAATTTATTTGCTATAGGATTTGGTTACAAACCTTAAGGCTTGTTTAAAATAAGTCTAAACAATTTGTTTCGTTGAAGTAAAACTGTTTTATTACTTTCCACCTAGGTAAGGAAGGCATGACTGGTCAAATTTTTGATGTGCAGTTTTCAACGGATCTGTGCGTTTCAGAATCCCCAGAGTATCTCTGTGCCACATTATCTCTTGAATGCCATGTTTTAAAGTAAACTTTGCATGTTCCAATGAAAAAATGGCTACTTTTAGTAAAAACTACACATCTCCCAGAACATTCCAGGTGCTCATTTAAAAGATAATTAAATAGTTTATAAAGCTTTAAAAAGAAATAAAACTGTAGAACTTAGCACCCAAAGCGGCAAGGAAAGTTGTGCGAGTGGACGTACCAGGCATGCTTTTCTTATATTCTCAAATTTTATATTGATAAAATCAGTTATTTTTGAAATTTATTTAAAATCAGGCCAGTTATTATTTATCTTTAAAAAACTTTTCCTTTATTACTATATTAGTTTAGGATTAGTTCTGCTTCAAACTTATATTGCAGAGTAAACCTTTCAATGCAAGGGCCTATTTCATGTTTTTATCATCTGTGGCCACCTGCAAAGTTTAAATTAAAAAAAAATTAAAAATGGCAGTTTTTATTCTAATTACTTTCTACAGGGTTAAGTTAAAAGAAATTTAATTATAATAATTTAGAGTTTTCAATTTCATTTGTTAAAAGTAAATTTATTATGTTACAAATGTTCCTTTCAGCCACAGAATTGTTTGTTTTATGCATTTAAATGCAATAAATAAATTAGCCCTTACCTGGCAAATAATTTACTGTTATGGTCAAATTTTTACCTGAGTTAGGTGGTAATGAACAATAAATACAGTAATGCGACTAAAAAACAAGTCAGTTTATTCAGAATGTCCAGTGCAATAACAAGTTCCAATTTCCTAGAAGATTCCAATCAACTTGATCCTCTCCAATCTGGTTTCCGGCTATTCCACATTGCTGCCCTAATTAAAATTACCAGTGATGTTCAGGTCGCTATATATGATAAAAACAATTGACTGTCCTTGTACTCCTTGACTTCTAAGGCCTTTGACTCCATAAACTATTTTATTCTTTTGTTCAAACTAAAATCATTATCTTTCTCTAACAGTTCTATCTGTTGGTTTGAATTTTTCTCTCTCATGCCCAAGCAGTTACCATTCCAAATCAACTTTTATCTTTCAGCTTCTATATTAAAGATCTTCACAAATCTATTCTTCATTGCTCCTATCACCTTTGTGCCGGCGACTTCCAAATTTATTTATCCATTTCGCCTTCTGAGCTATTTGTAGCACTTACCAAGATTCAAGCAGACTTAGATCGAATTAGCACATGGGCAAACTTAAATGGATTAAGGTTTAAGGCTGCTAAGACTCAGGCAACTGTCATTGGTTCCAAACCACTTCTCAGATCCAATTTCAACTTTCTGCTCCTCTGTTAAAAACTTAGGCATAATTATTGACCAATCCCTCTCCTAGAACCATCATACTGCCCATATCTCCGGACGTTCAATTCCAGCAGCCTTGAAGATTGGAAATTATGCTTGAATTTGGTGTATCAGGAATTATTTTTGAAATACAACCAGCCATTGGGAATTTTTAGTTTTTTTGTCCAATAATTCCAGTTTTCCATTAGTACTTGGCAACATACGTATAAAGTATTGGGAAAGTTAATGTTATTCCCCTTACCATCTCTAATTCCAAGAAAACTATAAAAAAAAAAAAAAAAAAAAAAAAAATCCTGCCTCCTTCCACTTAGTCCAGCAGTCCTCTCTCTCATAAGTGTGCTCATTCTCTCCACTTAACACAACTCGCTCTACCTGTTGCTAAGTAAATTAGGGATGTTATGGAATGGTAAAATAACACATTAGCTCCAACCGTTCCAGCTCAGCCGTCGTAGTAGGTTCCATTAAGCGTTCTAACTCTTAAACAACTCTCAGACTTTCAAGTTCAACCAATTTGTAAATTCCCTGGTTCACCCCTAGTCCTTGAGGCTGAGAGCAGAATGTAAAGGATACGAGGTTGCCAGTATTCATTTTATTCTCATAATTATGATTATAATTAATAATAATATTACTCATATGCACAAAGTTTTTAATCTTGAGATAGGCAATACGCAAACTAAAATGAAAAAGTATTATTTATTATTCATTTCATCAGAAACTGATCAAAAACAACATTTTATGGTTGCGATTTCATTTCAAATTTAATAAATTGACATAAAGCACCTTGAATTTTTTCATGGTATATCACTAGACACGCTGTTACTTGTTTTTAACAAAAAGTTATGTACATTATTTTTTTCTATGCTGAAGAAAAAATAATAAAATAACACTTGTTCTAGACTTCTAAAAGGTATGACCATGGCTAGTGCCAAACAAGTGGCTATAATATCTAAATAAAGGCGGGAATTTTCAAGACCCTGCAGTTAGAATGTCAAAGACCCTTTGACGTTAGGTTCAGAGAAATGGAACCAAATGTTGAAGGATGTAATTGAGGTACTCCAGGAGTGGTTTTTGTGAAAAAAAAAATGTCATAAATTGTATGACAAATGTTCTTAAATTGACATTGCGAATTCATCATAGTTAGTTAAAGGAAAAATATAAGGTAATTTCATAAATTTATCTGTTTTTATCAGCATAGCTTGCAAAAAAACTAAGAATTGGGTTTGGGCGGATCTAAATAGGGTTATTCATCACAGCAGGGCTATAGCAAAAGGAGAACTAGGATGTCAAATAACATTCTTCTTATACAAATATGAACAATAGGACAATAATTTTACATTTTGACAAATAGCGATGAAAAAGTGGCAGATAAAGATCACTTGAAAATGGGCAAGGATAAGCCCGAAATGTGATAAATTGTTGAATAAAGTGATGAAGTATATAAAGGATAATTTCCTGAAATTTAATAATTTTTAAAGAGGGTTAATTTTTTTCGAATTCTGCTGTCCATTCAAAGAATTAAAAAGGTCAATAGGAAAAATAAAAAAGTTATTTATAGGAAAAATAAAAAAAGTCATCAATAGGAAAAATAAAAACCATAAACTTTATGTTTATAATTGAGAATATCATGTATTTATAACATTACAGTGACACTGAAGTGAGTTATACATAAAAAAAAATTCGTTATTCAGAAATACTTTTATTATAGAACTTTTACTAAGTCATTTTGAAGTCTCATTTTGTATGTACATTTCCATATCTCACAGAGGCATACAGTTGAATGAAACCTATAGAATACTGCTAGAGGCATAGACAAGTGAGTTATTATGGTCCAGGCCCAGACACCATAAAATCTTAATTCTATCGGGTGAAAATCAGCACGAGCATTTTCCAAGTGATTGATAGCCCACATTGCTAGATTTGATATTAGTAGAAATGTCACTAGTTGTCTTGCTGGTTTTTTTCTTGCTGACTGAAATTAAAAAAAAATTAAGACAAAAAAATTTTCATTAAGATATAATGGTAACAATTTTCTTTGGAAATTTGATATCCATACTCTTTTGTTTTCATTTTAGTTTCAGGTTGATCCAATACTTATTAAAAGTAAAATTAAAACTATTGTTACTTTTATTATTAAAAGTAAAATAAAACTAATGTTGCTGGTGGGGGAGGTAGCATGTAGCATGGGGCTTTTAGTCCATTTTGTCTACTCTTGATGGCTACCTACAGATTAATTCCTATCACCTGCACTAACCAGAGTGGAAGTGTAAAGACTTTTCCAGGACCACTACGAAGTAAATATTAATTGGCTCTGACCCAGGTGGGAATCGAACCCACTCTTTTCCGAACTTGGCACTTTGGGATTCAAAACTTAAGTTGCCTTCAAATGTTTTGTTACAATAAAAAGCTATTTCACCATTCAATCATTACAAGAACACATTAATTGCATTATATTTTGACCTTTTTCTATTAAAGTCTCTGAAGGCTGTAAGAATTGAGTTAAGGTTCAAGCCTCAAGCCCTCAGAGTTCTGAAAGGCTCAATTGTTAAAGGTTTATGCTCCATCTTGAGCCTTTTTTGTTTCTGCTTGATTTAAGGAATACTTTCCGCAAATAATTCTTTAAAAGAAAAAAGTCACAAATTTAAGTGAGCCTGATGTCTCAGTTAGTGTTAGTCCATCAAAAGTTTTCTTTAAGTTTTACCATCAAGGAAGGCAACATTAGGCTTCTAAACAAAATATTTCTTATCAATAAGTTGGCAAAGAAATTTTTTTTTTTTTATCCTCTTGAAATGATTGCATAAATTTATGAGGCATCGGTGGTCAAGCATATTGGGTCAGCTCCTTGGCATGTTTGAATTAGATGCAGATGTAGCTTTAATTCTGGCCTGTGATGGTTGACTTATTTTGTAATGAATTTAATAAACATGTTCATTATTTACCATTAAAATTCAATTTTAAAATTTTCTTATAAAATTTAATTAATATACTTCTTTTCATTTTCTAAATCATTCAATATTAAAAATAACGTTTAGTATACTAAAGTTATTTTAAAGGACTTAGTGAGTTTTTTTCTAATTGTTATTCCTAATCAGTTGAAATGCTTTTTTATCAGCAAATAGCCTCAGATTTCAAATTAATTTTATAAAGCTTGAGCCTTTCAAACTGTCTATTGAAGTCATCAAACAAAATTTTGCCCCTGAGGCTAGACTAGTGCAAACATAAGCCTAGTGGTTGAAGAGCTTATGCATTCATTTATAAATTTTTTAATAAGTAATAAATTGTTAACGAACAATTAATTAAAAGATAATATTCTTACAGTCGCTGTTATGCATCTTCTCCACCAAGCATCAATTATAAATAATGTTTGCATTGATGATTGGATGATTCCAAATATTGCCGTTATAAATATATTTGGTCTTGTGAAAATTTCTCTTGTGAAATAACCAGCAATAAGTGAAAACATGAAGTATATATAAAGTCCAGTTTGAGCCATAACAAGGAGTATAGTATCCAATTCTAAGTGTCTGTTTTTTTCATACCTAAAATTAATAATTATTATGAATACTTTTTTGTTATTTAATGTATCAGTTGAATATTTCTTGTAAAAGGTTTAGTTTTCTACTTACGGTAAGTACTTAATTTTATACATGGCCAAAACGGTCGCTAGAGTACTTATAACATATAGAGTAAGTTCGCATAAATTAACTTGGAAAACTGCGGTGGTAGCATAGTCTTCTTCTTTGATCAAAGCAAAGAACATGATCAGGCTAATTATTGTAAATACTAGGACTACGAAGCTAGCAAAAAGCCCTTTGTGAGCATTAGCACAATCGACAGTAAAATACTGTGAGGTATTAGTTGTGACAGGCTTTAGTATCTGAAAAAATATGAACTCATGTAAATAATGCTGCATGCATATAAGAATGAGCCGTTGTTTCAATTTTGATAGATATTGACGAATTCATTCAAATACATTTTATTAAGATATTTGTGATTTACTAAGATATTATTGTTTTTATTAGTGGTGTTAGATTAATGACAAAAGAAATATTACTGTGATTTACAATTTTTTATGATCTCTGTGATGGTGGTAGTATTTTAAGAGATAATATTTTTAGTGCCTAGCTATAGAAATAGTTTTGAATCCTATCACCCTGAGAATTTTCTTCTGAGGAGATAGATCTGGAATTGGGGACACTGAGTCTTGGTAAGGTAATGAAATACTACGGCAGACTATGTTACATCTCATTAAACAAATTAGTAGAATGGCAACAGCCAATTTTGTAGCCTTGTTGCTTTCAAAGAATGTTGTGTAATGAATTTATTGCTCAAATTTGAGTTTGGTGGTCATTTGGAATTTCTCAGCAATGTTTGGAAATTTTGGCCTTGTTAAACGTTTCTCAAGTTGCAATTATCTAGATTTGCTGAGCCTATAGTAGTTGCACATTCAAAATAATAAAATCCTTTTAGATTTAAATTACTTTCTTAGAGAGAATGGAAAAAAAAAAAATATTTGATTAGGGATTGATAAATTATTTGCCACTTATATAAATTTGTTTTATTGAAAACTAGTTTCGAATGTTATACATTCATCCTCAGTTTAAGGTTTAAATGGATTATATCTAACAGAAAAGTTTGATAAATAATAGATAAATCATAAATAAATAAATAAGAAAATAGAAAACTAACAATGCATTGCTAGTAGTTCAATGCGAGAAGAAGCCAGTACAAACTTTTTTGTTTGATATAATTCATTTAAACCTTGAACTGAGGATGAATGTATAACATTCGAAACTAGTTTTCAATAAAACAAATTTATAGAAGTGGCAAATAATTTATCAATCCCTAATTAGATTGATCCTTCTATACCATCATGCAGATGTCAACTGAATAATATTTGATTTATCTTAGTTGTCATAATTATACCTTGTTTCCAGAAGTTGCATGTGTTTTATGTTTTTTGTTTCTTCCGCTTACATTCTTCCACAATGCATAAAGTATAACTGCACATATTAAGCTGTATTCTATAGTACAAGGAAAAAGAAATGGTGCTGCATTCTGTAATAGTGAGCCCATGATATTAGCTCTTCGGCATATGTATAACTCTTGTGGACGATGAAGTCCTCTTTTTGTTCTATAAATATGTTGAAAATTACAATTTATGAAAGTGTAATAGATATTTTTTTGGTAGTTTTATTACTTGCCTATTCAGTGCGACATTCAACCAACTTTCCGTATCATTGTTCAGAATCATAGAATCCTTAAATGATTTTACTTTTAATATATTTTTTGTAGTCCACAAATCAGCAATTATTCCCATGGCTACGCAAACAAAAATATACATTTGTGTATTGAAAAATAATTAAATATATTTTATGAAGCTTATGTATGGACAATGTATGAATGACATTAATAAAAACTCTTACAGGTTGCTGTATGTGGATGAAAAAATGTAACAATCTCATGTTTAGTTTCTTGAATCAATACATTTAGCCATACACATAGATTAGTTGCAATCATGTGCATTAATCCAAATTTAGACGTTATTCTATATTTTGATAAATTCTTTTGCTGAAACAGGAGAATACTTTATTCATAAAAAAGAAATAGTTTATATAATTAAATAAATTATATAATACGTATTGTTAATTAATAAAATATGAATAAATTTTCTTGAAGAAAAACGACCTCTGGTTATTTTCAAGATTCCAGGTTTGTTTTTCATAAGCCGTAATTTAAAAATAAATTAATTAGCTATTTAGGTGAGTTTGGCATATTAATAGGCAGTGGTGTAACTTGATTTTTTGTGCCTGGTTGCGAACAGCGAAAAAGTGTACCCCTTGACATTTATAGACCGTGAGAAGAGAAAAAAGGGTGAACGAAAGGGTTTTTTTTTTGTGGCATAAATCATTACAAAATGAAGTTACAAAATAACAAAACTGGTATATTGGAGGAAGGACGAATGGGGAATGTAGTAGTGTTGGTGAGGGGGAAGCAATGGTGGTTTTTTTTTTTTTTTTTTTTTTTCAGTTTACTCAGTTTTACAATGCCTTGAAACAAAGGAGTTTAAGCAATATGATAAAAACATCAGGTCAAAAGATTCCCTTTACTGTCACATTCCTTTTTTACTGTTTCTTTGAGTTACATTCATCCTTTATCAAACTATAGATAGACCTTCTTTCAGTAAACTTGATAACAATGGAATTTTTAATCTTTCCTTTCATATTTTCAGTTTTTTTTGGCATTCAAGTTACATCAGTGCTAAAAGGGTTACAGAGAAAACAAAGCAGAATAATATAATTGTTATGTCTAAAATAAATACCTTATCACTCATAAAGATGAACTGTAATTGAATGATTACAAACGCCATTCTAACTGCTGGAGTAACTGCCATCAGAACACTGCTACAGTTTACATTCCTTACAAGCTCAAAATATTGACCAAATTCTAATCCAGAGTATATCATGCTCCCTATCCCAAAAGCTGTAATAAAAATAGTTCACTGATAACTTAAACCTTTTTGGATTTAGGTTGATTGGTGACAAAGATCTATACTGAAAACCTGGGTCAAACCATGTGCCAGTTTAGGATAAAATTGATTCAAAATAATAAATAGCAACGAATAATGCTATCAATTTTATACAAGAAAAATGAATAAATAAATAATTCTTTAATATATTATTTATGATTAAAGAAGCAATTACCATTATCATTCATTAAGTGAATATTTACAACTTACAATTTAAAAACAAGGCATCTAAAAAATTATGAATACATAAATTAAAAAAAAACAACAATACTTAAACCAACTGATTTTAGAAGTTTGAATCAAAGTTACATCAGATTATTTTATTTGATGTGACCCACATTGACTTGTATCAATATGCTGATCAATGCCGAATATCAAAATAATAATTTATGTTTTAAGAATAGGGAATTTAATAAATTATAATTACATATATAAACCTAAATTAAGGTTTGGGGTTATTGTAACAAAACAGAAACTTACTAAAGTGGAAGCTTCAACAGATCGCTCTGCTATATTACAAGGAAAAATATTAGACTGTATAGCTTGTACTGTAAAAATATTAGACTGTATTGACATACATAATGGAAAAGCTAGAAAATAATTACTAAAGTGAGACTATTATTTTCTTTAAAAAATAATACAAGTAAATAGATATACAAATGTGAAACACAAAAATCAAGCTGAAGAAAATTTGATTGATGAAGTTGGATAAACATACAAGTAGGATTGGTAGAATTTAATTTAAACTGATTCTATCAGTAATGTAGCCATTGTTAGCCATCTATAGCTTGATACCTTATAGATCATATTTTAAAAATGTTATCAAATCATAAATTTTTACAAACTTGATTTTGTATAAGCAAAATCCTACAATAATGAACTTATCTGAATGTAGATTAATTTGTGTTCTATGGGGTCCTGTTGTATTATATTCATAGATATTTACTATTGAAAAAAAAATATATGGGACTAACTAGTTTGTTGGAAACAGTGGAGCACTCTAGTACAAATAAAGGTTTAGAACTTTTTAAAATTCTTTAGTCTGTAAAACAGTATTCTTTCTGAAATACAACTGTGTGCAATGAGTAAGAATCTTTTAAAAGTTTATTGCATAAAGTAGGATTGTCAGAGTTTTCCGAACCATTTCAGAGATAATAGTTACTATTCTAATAACATTTTTTTTTTCTATTACCAGCTGCTCCCATGCGCAAGTAAAAACTTCCATATCTACTAGTAGTTGATGGAGGCTCAATTTTATGCTTTGGTTCTTCAATGGATTGCTTTTCAAGCACCTTTTTCTTGATGGAATCTTGTAAATGAATATATCTTGAATTTTTTTTAATAATTGTTGAATATATAAATATTAGATAAATCAAGCTTCCTAGATACAAGTACAAGTAAAATGCCTGAAATAATAATTTTTTATATTAGTCACTTTTAAAAAAAATAAAACATCTAAAATAATTGATTCTTAAGGAAGTATGCAATGATATTGTAGTGCCTGTTTCAGTGGTCCAGCAGTTCCCGTTTCTGATTACTAATTTACTTATAGGCTTCTTTTTGTCAAGTTTACTTTAAAATGTATTATGATCAGAGATCTATTATTTTATGTAAGATGTTCATTAGTGTTATGAAATTGATCAAGTTGTTTTTAAATATGTTGGGTTACTGCTAATAAAATATTGGTTTTAAATGTGAAACAATGAGGATCAGAGGATAAAACAGTATTATTTACAACTTTGAATTCCAGTGCAATATAGCGCATGCATTGTGCTGATTTGTATGTAAATTTTATATTTACCTGATACTTGACTCTCCCATAGTGATCAAAGAATCTATCAAAAGGGAAAAAAGAAAAAGTACCATACTGTGGCTCAAAAAATAGGCCTAGAGCCCTCAAAAAATAATCATCACTACTGAATCCTTAAATTTTACTGAATCCAAATTTAAAATGACATAGTCAGTTAGTAATTTTTCAAAGATTACATACATAGTAATTTTATGAAGTGATACATATTAAATATGCATATATGTTGTTCTTTTAGCATTCTTATAAGAAAAATATTGATTTTAGTAACAAACTATTAGCCATTATAAAGTTGATAAGTACATTATTCTGAATATTTGGCTTTGTTATGAAGTTTTCTTTGATTCTTTTTTCATTTCTGCTATATCTGATATGGCAAAAATATGCATATAAATCTGATTTTTCATCATTACCTCATACAATGATGCGGGAACATGAGCAGAGAGGACTTCGGCTATTGGGAAAGACATTCCAAGTACAACTAGTATGTTGCAGTACAATCCAGATATTGTCATGGTCATGTTTTCACTAAAATGAAAATTGTTTAGGGGGATTTATAATGTTCGAAATAGTAATATATTAATAAAAACAAAATATAAACAGTTATTTGTTTCACTTACTAACATATTTGGGCCGTATCGGTTTTTGGGATTTGTAGGCCTTTTGTAATAAATGGCATAGAGTGGGATCTTTCCCTCTTAGTTTTTACCGTACCAGCTAAGGATGTATTAGATCCAAGGCTTAATAAAAATTAAGAAAATTATATAAACTTTATCAAAAACTTATATTTTAATGAAATATATTTTACCCAAATTTAGATTTCTTCCTGAATGGATTTTCTCGGTTTTTAGTCTTATCAAGCAATGAAGCATTAGATGAGTCACTTTCCCTTTCTTTCTCACATATTGTAGCTAGTTCCATAGTATTAGCAAATTTTATAATTTATATTCTACAATTAAAATTAGCTGTTTAAATAAACTTAAGACTGTCAATGTAAACCAAATTTTGTTTTTTTATAATTAACTTTAAAAAAAAATTACCTATAGTGTATTGTTATTAAAAATTATAATGAAACTTAATTCGATAAAAAAGGTTTTTGCATTACTTCATATAAGATATAGTTATGATCACTCCTCGTTAAACTCTAGAATAGTTTCATCTACAAGACTGATCTGGTTAGGTGATCTACATCACCTTCAAATTTCCTTGAAGACATGCAAAAATTGTTTACGAACTCTATTTGCAACTGAGAGTGTAAATTCAATGTTGTGAATTTCAATTAGAATACCTATCTTGTTTTTGTCGGTTGGGCCAAATTTGAAAAAAAAATTGTACAATTTAGTTTGTGTGCATGTGTAGAAAACATTTGGTTTCTAGACATTATTATTTCTTGTTTAACTTGGTAATTTTAGTTGTTATCACATTTCATGAAAAGTTTAGCTGTAAGACATTGGGTGATAATTAAATCCAACCTCAATGGACTTATATATTTAACTCACTTGGCTTTATAAATATTACAAAGTGCATTGAAAAATAACTGATATTTTAAGGGCCGAGTACAAGAAATAAATTATTTTGGCATTTTATATTATTGTAGGCAAAACAAAATAGCATGCTGCAATTAATTTCCATTAAATATAATATTTTACAAATAAGCTAAAACTTCAGCCATTGCATACAGATAAACATGATTTTATAAGCATGATGTAGTAATGATAATTCAATTGTTCTTTATAGAAATAGATCTGGAGTTGTGAATTCCTCTTACATGTTCCTTCTCATAAAAAATAACCTGTATATAGGCACTGTTTCATTTTAAGAAAATGTTTATATTTTCATATCTCATTAATTGTTATATTAATGAAAGAGTGTTTGAATTGGTATATCTTGAGGTGTATTTGGATAGGAAGATGTTCTATTTTTTTGACGAAGTAATATTGGGGAAGGGATGAAAAAAGATGTTTAGGAGGCTGGTCTAGAACTAATGTCGGTGGGTCTTGGAATCAATTTTTAACAAAATAGTTCCTAACTTTTTGTGCCCATTTACAGGTGGTTTTTTATGAAAAGAAACGTGTAGGAATCCACAACTCCAGATCTATTTCTATAAAGGACAATTGGATTATCGTTGTCCATTATGTCAAGACAAGTTGAAGTTTAAAATTAATTTCTATCGATCGTTAAAAAAAATATGCAATTTTATGAAAGGCATAAATAAATCATAATTTTAAATTATGGACTCTTTATGGGAGAAAGTTTATCAATCCCCGTATTTTTCATCACCTTGAACTAACTGCTTTATTCGGGGCTCATATTCTTTTTTAATAGAAAATCTTAAAGATGAATCAATTCATCAGATTTTTGGTCACGCGAGTTACGTTACCTTCATATCTCAATTTTTATTTGTTCTGACTAGATATTTTAATTTCGAGATAACATCAGCGGGAGGAATAAAATGTATAGAACTAATTTGAACGACAATTAATTTTAATTCGTAAAAAAAATCCACATTTACTTAATCAATTTTATTTAAAAATTTGTACATATAAGATGAAGTTAAATAATTTTACATATAAGTTATAAATGGTTAAATCCAATATTACAAAATTGTAAACAGTTTGAATTATTTAAAAGCTTTTGACCAAATACGCGAAACATTTTTTAATCTTACGTCGGTGCACCTCTCCCTTCATTTCGATTATTTGAGGTTCTATTGAAATTGCAGGTACATGCATGCAAGTGTAAATAGCGCTGTTATTTACTATCAATTCTGCCGTCCGGAGCAAGTGCCCCTTTTCGCCTCTCCCCTAGGCCCGGCCCTGTATGTAACAACCGACCTTACGGCTACATTAAATAATTTTACTTTAGGAAACTATAGGAAACTTTTTCCTAGTCCTTTCAGGATACATTAATAGCAGCTTTAGTCGTTCATAGTTTTGCATCAAAATGTTTTTTCCACGATAGATTACTTCCTAATGTTACTCCAAAATATTTGTTTTAGTTAATTACTTCAATCCTGTTATTATATAGGAATCAATCATCTTCTTCTTTTTTTTTTTGCCTTTCTTGTCGCCATATTTAAAAAAACAAAAACTATTTGATTTATCCAAGTTGATTTCTAAATTCCATTTTTCGTTACCGTCAACGGGTGGGAATGGCCAAGCAAGCCTTGGGTTTTGCTGTTGCTGTACTCGAACAGTTGGACTTTAAAAAATGCCCTTAGGGGTGATGTCTAACAGTTCCGTTTCAGTTATATTTTCAGAATTTTTAGATAATGTATGGATATGAGAGAACAAAATATGTCCATGAACATAGTCACATCGTGGTTGTGAGAATGGCCAAGTCTTGTTTTTATACGAACTCACACATTTAAAGAGTGAGGAGAGTACAGTCAGAAAGATAAGCTTCTAAACGCTTTATTTTTATTCTAATGTTATACTAGAATATAAATTACATACAAATTCAATTAAAAATTACAAATCATATTTTTAACTAGGGAAATGTGTTGAAAGATTCTCAGAACCTGAACACACCTATGAAATTATTTTTCAGGAATTTGGATCAAAGATTGGAAAATGTCTTGTGCATAAACTATAGGATTAATAAGAAAGAAAAGGGATAAAAAAACTGGACAAAGCAAACAATAAAATTTGGAGATCATTAAATTCGTCCTTACTGAATGAATCTAAGATATCAGTTTTTCTTTTTTTCGATTTAAGCTTCTTAAGATGTCTTAATTTTCAATCGCATATATTTCCGGATTCTCAGTCCGAGAATAGAATCACACGATATTATGCTACGTTTTTCATTATCATGATCTCAGCACATGTTTGCCAATGATGTAGAAGTTTCTGTGACAGCTGTTTGGTTTCCTGAGGATATCGCGTCTGCCGAGATAAATATTTTATTTAACGTATAATATTCCACTTCGTTAATATTGTTCATTTTTTAATGATATAATTGGTCTGTTTTAGATGAAGCTAAGACTTCCACTATAACTCGAAATTAGTTGAGTCTTTCAAAAGGCAGGGCAAGATCCTAAAACTCTACTATTATCGATTTACTGAAAACCATTAGACTGATCAAATTTAAAAATTAAGTTCGAGTTTTGACTTTTTTTTTCTCTTTCTCACAACGTAATAATTTCTTCTTTTGATTTTTGGGAGAGGTAATGCCCCTTCCCCATCTCTGCGTACCCCCAAAGTTAATACACGTTGGAGACAATACCCGTGCAGGGCTTCAATTGCATTATCATTTTTGGTTAATATTAATATTAATAATGTTAAACCCATAAATAACAAACAACAATGGTGTTAAAATTTGTTTCACTCCATCATATGTAACAATAATTAACCTGGTATTTATAATTCATATCTAAAATGATGATGAATTTGTTTTATTAACTAAATGTTTTATTTTTAGCCATCCATCCTAAGGGGCGTTGTCAAATTGTAAATCGTAATGGGTGTTTTAAAAGAGATTACAAGTTGTAGCTGTGAGGTAGCTCTGTGGAGGCACTGGACTCCTAGGTGTGACACTCCTGGGGCACACACAGCCTGTAAAGTGGATGCCTGGCTCTTCATTGGGTGGGTGGTATATTTGAGCAGTCGAAGATGGATTCTGATCACATCAGTTCCTAATATATCCAGTGTTCGAAACAGTACTTCCTTGCCTAGTGCTGAACCAAAGACCCTTCATGTGCTGTAAGTGATACAAGTTGTACTTGTAGATATTTTTATCAAATAGAGGGCGCCTAAATCTGATAGCATTGTTAAGCTTTCTAATTTGGAATGCTTTTTGTTGAATAGAAAAGATACATGCGTATACATATAACTACAAACCATTGTTCCATTAGTTTTTCATAAACTACAACAGATTTATACATTTCTTTCGAATGTCTTAAATGGCGACAGTGTTCGAGCAACAGCTGTTATATTTACTAAATTGATATTTTGAATGGGAATCATTTAATTTTAACTTTATTTTTAACTTAGGGGTGTCAAAATTTAATCAGTTATGAAAAGGAAAAGGGAAAGATTGGCTACCGGTTGATGTTCGATGTCTTTAAGAAGTCTCAGAAACAGGCAGGAATCATGTACCTACAGACTAAACAGGGCCGCCCTCATGAGGATGGAAGAAGGGAGGAGAAAGGTAATAATTTGAGTAACTTTTGTTCACCCTTATTTTGTATAATGATTAGAGACCCTAGTTTTATCTAATTGCATTCATAGTTTGCACATTTTTTATAGCAGCTGTCCGAATATCTATCGGTGCTTTTAGACCTCACGAAATCCATTTTTATATTGATTTAAATGAATTTTAATTGAAAGATGAAGAAAAAAAAACAACTTTAAAGCATAATAATCTAAAATAGAGAAAAAAAAATTGATCCGTTGACAACTTCTTAGAAAACGCTTGTTTATATCAGTTCACTCATTAGCATCGTTCACGCATCTATAAATTTTTAGTTCAGCTCGTGAATTATATTTCGTTGGTTATTGATTGGGAAAGCAGTGCTTTTCTTTCTGTCTTGTGAGATGTATTTTATGCTGATTCTTTTGTTTTGGTTATTATTTAGAATGCCTACTTCTGTCCCCCAACACACCAAAATTTGATATCAGGAATCGATACTGTTATGTCTAGATTTGTACTTAATCAGGAAAACAGCATACTTATAATATTATTTATTGAAGAAACGATACACTTTGTTATCTTGATTATAGCGGACTGAAAAACTAAGAAGGTAACACACAAGAAGGGCCCGAGACTAGATCACTAATAATCGATACTACAATCGAGACACAACAGATACTGGTTCTGGAATGCTTTTCGAGATATTTTAATGTGTTGCTAACCTATTTCAAAGATAAAAACTTTTTATTCAATTAAATTTTGTTATTTTTACTTCATTGTACGCAGTAAAGGTAGTATTGTAATCGCAAAAATTTTTGATTTTCAGATTTCAATAGAAATGTCCATTTTGACCATCACTGAATCCATTTTGACTAGTTTGGTTGTGACGTCTGTACGTACATTCGTACGTTCGCATCTCGCATAACTCAAAAACGCTTATTCGTAGAAAGTTAAAATTTTGTATTTAGGATTGCTGTAAAATCTAGTTGTGAACTTCCCTAGTTTGGTTACTGCATGATCACCGGAAGTGGTCCTTTACTTAAAGGTCATAATCGATTTCCATAAAAAATTATATTAAAATATAATGAAAAACTTCTCGAATTTAGTATTTATAATTTATAAAATGATTGAAATAACATACTAGATTTTGGTATAAATTGGAAAACAGGAAGCGGTACTTTACTTAAAGCTCATAATAAACTTTCATAAACAATTATTATATTAAATATGATGCAAAACATCTCAAATATGGTAAATAGCACTTTTTTTATCAATATAAATAATATACTAGATTTTGGTTAAAATTGGTGAACCGAAAGGGGTACTTTACTTGAAAGTCATAATAAACTTACATGAAAAATTATATCACTACTGCATATTATTACGGTAGTATAGATCCCTTTTCCGGCTCTCAGGAGCGATGGATTTTGACGGGTGATGTATCAAAAGAAAGAGAATTTCACGGAGAAGTGACGAATCCCGATTTTGTTTCTTAAATTCTTACTAGGGCTTAAATAAAAGTGATGAAAAAACTGGGAGGTTTCAAAGTTTTGACGACTAAAAGTCAGCGGATCGAGACGGGATAAGTTGGATTTAGAAGATTTTGCCGCGGGCATCGTGATCATATACGCTCCGCGGGAGCTTATTGGTCCAGCGTTTTAAAGCTAAAAACCTACCGTTTTTGAGATAACGCACGATATACGTACGCACGGCCTCATGCCATCTTGCGTACGTGCCGTTGTCATGGCAACTTTATACCTTTTAAAGCCAGTTGAGACTGTTAACAAAACCGTATTAATAACTGTGAAAACGTTTTGTAAATAAAATATTGTTTTTATGTTTCCATGAATGATAGAATACCACAAACAGAAAGTGGTATAGCAGAGTCTTATTGCTTAAATGTTAAACTGAGGGGGTACTTTCCAGTAGGGCAAGTTAATTACTTATTAAGTATTAACTGTTATTATTAAACTTACTATTATTAAACTATTATAAAGCTTCACCAAATGTGTGTTTTAAATAAACTTTCTTGATAATATTATATTGTTTATCGCTCATACTTCGATTTCATTAAGGATTCATTAATATATGTAATGCGAGAGTTCTCGCTATGGTATACTAGTTAAAATTAAATACAGAGATCATATGGTTTGGTAATAAAGGCTACAAACGCGATTTTTTTTCCACTCTAATTAAACATTTTTATTACTTGTTTAAAGTGTTAAAATGAAGTGTAAAATAATAATAATTGCTTTCGTCCCCATTTGTGAGACGAACAAGTCTATTATAAGCACTACAAGACCTTAGTTGGAAAGCCAAGCCAAACCGTAAGGAGACAGATACAACCGAACCTTCTCCCACTTAAGCTGGGTACGCACTTGTAACAAACTGCCGTTCCGTTCCTCCGAACCGAACAAATCCTAGGATCGGAGCGACAAAACTTCAAAGAAATGATATTCGGAAGAACGGATCGGGACCGATGCTGGCGGTTTTTCACCGTCGCATCAAAGAAATGTTTGGAACGGGGTGAGACTACTATGGAAGGGATCGAAAGTTCCTCCGTTATTCCCGCCCGTCGTTTTCATTATTTTATCAGTTTGTTTTTGGGCATGGTTCGTTACCTCTCTGTGATAGAAAAGGCTAACTAAGCACGGAGTGAGAAAAAGATAAAATCCTCCATCAACGCGGTTTTTCTTATTTTTTTTTTTTAAAACGTAATCTATCAAAATGTACGCGGCTGCTGACACTTGCTGCTGAGATGCCATGATTGATTCTGGGGCGAGAACTCAACCACAACTTCAGAGGAACGCTCGATTCTCCCGATCGCCTTCCCGTATCCAATTTGTACGGAATGATGCTCGGAATGCTGTCTTGTTCTTCGAAACAATGTTCGGATCGGTAGTACGGTACGGAGGAACGGAACGGCAGTTTGCTACAAGTGTGTACGCAGCTTAAGCCTCCAACCTGTTGTCAACAATGCGCTCTGTATTAATCTAATGTAAAAATATTAAAGTAGAAATTAAATTAATAATTTCTACTTTTGTATTATTTAAAGGAAACAAAATGGAACTTACACTGAAACTTAACCGAAACTTTTAAAATATATTTTCAGGTTAACAAAATATAGTGTGTAGAATTGTCGTACTAAAATTGTTTAAAAAACTATTCTATTGTACTTTTGTGATAGAAGACGTGAAGAAGTGAATGCTGCTGAGTTTATTTCAAGTAGTGTTTATGTGAACTATTTAAAACTACGCTAAAAAGATTATTATTATTATAGAGTGGTAAAGGAATGTTGTGTCGCAGATCGCACCAAATTTTTTTTTTTACTGTTTTCATGTTTTCATAAATGTTGATTTGGCAGATTCGCCCTTCTTGAATGGCGCGCTTCATAGACTATAACCAACTATGGTTATACACTGTAACCTCAAATAAGATCAGATAACGGTACACCCGTTTTGTGAGAAATGGAAATGATACGCAGTGACCTAAGTCTGGGAACCGTTACTCTAGGTTATTGTTTTCTAGAAAACAAAAAAAACTGTTACATTTATTTAGTATTTTTAATAGTATTTTAATAAAAAATATTTATAAAATAAAAAAATACGAAGCAATTTTAAAATTTATTTTTAAAAATTTGGTGCGGTGCTCGCATCACACAACTTTCCCTTACTGTCCTATAATAATTATCTTTTTAATATAATTTTAAAGAGTTCACAATACTTGAAATAAACTCAGCAGCATTCAATTCTTCTCCCACTTAAGTACAATAAAATAGTTTTTAAAACAATTTTAGTACAACAATTCTGTACACTGCCTATATATTTTAACTTTGTCAAGTTGCAAACATATTTTAAAAGTTGCTGGTTTAGTTTCTATGGAAACATTTTCTTTCCATTAAATAATGTGAAAGTAGAAATCATTAAGTTAATTTTCGCTTTTGTATTCTTAAATTACTTTATTATAGAGCGTATTGTTTACAACAGATTGGCGGATTGGTGGGAGGAGGTTCGTTCGCAACCTTCTCCTTTCGGATGCGCTTGGTTATCCATCTAGGGTCTTGTGCTCCTCATAAAATACGCTGTATCTTTGCTAATACTGGTCCGATTTTGATGATGCTTTTATTATTTTTTAGATAATCTAATTACCTTTCATACAATTCTACACATAATGTACCGTAAAATGCATACTTTTTAAGCTATGCGCTAATAAAATATTCTTTTTATCATAATTTTTTTCCCTGCAATTCCTCGGTGATTTATTACATAAATGAAAAGTTAAAGGCCTTTAAGAAGAAGAATTTGGGCAAGTTTCATCAAAATCGTTAGAGCCGTTTTCGAGAAAATTGTAAAAAAGTGTAAAATCCAAGATATAATAGCTATTTCCGGTTAGTCCGATGCGCTGTATCTTTGCTAATACTGGTATGATTTTGATGATTCTTTTATTGTTTTTTAGATAATTTAATTACCTTTCATACAATTCTACACATAATGCATAAAACGTAAAATGCATACTTTTTATGCTATGCGCAAATAAAATATTCTTTTCATCATAACTTTTTTCCCTGCAATTCCTCAGTGATTTACTACATAAATGAAAAGTTAAAGGTCTTTATGAAGAATAATTTAGGCAAGTTTCATCAAAATCGTTAGAGCCGTTTTCGAGAAAAATGTAAAAAAGTGTAAAATCGATTAAATAAAGTGGCACTTCCGGTAAGTCGATTTTGACGAAAAAGTTGCTGTAACATCACAGCCATATGCTATCCTACCTTGAATACGTAATTTGAGTATTGTACGACTTTTCGTTTTTGAGATAGGCTGTTCACATACACACAGACACACAGGCACACGGACACACAGACACACAGACCATTTTGCGAGGCTTGGTCATTTGGACTCAGCGGACCTTAAAACGTGTATTTCCGTTGAAAACTCGAATTCGAAAATTTTCACGATCGCAATACTTCCCCTTTCTATATACTTCGTATATAGGTAAGGGAAAGTAAAAAAAAAATGTAATAATAAAAAAAAATATTCGGATCTCCTCCCCCAAACGTAATATTCTGTTATTTTTTTCTTTTTATAAATGTCCTTTTCTTGTTGTCAAGCCAGTGAATTCGCCATTTGTATAAAACCATTTTTCCCTCAAGTATTTTCTTGACTACGCTTGACAAAATAGGGTAGATTTTTAAACCATTATTGAACACTGAACATTATTGACGTGCATTATTGAAAACAAATGAATAAATAAATTGATTTCTAAAGGCTGTTTCAAAAGAAGGTGGATACTATGGAGATAGAACACTCTGCATACAAGTGGATAATAAACGCTATTCAAAACCAGATGTGATCCAAAGTTATTCACAAAGCGAAAATGAAGTATCTGGGTGAGTTAAATACTCTTTCAGTTTGCTTACCACTCAAATAGTTTAACTAATGTATGGATACTATTAATTGTATTATGGATATTATTTTATTAATTTCTAAATTTATTAGTAAGCAGAACTTCCTTTAATTGGTTTATTTATCAATCATTTACCTATTACTTCAATTTTGATGTTTGGTCCTCAATTATTCCCATTATCAGATAAATTTTTCTTTACTCCTATTTGTCGTACATTTCAATCTTACAATATCGGCACTATTAATAAATAGTGTTACATATCTATACATTTTATTTATTAATAATGGCGATATTGTTAGATTGAAATGTACGCCAAATAGAAGTAAACAAAAATTGATGTGATACGTCAAAATTGAAATGTTGTGTAAATGAGTGATAAACAAACCAGTATAAAGGAAGTCCTGTTCACGGATAAATATAGAAATTTCTGAAGACTTCTCTATGTATTACAAATAAACTATATAATATTATAATAGTATTAGGGATACAATAAACTATTACGAGCTAATGGTAATTTTTATGAATAATTTATATATCCATATATAACATATTATATAACGTTTAGATGTATGCCCTCTAATAATTATATTAAATGACTGGTCTCTCTTTTTTTTTTTTTTTTTTTTTTTTACGTCAATGTATGTTGTGTTGTCAAGATTTTGTTTTGTCCAAATTATGATATGGTTAATCAAAGGTTTGCTTAATTTATCCAGTCCTAAATGTAATGATTCGTTTTATTGTATAGAACTGAGGAATATTGGCCGTTATCAGAAGAGAGAAACAGATTAAGGACAAGTGAGAAACATCATAGAGCAAAGAAAAGAGGTAAGAGAAAGTGAGAGTGAGGGTTGATGAAAGGAAAAACACCTTACCGTGTAATGTGCTTTGCTAATGCCTACATTTACTTCACATTTACATTTAAGGAAAACATTATTACAGATAAAAATTCATCTCAAAACATAAGGACAAAACAGAATACAGATTAAAAAAAAAATAGTCAAAAAACAAACAAAATACAGAAGTCAATCAACTAATAAATAAATAAACTATACAATGAACTATACCTAATAAAATTCTAGAGATTATTGGGTTTATTTACAATAAATCCCTAGAGCATGAAAGTTGTTAGCAATAATTTAGCTAAATATTTTCAAAATTAGGATATTGTATAAATTACTAAAAAGTTAAACAAAGTAAACAATTTCCAAAATAGAAAGTTAAAACTGATGCTATTTCGATCAAATGGATAAATTTAATTCAGATATGAATATCGTAGGATAACCGGAAGCTGCGTATTGTTTAGTAATCTCAGCACCCATCAACTAAAGCTTAAGTTTATTTTTAGACAGGTTCAGTATTATATTATCATTACGATTGGGAGTAAATAACTGATGAATCATGGTTAGGAATGTCTTTAGAATGGTATAATTTTCTATCAATGTATGCTAACAGTTTTTTTTTTTGTTTCCAGACAACACTACCAGATCGAATAAGCCAAGGACAAATCGTAAGGATAGATTGAAAGGAGAACCCTTTACTGGTAAGAAGTTGCGGTCAGGGAGTAGAAGCAAAGCCAGCACAACAAGCTATAAAGATTCTGAATTAGAGGACAAGAGACTGAATGCAAGAAGTATCTTAATCGAAGTTTCTCGTCAGCGAAAGAGGAAAGAAAACAGAAGGCAACAAACCACGCAGACCACATCGGCCGAGCGCAGGTTGATGGCACCTTCCTTGGAGGTTCGAGCTAAGTTAAAACAACACAGACCTAAAACCTCTCGTTCGAGTAGTCCTTCCTCAGATCAGCAGTTCCTAGAAAGGACAGGTTCACTTTTTAAGAGCAACACAATAAACAATCATGGGAATGTTTCTTGGGCTTCTTCATCACGTAAGTCGTACATAGAAAAATCTCATCCCAAACGAGAAAATGAAAAAGAAATAAGAATTTCACAATCTGATTTACTAGAAACAATCAGGATGGAACCTTCTAATGCAGCTGAAACGGAACCAAAAGATCTTCCCAAACGGAACGAAAATCGAACATCACAAATGAATCCCAAACAGCCTTTTTACGAATCTTTACTGATTAAACAACAACAAATGAACGACGAACTTTTTGAGTATTTAAAGGATTCAAAAAAACATTCAGCTATTGAGGTTTCAAGAGAACCATTAAAGTATTTAAAGGGATCAAAAAAACATTCAGCTATTAATGTTTCAAGAGAACCATCCCTTAAAGCTATAGAGTCCCGCGAATCTGTTAAAAAGAAGGGAAAAATTAGTAGAAGGTCGAGTAGCAAAAAGAGAAGTAGGATGATTAAACCGAGTCCGGGGAGCACGCGCTTCTTCTTCAAGGCACTCCCGGTGACCATGGCCTCAGATCAGAAGGAAGTTATCTCGAAGTGGAGGAAGAGATTAGGAACTAGTTCTCCAACTTCACCCCATTCTCAGAGCACTAATACACCAATTTTAGCTTCATCATTCCTAAGAGATTCTCATATCTTCAGGGTACAAGGCGAAGCCACTCAAGCAGGTAAAAAATCGAATTTGAATCCGATGGACACGAATTATCTGATACCAGAAAAAGATTCTCCAGTCATTAGTCTGGATGATGTCGAATTGAAAAAATTGTTAGGGCCCATGAGTAGAAAACGTTCCAACGAAGTTTTCTCAGCTAACGAAGAACAAGAAATTTTCCTAAGGATTGAAATGGAGAAGACTAAAAAACACATTCATTATCTTGAAGAATTAGCACGTACAAAGATCGAAAAACTTGAAGAGATCCGTTGGAAAAAGAAAAGAGCTTTGGAAGAGGAGGCGGTGTTGAATGATAAGCTTGAAAAACTTTTGGGTAGAATCCAAGAACTTAGAGAAAGTGATTCTTATGCTAAGCTATTAGACAAGCAAACTCAAGTTTTCGCGACAAAGAGGATTCGACCGAACATTAAATGATCTTGTTTATCATTTGGATCGGAAATTTTTATTATTATAGAATTGAGATAAATTGGATCCATAAGTGAAGTTTAAATGACGTTTATTAGTAAAGCGGGGAGAATTAATCGGTTAACTCAAACATGGTGCTTCATATTTTTAGATTATGAAGTTTTTATTATGGAGGATATTGCTGGCTATTTCTGAGGAGTCAATCCTCATTTAACGTATTCCATAGCTCCTTTGGTCTCCTGTGATAAGCATTGAAAGAAAGTGTATTGAGGAATCGCCTTTTAATAAATAGATTCTTTTATAAAATCAGTTTAACTATATGAAGATGTGTGCTTATGTTTCAGATATTTTGTTTTTCTCTTCTCGTATCCAATTTCGATTTCAAAGTCCCTATATGATTTTATAATTCGTTCGCATGTGATATCATTTAACCAAGTTCAGAACTTGTTTAAGGTAGTAAAAGTAATTTTCTCAAGAAAGGCATAACGTATAGAGCCTTGGTGTTGTCTAAACTATGTTAAAAGCCGGTGTAAATTTGTAATCGGTAGATGGTGTTGAAATAATCTTTGAATTGATCAGTCAACACAAACTTTATATATATATATATATATATATATATATATATATATATATATATATATATATATAAGTATTTTTATTTAAAGTAATTAAAATCAGTTTTGAGACATCCGGAGGTAGTTGTCGCCTTGCAGTCGAGTCGGTATTACCGTAGGAGCAACTGGAAGTTAAACAGTGCTTCTTCATTACCAGTTTATAAAGTTATACCTTACTGAAGGGAATCTTTTACCTCTGGACGGTAAGAAGTTTCATTAAATCTAAACTTCGGACCCGAATCTCATTACGCTGGCTTACATAACTCGAATTAGTCCTCTGTACCTATATTAGCCTAACATCCTTCAATACGTCACATTTAAAAGAAATAAATAGAATATAAATTATATCTTTTGTATTTTTAACGTATATTCTTATTTCATTTTATTCTTACTTACTGATTAAAAGAAACCCATTGAACAGAAGCGCACACAAAAAAGTTTGGTTGGTTGTTTTATTTTATGGCACTAAACTTCGTTAGTTTTAATAGATTAATTTGATCAAAATAATTAACGTCTCATGAAATAATAAATAAATAAAATAGAGAAAATAAATAAGTAAAAAAACAAAACAAATATTGTAATGAAAGAGATAGTGAAAATAATGGTTCGCCGTGGCATTATGAGATCTTGCAAATATCTAGTTTGACGTGAAGAGACTGCGTCTATCTTATTACTATAATTTCCGAAGGCAATTGAGGTACTGCTTGGTATTACTTTTGTTCTCAATTATCTGAGGTAAAATGGACACTCTTCAAAGATATGAGCTATTGTCAAGCTTCCTTTACAATATCGGCTTCTTGTGGTTGATTCCTTCGATACCAGTTGAATAAGCGTCAGTCTTGAATGTCCAGTTTTGAGCGGGGTTAGGGGTTGTTATACCACTTGTTGCCATTTGCGGTCTGCCAAGGCTTTACCTCTCTCTTTATTCTTCTAAGCTTGCTTGCGTAGCTCTTGTCTCATATTTCTTCTCATTCCTTGAATATTTTTCTTTCAAAGGACGCGCCAGCTGTGATGGTGTTAAAAGAATCCTACCACGATCAGGAAGAATAAGGGCCTCTTTAACTGCCTTATCCACCAATGTGTCCAGGCGTTCACAATTTTTTTTTTGCGAAATAATCGATTTCTCATCTTCACCTATAATTTTAGTAATTTCTAGAATAGTGAACACCAAAAAGATTTCCTAAGGAATCTTCTTCTTCTTCTTCATTATAATAATTCGAATTTTTATCAGATCCATTGGGGTTATAAATAATAAATACTCTTTACATGGTGTCTCAGTTCTAACGGCTAAATCCTTGGAATCAATAGTGCAGCTTAAAAATCAAGTCAATATTTATCGAAAAATCTTGAATTTTTCAACCTACAAAAAACTAAGAATAAAAATCACTGTACTGAGGCTATTGAAAATCCTATTACCTCATTTTAAGAGCTTTGGATTTCCTATCAGAAAAATCCAGTTTTCAATTTTCAGAGTCATTTAAAAAACGAGCAAAAATCAGTTTGACTATTTAATAATTTCAAATTAAAAATTAAATTGTACATTTATCTGATTTAAAAGAAACTTGATTTAATGAACTTTTCATAGGTTTGCATAAATTTGAAAATAAAGTTTTTCTAGGTATAAAAACCGATGATTTAATCATACTTAATTCGCCGGAAGAAAAAACATTACTAACTGAGGTAGCCGTTCACTTCCAGCGTTCACTCAGAATGAAGAGGCTTCGATTAGGAAGACGAACAGGGGTGCTAGGGAAAATGTATTGAAGTGGGAAAAAAATATCTTTCTTTAAAGTGGGTTTAAATAACTTTTCATAAAAAACAAATACGTTGTATTTTAAAAAATATTTAAAACAAACGCATTCGATTTCCCTCCTCCTAACGTTACACGATTCCATTAACCAATACCTATTATTTATTTTATTTTTATGGAATGTTTTGTTCTTTCCGATGATCTGGCTCATTTTCGTCCCATCTTACAATTATAAAATATTACTGTATTACCAATTAGAAATTATTAATTACTATTATGGGTCCTAAATATAAGATAATCATAATTACGTTTAAGTAAACATAATTTTTCATTAAAAAAACTAGTTAATAATACCTCCCTCCAAAAAAACATCAACAAAAAATAAAGTAAATAACATAAAAAATGATGATGAAAAGAAAATTCAGATTAATTATTGAATTTTACATGATAATTTACTTTTTAGTTTGTTTGTTACTTTTGAGTACGATTCAATAAATAGAATAAAATATTCCATATCCTGGTCCCTGGGTAATCAATTGCAACAAACCATAAGTAAAAAATGGCGTGTTTTGACTACTTAAGCCTCGAAAATTTTTACTTTAACGTACCAGGAAGTAAAAAGACCCTATGTCTGTTCTCTTTGCAAATAAAGATCTCTTTTCTGAAACATTTCTCTGTTCGGTGATAGATTTAGTGAAATGTTTTTTGCAATCGAAAATTATATCATCATAACCCTCCTTCTTGGGGATTTGGTATTAGCTACATTAACTTTTAATTATTGAGTATACAGCCATGAGTAGTGTTTATATTTCTTTTTTAATTTTAATCTCTTCTATTATCAAATGTTGCTAGATTAGCATCCCATTTATCTTGATTGTATGTGAAGGAAAAAAAAAGCTCTTATAAGTCATAACCATGGACAAGAAAATGGATCAGTAGAGCGCGATTAACGGGTCATTAAAAAGCTAAAGAAAAAATCGCTAAAGCCTCGAATATTCTTTTGTTTAAGAAAATAATCTGACACCCTCAAATGTTTATTTTATGCTCAGAAGTACTCAAGATATATAGATACGAGATGTACATAGATACGTATTTATAAATGTCTATTGTAAACCATTATTATTTATAGAAAAGATATTTGTTTGTTAATTGGGCTTAACATACTTAGAGTAGGAGCGACGGGTTATCCTATGGGATATGGTATTTGAGGAAAGATATTTGTGGAAACTCCGACTGTTCTTAAAGATATATTATCTCGTAACAAGGTTAAAGCATAATTTTTAATATCACTATTTGGAGTGAGTTTCTGTCTCTGTCCACATGATGCCTCAATTGGCGAAATATCAACAAGTTTGTTTTCTGTTATTTTAGAGACCCTTGGCTTCATGTGTGGAAACTTCCATTTATTTCCTTACAGTTATTTGATGTCCCTTTTTGAATTTTTGCTCTTCGAATAATATTGTATAATTTTTAAACTTCCGCATTAGGTGCCAAATATATTTTCAAGATAAATGGGATGATAACCTAGAAACATTTGATAAGAGAATAGATTAAAATTAAGGAAAAAAAAGTATATATCAAATAAATAATAATTGATACTTACTAGGAGCCATTTCTTTCTTTAAGTAATCTTTAAGGTAACTTGAGTCTATAATAGTTAATAACTGTTGTAACTAGATAAGAGACCCAAAAAAATGTACATGGAATAAGAAATTGAGATTCCGATGAATTATAAAGGGGGATAAAAAGAGATAAATTGAGGAAGAGGGTGTAGAGAGGAAGCTTTCCTGTTATAAGGGTTATATATTTTCCACTGGCTAAAGAAGGGGTGGACTCTAAAGAAAATTGAGTTTCTAGGAACGGTCCTGGTAATTGGTATTTTACAGCAACCCCTTCTTGACCCTAACGCCTTCTGATATTTTTTGCAGCTTCCTCGGGCACTGTTGTACTCTTGATCGGATCTGATGGGCTTTTAGCTCCTCCTTATCGTTATACTAGAAGCTGCCTATAGAGCTCCTCCTCACCTGTCTTAATTAAGCGATTTGTTCTGTTGAAGCGTTGGATATCAACGAATTAAAACTTTTTTTTTTCATTGGCTACTAATTAACTTTATCTGCTTAAGTTTTGATTGTTGATTACAAATTATAATAAAATTAAGTCATTAAATGTTTGATGCAACTCTCGCTTTTAATAGATACTTTAACTATCTAAAGCAGAGGAAGTAAATTAATAAGAACAAAAATAAAAAATAAATACAAAATAACAGTCATGCTATAAAATTATGTGATATGAAATTCAACCGCTTTAATTTAACTCTAGCTGACCCGGCAATGATTCGCTTACTGCTAGACTTGAGTATATATAGCCATTACATTACATATTAACATTGCAAACCTTTTATTTTTACAGTATATTTTTAAGGCTTCTAGTACTGGTCAGAACCAGAGTGACGACTGAAAGTCGTCGTATAGTCAGTAGTACGATTTTTCGGATGACTTTAAAGTTTGTTGTTTTTTAAGTTACACGAAGTTATGTGGTAAAAAAAAATTTTAAGAAAAGTTTTAAATCTCTTTTATTTATTATACATTTTATTATCTCTGTCAAAAAATTAAATACACATTTTCATTTAATAGAAAAAAGACAAATAGTATAGATAACAAAATTTTCGGACAGCTATAGCTCGTTTTGAAAACAAAAGCGATGATATGCTCAATCTTCAATTCCTTCCCAATCAACAGCTAATAACGAACGAATGAGGCGTGTATGTACCCTTCAATTTGTGTTTTCAGTAATTATTTGAGCTGTCAAAATGGGTCTAACATCTTTTGAACTTCAACGAATAATCATTTTTAATTATTAAAAAGGATATAGTGTCCGCAAAATAGGAAAAATGGTAGGCTGAAGTAATAGTATCGTAGCCCAAGGTACAAGTACGAAGATCAGATAGACTTGAAAGGTTTTACCGCCTGTCTAAAAGTTTTGAAGGTATGTAGGTATGCAGTATGTCCAAAAGGTATGTATATATATATATATATATATACATTTATAATTTACATATAAATAGATTAAATGAGAAAAATTGGAAGTTTTAAATCAGTTATTGTATTATTATTTTTACGTTTTGAATCACACAATTGCAATTACTGTTTTATTCAATTTTAAGTTCATTGCTTTTTGATATATAATGCTTTTTGTGATTCTATTTGGCATATAGACTGTTCAGAATTTAGGCTTTTAAATTCCCTCCCCCTCGAAAAAAAATTCTGCGTATGCTCGTGGTCACTTCCATTACATAGATAATAAAGACAAAGGGCGTGCCATTGTAGTTGAGGCAAAGCAATGGATGGAATGCTTTGTCGCTTCTTACCAAAAAGTTACGAAAGGATGAAGCTTTCTTTAATAAATTATCCATCTACTTACTAAAGCTCAAAGTTTTGTTACAAAAATGTATTCACTCGCAGTTTTTACGATGAACAACTTAATTATAATAATCAATTACTTTGATACCTTTGTTGAGGATTGTCATTATACATCAGTTTGATTATTATGAATTAATCTAGAATATAAACATTTTGCCAGATGAACTATCAAAATGTATTCATTGCCCAATGAATCACCTCTACTCGTCAATACAGAACCTCATGAACATTTGAGGAAAGAAAATTTGCTCAACTAATCTTTACCACCGAATTTCTTCTTAAATCATTTGCATTCCAGTCTTTGATTTTCATTCGTATTAACAATTAAATAAATCTGTAGTAATCTGCCTAAGAAACAACTTATAAGAAAAATTAATAAAGTTAACGATTTTATTGCGGTATTTATTTATTACAGCTGTTGCAAACACTTTTTACTTCCTTGTACGCAGTAAAGGAAGTACTGTAATCGCGAAAATTTTCAGCTTTCAGATTTCAACCGAAATATCCATTTTGACCATCCTTGAATCCATTTTGAATACTTTCGTCATGACGTCTGTACATTCCTCCGCACTTATCTCGCATAACTCAAAAACAGTTAGCGTTAGAAAGTTAAAATTTTGTATTTAGGATTATTGTAAAATCAAGATGTGACCCTCCCTTTTTGGTCACTGCATGATTACCGGATATGGTACTTTACTTGAAGATCATTATTGATTTTCATCAAAAATTATATTAAAATATAATGCAAAACTTCTCAAATTTGGCATTTAAAATTTAAATATTAATAAAAATAATATAATAAATTTTGGTTAAAATTGGCAAACCAGAAGTGGTATTTTACTTGAAAGTCATATTAGACTTTCATCAAAAATTATATTAAAATATAATGTAAAACATCTCTAATTAGGTAAATTAGACTTTTATATCTATATAAATAATATAATAGATTTTGGTTGAAATTGAAGAGCCGAAAGGGAAACTTTACTTGAAGATCATTATAAACTTACATTAAACGGTATATTGACGTTTAATTTGAACCCGCCGATTTCCAATGCTTTATCTGGTGATATAAAAAGTTCTAATGTTAAGGAATACGAAGAAACTTCTGAAAGAAAAGGACAAATGATAACGCGGGGTTGATATTCAGTGAGCTGGCTCGAACCCTTTTACTGCATAAGATGCGCTGAAAATTTTCAAAAAGTACATATATGTGAAGATGTGACTGTGATTTTTAACATTACAGGATATAAATAATATCTGCTAAAATTATTAAAATAAATTTGTCGCATTTTAGTGCAGTCCAGAGGAAATGTATATAAAAAAGGGTATTGCCTTACAAAAGGTCAGGTAAAAGGTTCTTTTTTCTAACTTGTATATATTGAGGCCAGCATGAGAAAACCGAGTTTTCCAACAAAATTTCCTTCAAAAAACTTTCTGTGACCTAAAAACCTCGAATTTTTTTTACTTTTTTTGGTATATCTCGGCAACGGTTGTTCCTAGGTCAACGCTTGTTCTTTTCATTGTTTAAGAGAAGAAATTCTCTACAACTTTCTTCTCCATTACTATTTTATACATGCAATACCAACTGCGGTACCAAATTTTTAAAATACGGTAATTACTGAACTGGGACCAGAAAGGTCTCGGTGGAAAGTTTTGGAGAAGTTCTGAAATTTTTTTGGGATGATGATTACGAATTTTAACTTTGATACATCGAATTTTTCCCGAAAGTATAAAAAAAAAAAAAAAAAAATGAAATAACATTTTTTTCTTATAACCAGAAAACCATGTATTATTCTAATCAATTCTGATATTCAATTTATATTAAATTAAAGATGAGTAGATTATTTAAAAATTTTTTCTAATGATTTGTTTACAGAGACCTCTTGTTCAAAAAATTAGTTTCGAAATTCTTTCTCATTTTTCACGCTCGCTTAAACTGCAGTAGTAAAAAAAAAAAAAATCATAGGAATCAAAAGTATAGGTAATTTATCTCATCTTTAATTTGGTATAAAATGAATATAAGAATGTATTCGAATAATACATGGTTTTTAAGCTATAAACAAAAAAGAAAAACAGCTGTTGGTATGATTTTTTATACTAACTGGAAAAATTCGAGGTATCAAAGTTAAAATTCGTTATCAATACCCAAAAAAACATAAATGAGCAAATTTTCATAACTTCTCCAAAACTTTACACTGAGGCCTTTTTCTGATACCAGTTAAGTAATTATCTTTGTTTAGAAAATCGGTGCCGCGCTTGGTATTGCCTGTAGAAGAAAGTTATGTAGATGAAAGCTGTAGAGAATTTTCTTCTTTTACACAATGAAATGAACAAGCGTTGACATAGGAATAACCGTTGCCGAGGTATTTTGAATATATCAAAAAAAGTAAAAAAAAATCGAGATTTCAGGTCACAGAAAGTTTTCCCGAAAGACATTTTTATGGAAAACCCGGTTTCCCATACTGGCCTCAATGTATACAAGTCGGAAATTTTTTTTTACCCAACTTTATGCAAGGTAATATGCACATTGCTACTGGAGTAGTGTACTTGCGCAGATATCTGTAACAAACTATCCAATCCATCACTAACTTGGAATTTAAAGATAGATACTATGAGATACTAACTCAAAAAAAGATAGATTATTAAAGCTATTTCGATTATTTTTTATATGTTTGTGATTATTTTCTGTATTTAAAGTAAAGCCTATTGAAATTTATAACTTATTTGTTATGTCACATAACAATCACTGATGTCCCAGTGATGTCTTGATAACGGGCCTGACCAACTTTAATTAAGGAAATTTCGTTTTCTCTTCATTTTTTCTTTCTTTTTTTTCAAAGAGATCGTTTCTTTTTTATTTTTACCAACGCTCGCCATCAAAGCAAGGATCTCCCCTGGCAAATGGAACGCTTGATCCCTTATTTCCCTCATTCTGTTCCCACTTTATCAGAACCTTCTTAAAGATAAAACGACAACTTAGACCGGACTTTAATCAACTTTTCAGTTTGGTTTAGGAATTGAGACGGGAGAGGAAAACAAATAAGAAAGTTTTAAGGGCTGGATCTTCCACCGCTGGTGATCCCTGCCATCACCCTTCCCTTATTCCAGCCCCATTCTTTATTACCACTTACAGCTGTCTTTTCTTCAATGTTTGATATTTGTCAGGCCCTCGTCGGTTGTACGTTTGGATAATTTCCATTACATTTATGTCGTATTACATATAGGCATTATAACGTCAACGAAGGAAAACACAATGATAAATGAACCTTACTTTACATTGCATGCCGATTGGTCTAAGTTGTAGACCTTCATCAGGGCTGTGGATAGCGTCTAGCCGGACAGTCAGTCAGTCATCAAATTTTAAAAAATAAATAAAAAAGTATAAAAGGATCTTCAATATAATTTGAGCTTGATATTAAACCTCTTGATCCGGTAAAACAAAAATAACTTAAACGCAATCTATAGCAAACTGTGAGACCTACGGATGAATAAATAAATTATATCTTAATTGTTCTTAAACCAAATCCTTTCTATAAAATCCTGCTACAAAAAGGAAAACCAAATAAAGATAAATTAGTTCCTTACTAGCTGTCCGTCTAGACTATTCAACTGTCCTGAAGAAGTCCTACAACGTAGTTTGAAACGTTGGCGAATCATTCTAAAATAAACCATAACTTTGGCTGTCCTGAGACTACTAGAAGCTCGGCAATTTTCATTTGTTTGGTTTTAATTTTATTCCAACCCCTCAATCAGCAGTCAGTTCGTTTCAAAGCAGAGTACATTTTGAGATATTTAATGTTTAAAAATAAACAGTTTGCAATAAAAGTTATAGTAAAAAGCTCGGACAACTTACCGGAAATTTTAACTATGCAATTTAATCTAAAAATTATATTTTGACTATCGAAGGTGCATTGCACAACGGCAACTAGTCCGACTAGGTAAGACGTAAAAAACCGGAGAAAATACAAGAACTTTTTTTTAGTGCGTAGCTCTCGTGAAATAAAAAGGTTTTTATTTTTAAAGTGCCAAGAAAATCGTAATACCCGCAAACCAAGTCAGATTTTGTACTCTTTGAGACAGGTTTTTCAAAAAAAGACGGGAATATGATGGTTAGTTGCTCCCTAGTGGTATTTCGCGTAAACTAACAATTAATGCTTACGAGACTCACCCATTAATGTTTGTGATTGAATTTAAAAAAAAAATTCAGATATTAGGTTTTTGGTGCGCACATTTTCTCTCTCATTCTAAAGCCATGTATAAGGGATAATGTTAACCTATAACCAAAGGTGTTAGAATGTGTTTGGGCATCACTTTTTTAAAAATCGAAGCAAGTATAGCAGTATTAACACCATAATCCATTTACGAACAGATTATTAAATTAGTTTGTAACAGCGAAAAAATACCTTTTGCGGAAAAATCAACTAAAATCTGCTAGGAGCTAGGAGAACACTAAGATGTAATTTAACACTATTCCAGAAAATGGAAGACTATTCCATCACTTAAAAAATAAGCACGATATGATAGAGCAGATTGGATTAAGACACAGGGGTTGTAAATAAGGTAGGGTGCGAGTTTGGGCTACCGAGATAATGAAAATTTTGATGAAAAATGAAGGAATAATTATTTTAGAAAATATTCATAAATATATATACTGAAGGCTGTGATTATATTGTCAGGTGGTTGCGGGCAGTGGATTCATACTTTTCTGCTGTATTAAAGAATGGACTTGACTGAATGCTGGCCGGCCGAAACAGCAATTTTCTCTCAGGTTGCTCAGGCCATACTCAGCCATCCTGATTTTAACATTCTGAAAAAAATATGATCCTAACTTATGAAAGTTGGCAATAACATGCTACAAAAACAATTTTTGCAAACAACAATCTAACGTTTTTTTAAAACATATATATTCGTCTAAATGCGTTTAATCTTAATTTTTTTTTCTTCAAAATCTTTTTATTTTTTAATTTTCCATATCTAAAAATCAAATGAAATTATAATCAAAACTAATAAAAATTTCAATTTTCATTTTATTATATATGAAATTGCATATATGTAATTAGTAATAATAAAAAAAAATTGAACTGAATTCGGCTTTTATGGATAAAAGGAAATGAGTCACTCGGTCGTAAATAATTTTTCGTGATTTGAAGTTTTAGGCATCACCAGATTCCTTACCACTGATTTCTTATGTCGTTGAAAGTATCTGAAGGAAATTTGTTTTTTAAAAGTATAATGTTAGTATTCAGTTGTAGTAAGTGACTACTGGATCAAGGTAAAACATTGCAACTAACAAATTTTTAAACGTTATAGAAGTTTTCATTTTTTCAGTTATCATGTTATACGACCGAGGGCCTCAAATATGTATAAAAAAAAGTAACAAAAAACGAACAACTGTCTTATACAATATGAGAAAAATCAAATAATATCGATATTAAAGATTATAAAGATAGTATAATACGAAATAATATTATTATACGAAATCCTTCATATTCTAAATATTTATGTAAATATGGGAAAAATGAGATAAAAACTTATGGGCTTAATGGATATTTGATTTTCACTTATTTTGAAATCTTCGTATTCCAGAGTACTGGAACATGATGGGATTAGAGCATTCATGCGGGATCAGGTAAAGAGTTCTTTCTAAGCTCATTTTTGCCAGAATATAGAATTTGCGTGTTTTTGATCTCCATGCTTCAGTTTCTAAGCCTTCATTACAAGCAGGTGCCTAAAAGCAATCATGGTAAACATTTGTTTGATAGATATTGATTGATCATTCTATACACTTATATTTAAGAATAGTTCAGCGCGAACGGACAACATTCATAATGAATAGGACTCAACTAAACAAAATCTGAAATCTATTATTTTTCGTACAATCCCATGAATGAAATGAAATGTATGCCTAAAGTCCAATCAACCCGAAGATTTTTCATCAATCAATTAACACCAGACTACGACGTTTAAGAATAGATTTGTCGAACTTGATATTCTTCAGATATGTTTATAAATATGAACACTTGTTTAAGTCTTCATATTTTTGGACAAGTGTATGGATTTTTGTTTTATTATTATGTGGAATTATTAAAGTCAATGCCAACATTAAATTTTATATTTTAATTTCTGAATGCTGTAACCGAGCATAAAAGGTGTAAGACAGCATTATGTCAGCTAATTTTTAACTGCAGTTTGCTAATCAGTTCGTTAGTTATCAGAACGTGACCATTAGCAACTTCCGAACGACGAGACTGGTTGAGAATGTATCTGCCCATCTCATCAAGTCGTCTTTCTTCTTTTACTAGCGGAATGCCATCGGGTGGAGTTTTGTCAGTAAATCTAATAGGAATATTTATGAATAAATCATTATCTGATATAATAAAATATTAAACAATAAACACAAAGTTATGCTTGAAATAGGTGAATGACATTTTTTAAGACAGATACTTTTTTTTAAGAAAGTCTGAATAATTAAAGTAAAATAATGAAATTCACGAAAGAAACAGAAAATAATAATTCGATAGAATTTCTAGGTATGAAAATAAACAAGGAGAATGAGGGACTAACTGCGGAATGGACGTGAAGGGACCAATAATAAAATCCTGATATATTGAATCATTTTTCAAATCACCCATATCTCATGCAAATGAATGTTATTAGGAATACTATAAATATAGCGGTAAAAATAAGAGATAAATCAAAATAATATAAACAAGAATATATAAATTATTTTTAGATAAATTTCAATAAATATTATAAGGAAAACTAAAATTTCTATCGTAAATAAGGATATATTTAAAGATCATATTTTTTTTATGACGTACCAGAATATAAACTCGGTTATAAACCAACAAATAAAATAACCAATCTATACAGCAACATGAAAGATGAAATAGAAGTAAATAAAACTGCAAGTGTGGTATATAAAATTAACTGCTTAAATTGCGATGGAATATATTATGGAGAAAGGGGGCCAATATAGAAGGACGGAATTTATCAGCACACTAATGATTGTAAAAAACATTCAAAATATGATTTTTAAAAATAGCATTAGTAATCATGCAGAAAAATATCATAAATTTGATTTCTAAGATATTAAAATTCTTTACAAAGAAATTAACATTTTCAGAACAAAATCATTAGAGGCCATTACTATAATGGAAAATGCAATAAATATTAACAGATTCTACAAACATTGATAAGCATATGCAGAACAACTGAATAGATTGGAAAAATAATACATTATACTATTTCACTAATTATACAAACAAAAATATTTTCAATGAAAATCCCCATGGAGGATGGAGTCCCCATTTACATTCATTTTCTTATTTTCAGTGCAATGAAATTTGCTTGATTTGCTTGAAATGAATGTGCTTGATAGGTATGTCACTCAAGAAGTAATAGTGTGTGTTTTAAATAATTTATTTATTGAAATGAAGAACAAGATGAAATAAAAACATTTTTACTAAATTTAGTCAATGTGAATAAAATAAGTTTTGCCCAAGTATTAATTTTAAATTTAACTTATTCTTTTTAAATAATTAAAATTGTTAAATTAAATAGTATTGTTATTTTTGTAAACAAACACACTTTCCATGGATAAACCAGAGGCGTGATAAAGCGAAAAGGGATAAAACCAACACATGACTAGTAAACTAGGCCAATGACAAACTATTATATTGTTCTGATGAAGAAAAATTAATGCTGATAACAGTCATTTTCTGAATAGTTAGTACTTATACGAACTACACAGTTTAAAGTAAATCTTGAAGTACCGATTAATTAAGTAATGATTATACAAATCTGCTGAACAAATCCAAATTGCTCACTGAAACAAGTTTTATTTTCGGTTCGTTGAGGACTTACCAATTAGAAAATCTAGAGAGGTTCCCCAGTCACTGTGGATAAATTAGAAGCAGAAAATAAACCAAAACTCACTGGCAATTAGAACATTTTATTAACGGTATCGGAATTTTTTTTCTTTAAAAAACTCCGTAAAATCACGGTTGAAACTTAGTTAGAGAGGTTTCTGCAATTGCAATGTTTTATAATGGGAATTTTATAAGTATTTAGGGAGTATAGTATATAACATAAAAATAAATTGATTTGTTTGTTAACCAAAAGCGAGTAGTTGTATACATTAATCCTTTAGAAATTATCGAAGGTACATTGAGGTAAAACTTCGAGGTTCGAGTTTCGAGTAAGGTTCGAGGGCACTAAGTCAGCGTTTGCCCAACCACAGCTCCCATATCTACAAATCCCACTAATCTTCAGTTAAGATTAAATTGATAGACCAACTAATATTGGAATCGGACTCGCATAGGCGTAACCGGGTTTGTGATCTTTACCCATTTAGCCCATAAATGAAGCACATTCACTGACACCAATTCAATGACGATCCTGTGAAACTTGTAGTGTTGAAAATAATATTGGCAGTCTGGAGGCGGATTGGAATTCAAGTTTGTTCAAAAATTGTTTGAATACCAGCTACTTACCAGCTATATACCAGCTATTTAGAAGAAATTTGAAATAATAGAGCTTATGATCTCAATCACGAACATTTTAAAACTTTTTATTTTTTATATTTTTTGTTTTGTTTATAGCCTTAATAAGCCTTTATGAAATATCACCATGAAGTTGTTAGCATTAATTTTCTTACAGTTGTTAGACTGTGACCACACATGTCTGGTGTTCTCTGTGTGATCAATTGTGGAACAAAGTCTTTCAAAGAGAAAACTAAAGGATTTTAAAGTAACGAGAAAAAAGTGTGTATTTTGTATTGTAGTTATAACTAATAACCCAAACATAAAATACGCTTCTCTCAACACTGCCCGTTTCAAAATGGCCATTCAAGTTTCTTACTCTCGGTGGGTTGATTGGAAATTCCTGGCTAAGATGGGCTTCAACGCTGAAAAAACCTTCAATGTTCTTGGTCTAGTCCTTCACAGCTAAAACTAAATTGTTTAAAGTAACTAGTTATAATTATTGTGTGAAATAGTTGATCATAGTTTCTGGAATTTTCCGGCAATTTTTTGAGATTGAGCCACCTGTTTCTGTCCGACATTCAGAGCAGTTTCAACCAGCGAGTACAGCTCCCAGAGTGTGAACACATACGCGCATTTATATCTATCTATCTATCTATCTATCTATCTATCTATCTATCTATATATATATATATATATATATATATATATATATATATATATATATATATATATATATATATGTATATATATCAGCCAATTATTATACTTGGCTTTCCTCCTTGTAACTAAAATTTTATGATCTTTGCTGGACGAAGACATGTTGAAGAAGAGTATATATACTTTGGTACTCATAGTTGAAGAGAAAACCATGACGCAAGAATTCCTCACACCAACTGTGTATTGCTTTTCAAATATTGCAGAGCATGTTGTAAGCATTTTGTTCATGTATTTCCTCTGATTGTGAATGAAGAGAAGTGAAAAACAATTCATGAAACATTATCTTCCAATAATAACACGAATAAACTTACATGGGAGTTTGAGTTCTCAGTCTTAGTATTTTTGATTAAAAAATATCACGCCTTTATAAGGCGCATAATCTGGCTTTACCGTATATCTTTGTGAAATAAATCTAAATGGGTTTCATTAAGTAAGTGCATGTATTTAGTTCATATCGTAATTGCTGCTGTTTTTACATAGAGAGATACTTATCAACTTAGACATTATATCTAATTCCGTTTTCAATTGTAATATCGTTTAGTAAGCAATGAATGATGATAGTACAAACATTATTTATTACATTGAGGTACTTGTAATACTATAATTATTCACATAATAATTTAAGTTTTATTATAATGTTTGCTCAATCAGCCATATGCCACCATTGTTTACAATTAGAACTGGGACTCTACAAATAATTCGGAGAATAAATCTGTTTATAATGTACTAGGATTCTTATAAGTTTATAAGCTTATTCACTGGATAAGTAATAAGCTTGTTTATACCATTCCCTTTAGTAGTATTAATTATGGATAAGCAGTTTTCCCAGTGACCTCAAAAATATATCAAATAGTATAAAACAAAATACCAGAGTTGGAAATAAATAACTGTATTTAAAAAAATCAAAAAAACAAACATAAAAAACAAGAAATAAACTTTTTTTCTTCTCTCAATTCCTTATATTGATGAGGATTTTAATTAATATATAAAATAGAATGCGAATACCGCCAATGACCTAGGGAATACATAATGCCTAAGCGATAAGTAGGAATCTGTATTGACACAGATGTTATTGTTTACTGGTTAATTAAAAAGTCCGAACTGGAAATAAATTGAAATATTATCAGAGGAGGCTCAGCCAGAGCGACCTATTGTCGGGAAACCGGTGGTGCAGAACCGGTTGTGGAGGGCGCCGATAACCGCTCGCCCTCTCGCACACCTGCCTCTCCCCTGGATAATATATAAATGGACATTTTGTATTCCTCTCTTCGTTGTTCATCTCCTCTCGATTGGTCATTAGGGCAGGCCAAAGCTCGCCGCGATGACTATGTTTTTCGGCGAAGTCAAATAGTTGCTGCCGGGTATGGCTGGTAGATTATTTGTTGTTTCCTAGCGGATTGTTTGTAGTTTGTATGTTTTTTTATTAAAATGCCGCAGCTACTAGGTATTGTTTGTTTGTTAGGTATATATATATATATATATATATATATATATATATATTATCCACTATGGATTGAGCAGTAAGCTGTGTATTATAGCAACTCAATGTATTTGGGCAGCACTGATTTTCAATAAATCATTTCTCTCACATACCTATAGAAAAAAAAAAGAAAAAAAATAGTTAATGACACTTTCCTTTTTGATTGATGGCAAAGAGCTATCATAGTCAATTTATAATATTTTAATAATTTATAACAATGAAATTAAATTTTGTAATAAATTCAGCAATAAAATAAGTAGATTTCGTACAGCAATAAAATATTAAATCCAGACTTCTGATAATTTAAAATCTGATTTTGCTCATGAAATTATACGTTTACAGTTAAAGATCTGTACAGGGGATACTTTTTAGATTCTCTGATGTATCAACATCAGAGGACCGTTGTGGATTTGTCTGCCTCTGGTCATGTCAGCTGATTATCCGCATTTCCAATTTTTCTAAAATTCAGTACTTCTCACAGGTGGGGGCTGCCGAAGTTTTTTTAAGTTCCTTATGTACTCAGCATCCTCCGCAATTTGCTGGATGAGATCCCTCGCAAAGTGCACATTTAGGCGGAAGTTCTTAAGGTTTTCTGCAAAAGGATTATAGGTGTGATCTAGCACACTTGACGAATCTTGGCTGTAGATTACAATACGTTCTTGAGAGGCTATAACATTGGCATCTTTTACATGATCCCAATGTTATTAGTTAAAATTTAAAAGCAGTCAGTATTTTCATCATGCATCCTTTTTCATTTCCTCTCCTCTGTTTTGTTATGAAGGACCGAAAGAATTTCTATCGAATATATTTCCGTATTTTGAATCAGATCTTGATAAATAATTTGAGCTGGAAGTTCTAGGAAAATTGAATGATACAATTTACGCTAAAGAAAGTTAAAAAATGCTGTTTTTTGAAATTATTTTGATGATGAATCAAGATGAAGAATATAAAAAAAAAAAAGCAACCAAAACCATCATGTTCACCTGATAAGCATACTGCTCTCCTACAAACTGTACACTTCATCCACAGGCCATAAAGTTCAGCTAAAAATCATACAACTTACCTATATATAAAATGGTAAAAGTCACTCAAAATCGGTTTTCATTTACTCGTGTAATTGTCTTACAATAGATTGGCCCATTGAATTTATTTTCTAAAAACTCTTGGAGTTCCTCATGACTAAACGATCTGCTGATACCCTTAAAGTTTCATAAAAAGCATAAGGTTATGAAATTTAGAAGAATAAAAAGTCCTTAAAAATGAGGAAGACAAGGAAAGAACTTAACACATACCATACGAAAAAAATATTTACCATTCACCTGGATTGCAGCAAATAAATTAATTATTTAATGCTTTTATTTAACTACGAATAAAATGGAAGGAACTGCATATTTTGTTAACTTCCTTGTCAATGCCAACTGCAGTGATATTTCATTTTAATCCGAATTTTTTTCAAAATAAATTTTCTTTTTTAAGAAATGTATTTAAAATTTCAAAAAAATACCCACTATCAATCTAATGTTTTTAGTTAAAATTTGTAAGTTTGATAGTTGTAATCATACATTGTTTTTTAATTTTTATTTTCCTGTTTTATTAAAAAAAAGTTTAGCATTAGGAGATTAGGAAAACGAGAGTCCTCAGATAAAGAGGATGACAACAGAAGAAAACTTTCTTTCAATTTAAGAATTACTATACTTACACTAACTTCCGAAGTTTTGGAAGTATAATAAATAAGTTTATTGAAATACAACAAGAAGTTGTTGAAATATGCTGCAAAGGTGATGTAATGGAAATGGTGGATGACTTCACTTACCTAGGAACAGTGATCTGCAGGAATGGAAGGTTGTACCAGGAGATCTCCAATAGAATAAAGAAGGCAAATTCTATCTACTACCACCTCTGTAACACATTGATAGGTAAAAGGGAGGCAGAAAAAAACCTTAAAATACACATTTTTAAAGCCGTTTACCTGCCTACCCTATTATATAGAAGTTAAAGCACATAAGCACATAATCACCTCTACACAAGCACATAAGCAGAATAACAGCAGCTGAAATGAAATATCTCCGAAGAGTAACTGGTCGAACAAGGAAAGATCACATTAAAAACGAGCGGACACGAGTTGCTTCCTAGAAGGATATCCTTGAAAAAAGACAACTTTAATGGTTTGGACACCTTTGCCGGATGGATGAGAACAGTGGCCCTCGAAAATTCTTTAAAGCCATACTCATGGGGAAACGCCCAAGAGGGTGACCTAGAATGCAATGGACTGAACACATTTCTACAATAGAGAGACTTGCTTAAGAGAGACAAGCAGATAAATGCCATGAAAGCGCTGGCATGGGATCGAGAGGCCTTGCATGCTTGGACTGAGGCACCTCCATGCACTATGGAGGAAGAAGAAGAAAGACAATAAATATTGTATAACACTAGCTGTACCTGCACGGCGCACAGTGGTCCAAAACCGGCCTTTCTATGAAAAACCTAGCCTCTCATCGTATCTTTAACTGAATAACACTACAAGAAGTTTGTTTTAATGTATTTTTTAACATTGAATTGAATGTAGCAAGCCCCGATTCAATAGGAGATACGAAATATAATTCCATATAATATAATCCATTTCAATATATAATTCAAAAGATATGGAAAATAATTGAGTAAGTAAAAGGGACAGTTAAAAAAATTATATGAACATTAATAAAATATATTTATACCAAAAAATAAGAATACTAATATATCCTTTTATATTTGATGCAAAGTAAATATAAAATATAGGGCAATATAAAAAAACTGCCCATACCCTTTCTGGTTCCCAGTTGACTGGACTTCATTGCGTCTTCTACTTTCGACTCACTTTCACTTCGGAACGGAGCGGCCAAACAAAAAAATCTTAAGAATCAAAATTGTAGATGATTTACATTTGCTTAATTTAATGCAAAACGAATTTTAGAAAATATTCAAATTAATGGCTTCAAGTAATGAGTAAAAAAGAAAAAATAAACATGTTTTTTTATGTTATGTTTAACTTTTAAAAGATAATGTGAGTAACAGAAGAAAGAACTATTGTTCTTATCATTCCTAATCATCAGTAAAGTTTGAGCAAAACCTTTAAACAACTTTTTTTAAAAAAAATTAAGTTTAACTTTGATTTTTATTTTATTTTTGGCACATTAATCATATATTGCACATTTCATCATACTTATTGCTACATGAAATGAATGGGAAAGTAAATAAAAGTATAATATCGAACATAGATTCACTGAGGAAACACATCATTCAATTCAATACCCTGACTTGCTTTGTCGTAACTATGTTGAATGAAAGGAAAGGAAGTATTAGTTTTTAGGAAGTAATAGTTTTTTATTGTAAAGCTAGAACTATTTAAATGTGATTTTATTACTTATATGATCATAGATTATAAAAAAAATGTTTTTTTTTAAAATAATAATATTTTTCAAGTTGAAACGAATTCTGAAAACATTTTCTAAAGGCAATTAGACTCTTTTTCATTTCAATGCTTCAATTATGAGAACTCTTAGAAACTATTAGAAACTCTGGGAAGGGCTACCAGAACTTTCAACGAAACAACCGGGTGCTAACAAAAATTTTGACTGTAAATATTGCAAGGCCGAAGGATTGAAAAATTTTCTCGATAATGGACTGCATTGTTTAGAATTCGTCTAATTCCATTTAGACGTTGTTTAGGAACAGGATCAAAATGATAAAAAAATTGTCAAAATGGAAATAAAGCTTCACGTTTTTTGCATAATCTCGGACTTTATTAACAAATGACGCTCTCACACAATAATTTCACTTTTGTTAAAATGTTTTCGTGATGCACTTGGTTTCACATGTTTGAAGTTGTCATGACAACGATTACAAAATTACCTTCTTTTTTTTTAATGGTTTGACTCCATTTTTCTCCTTAAGGGTAACTTTTCGAAAAATTTAATGCATATTTATGTTTATATTATAAGGTTTACTTCTTGAAGAAATTCTCTAAATGATAGTGAAAACCGCATCAAAATTGACCGGCTACTTTTCGAGTTTTGCGAATACAAACATACGCAGGCTGTTTGTATTCGTGTGTTACTCATTTCCCCTCAACTATTTAATATGTTTTTAGGGAAATTTAAAGTTCCAAAGCTCAGAAACTAGCAAAATACACAAAGGGGTCGAAAATCAAAATTCATCTATGACCATAGCGTAGACCAATAGCGGAATTAGTACCCGGTCCGGGAGACCACCCAATGATTGACTGTTAATAAACTTATTCGCTGGTATTGGTAATCTCCGCATCATCACTCCACATGGGGTACCAGCAGGATGTACCAGCCTTCCCACCGATTTGGAGTTGGTCGTGTCTGATCAATGCTAGGCACATTATTCTTTTCTTCAGGTCACAACATCGGTTCATTCATAGATATTAGTTAATAACGTATAAGTATTATGCATAATGTTCTTCAAATTAGAAGAAAAATTTCCCTATTTAATATTTCTTCCAAATCAGAAGAAGTATTTCCCTCTTTGTGATTTTTAGTGTAGTTTAAAATAAACTATGTATCTGAATTACATTTGTATCCTTTATTTTGCTACTTTTAATGAAAACTTCTAATATAAAAATTAGACTCTGAGAACAAATTTTTTATTCACTTGCCGCAAGAATACAAAGCTTCCCTAGCCTTGGTAGTGAGGAAGCAATAAGCAAAAGAAGAAGAAAAAATATTCTATAAACAATTCTTCAAAGCAGGTTTCTAGTAATAACGAGCAAGAATAAAAAGGATTTAATACTAATATTAAAAAAGCAAATATATTCAACCAATCTTTCTCTGAACACTAACGTTAAATTATAGTTTCCTTTCAGCTTATCATACTTGATATTCCGAATATATTGATTTGTAACTTCTGTTTAGGGTTGGAATATCGACATGCGAGATCGATATATCGGAGTTGAAAAACCGATATTTTCTACAGATATCTTAACATCCAATATATCGATGATAACGATATTTAACAACGATGTATTGATGGTACCATATGTTAGACTATATCTAATCTAATACTATAGTAGATTCTCGATAGTTCATATCCCTGTAAGTCGTACGGATTTTCTGGTCTCTTGAAACTCTCCTTTTATTTCATATAAAAACACTGAAATCCGGTCTCCTCGATAATTCGTATTTATTTTCGTCTTCCAAGTAATGTAAACGTGTTAGAATTCGAATTTACAAATCAAAAATCTGGTTAACTCTTAATCTTTTCAAGATAAGAGATGAGTGAGTGAGAGAGGAATCGTTTCTATGAATTCCGGTTGGTTTTACCCCCGTTTTTTTTATCTCTCTTTAAAAAAAATTGTAAAAAACCTGTAACAACATCCGCCAACACGGTTGATCAGAAAAATTAAGTTCGCTTATGACTGGCGAATCCGCGAAAGCAAGGTGTTTTATAAAGAAAAACGTTACCACAAAGGCAAACACAAAAGCATGTACCACAAGCGAAATTTTCAACAAATGAGTACACATACAGAATAAAGAATAAAAAATAGCGAAAATTTTGAACTATTTGTATGGCCCAAAACAGTACCAAATCACTCAGCGATGTTAATCTTCTGTTTTTGCTTCCCAACACAACCTCTAAGCTACAGTCTCAAGACTTGGCCGTAATTAAACAATTTAACACATTTAACGCATGGAAGTAGTGATGCAACTCTTAGAAAATATCGGGGATGTGAATCACCTACCCCAAAATTCAGAAACTCCCATAACTTTTAGAGATTCCGCCTATTTTGACGAAGGTTTAGCAGTAGTTTGGATCCTAACTGACGATGAAATTTTGACTCCGTATGAAAAGGAGATGAAGAAGAAATTGATGATTCGCTGACGATCAGTTCTAAAATAGCAAAATACGTTTGTCATTTCTCAGCAAAATCGGATGTTTGTTTAAACGAATTTTCTGCTCTGAACATGCTTAACGAAACCTTAGGTAAGGCATATCTTCAAGGACTACACCAAAAGAAAATAATCTAATTTTTTTCAAATGTGATATTTTATGGTTTTGTTGATCTAAATATATCGTTTGTATATGTTTAACTATCTCGATAATTCACATTTAACTTTCGAACCATACGAATTAACGATATTCTACTGTATTTTGTTTTAAGTAACAATTTACTTTATTCGGTAAAACAGAATCGTAACCCCAACATGGAGAAGGTCTAGATTTTTAAGATCAGTCATTTCCTAAAAATCTAGATGTCCGCCATGTTGGGGGTCACCATTCTGGGATTTTACCAGTAAATATAACAATAAACAATATTTAATTACCAAACAATAATTAGTAGATAAGATTTATATACAAATAATGTTAATTAATCCTACGTAAAGACATATTGATAATTATATAAATGATGATGGTACTGAGATGTATGTATATCAAATGAATTACATGCTTTTACATGAATGTTTTGAGAATGCACAATATAGTCTGAAGCGTTAATCTATAATAAATAAAAATAATTTTTTTATAAGTTTGAAGCTTTTATTATTGAAAAACTTCTAGAAGATTACAATAGGTATATGAAATATGGCTAAAAGTCTTCAAAATAAAGATATATTATAGCATTTTTTTTTTTAAGCATAATTGTTTTCTATCTTTTTTTATAATGATTCATAGCTAGTAAAAATATTATTTTATAAATAATAATAATTATATAATTTCATAACCTTCTTCATACTTTAACATTATACTCATTTGATGTACTTTTCTTTCCTTTTTCATCCATTTTCTTTCGATGTATCGATATATCGATATTTTTATAGCAATTATTGGTGGATATCGATATTTGGTTTTGCGATATCGCAAAATATTGAATATCGATATTTTACTTTCGATGTTCCAACTCTACTTCTGTTTCTGTTAGCCAACTCCCGCCCTTGGCTTTTGAACCATTTGGCGACGCACATACCAGAAGATATGTATCTAAAATAGTAAGTAATTGAGGACTTCAGTGGATGAAGGGGTATTGTAAAAAAAAATTCGAAAATGATTTTTTGTTACGAATGAAGGCATTAAGTGCTTATCTTCGCCTTATAACATTAACAACACCATATTCTGGTTTAATCCGATGATTTCTAAGTGGATTCGATAGACCATATCTTAATTAAATTTGGGAAGGCGTAAGTGAAAGTAAAAAATGGAATTTACTAAAATTCATACTGGACCATTTTTAATTTTCCTCGAACTGTGGACCAAATGAGACAAACGGTTTTCTAAAGATAAATAATGCCATGTAAAATGCGTAAGGGCGTACGTAAGCGAAAGTAGGGAATGGAATATGATAAAATCGATATTACATAATCTTGGTGCCAACTCCCACGATCTCTGAAAATTTCATCAAACCGGATTAACAGCAGTACATGTTATGCCCGTCACATGGATTTGACCACAGGCAGACTGACGGATGGGCAGACAGACACAGGACCAAATTTTTTTCTTGATGTCTAAGACGTAAAACGCGAGTGAAAATTTCCTATTGTGAGGACACAAAAATGTTACAATACAATAAAATAAAATACAATAACGTAAGAAATTTTATAGTTTGTTCTTTAAAAGACTTCACTGCACTTTACTGATGACTTCAGTATTAAAACAGAAGCCGTGCTAAATATAGCTGACCCTTTGAGAGTACGATTTATTTTTAAACTGCAACAACTTGGGACAAGTATAAGAATGGGAGAACTTTTGATTTATGGGCGAAGTATGGAGCAGGTGTTTGAGTGGGACTGCATCGACCAAACTTAGCAAAAGTTTAGATTTTAACGGTACTTGATGAAGATCGTGTCATCTTCAGAAGTAAATGATAAAGAATACTCTGATTTATAAATCATTGGTTAAATTGTGATTTCGTTAAATTCATTTTCTTATTTTCACCTAAAAATATTCAGTCTCCGAAACGAGGGGAGAGAAAGAAAACAAAATCCAACAAATTTCTTTTAAATATTCACTATTCATCTTAATTTGTATTGCTTATTCTTAAATAACTGTATTTTAATTTTTATTACGTGATTTAATTTTAATTTAATTTAATTTAATTTTTTATGGCGTGAATGATTTCTTTGATCATTATAACCATTTTCCTTGCTGAGACAGAATATAATATTAGTCAATAAAAAAATAATAATAAGAAAAAGGTATTACGTTAGTTGATCACTAGTCCTGGTTTCATAGTTATATTTTCACTATATAATGTACGATTTATAATATGTTAATCAATGCATTTGAACCACCACTTTAAAGATTATTTATTGAAAAAGTGAAATAAATATTATTTTAAATTACAAAAATAGCTAAATTACAAAAACTAAAACTTAATAGCTAATTTAAACAAAGTTTTTTAGTTTTTTGTAAGTTATGTTTCTGCCATTAGGTCTATAGGCGTCATTCTCTGTTTGAATCAAAGCTAAATAGATTTTCTACTTCATTCCTAATAATGTTTCCCCTCTTAATAAATTTGATCCAAAATTTAAAATATCACTTATGGAAAAAACGGACAATTTCGGAAGTGCTGTATCGCGGGATTGATTAAACCTACAGATCTATAGTTGAGCCAAATTGTGTTAAATTTGTCTACTTTACAAAATATTAGAATATTTTTTGTTACCGCACATACTTCGGAAATTATAAGCGAAAAGCAAAACATTACGGTGTTCTTTGCGTATATCTCGGAATTCTACAGGAAATTTCGTTTCCAAACTCCAAACCCTGATTCAGCACCCCAAAAACATAGAGAACCACAAAAAAACCGATAACTTGAATTTTTTTAGGTACATCTACCATTTGACTGGTCTAATAATAAGGATGCTAAGTTAGCAGACAAGGCTAGTAGCTAAACGAAATATCAGTCAATAATTGACAGATAATCAGCCTGGCTGGCATCCAGACCATAATTCAGCTGCTGGACGAAATAACAATAGAAAAATAACAAAATGCTAACTAGTTCGATTTCACTATCTTTATAAAGGTTAAATAACAACTGAGGACTTATAAAACTTCACAGATGTAAGTACCAGTTCGGTCATTACAGTCTAAAAGTTGGAAACTGTCTAATCCATATCACATATCTGTTTGAGGCTAGTGCTATAATGACATCAAAATAGTCGAATATACAAATAACCAAAGATTATTAATAAATAAGAAATTATAGGATGCTTAAAAAAATCTTTAATTTTGTTTTATTCGAAACCATAAAATTTGCACTTACATCTGTGGGTTGACCATCGAAATATTCAAGCCTGCAATCTATCTTTATATCAAAATCCTCCCGCAGCGATATTAATATTCCATGTTTTAATCTCCGAGAGTTGTAATGCAACAGATCCAAATTATTTCATTATAGATTCCACATCGATGAAATCCAACTTTTCCGTAATCTCGCCTTTCTTCAAATTTCTGTTAATTTTCTGACTTTTTTAAATATATGACATTTTAACATCACCTTGGAGCGTTCCTGATGCATAATTTATTTGGAAGTTATATTTCCTTTAAAAAATAATTTTTCTGACATATTTACTTGTATTGAAAGTAATTAAATTCAATTGTAATTTCTGTAATAATAATTATGATAAAGATTTGGCGAAGTAGGATCTACCAAATACTTTTCGAGTAACTATGCTCACTTTAACGTTAACATCATCAAGTAACAAACTTTTTCTTCAGCGTATCTCAACGATTGTGATGTTTGATAAAAAATTTAAACAGGTAAAAGAACACAGAACCGAGTACAGAAACGATAGGGATTTTCCTCTGTCAACATGGACAATGGCAGGATCCTCTGAGAAAGGAAGGCGGATAACTTTTCTGACATGCGTCCGGAGAGCTTTTGAAAAAAAACAACAAAAAAACCAACTTCATATTTTCCTGGTGATCTGACTAGAACTACCATTTTCTTTCGTTTTTAAGGCTTTTTATAAATAATTAGCAAAAGAAAGATGATGTTTTATTGTAAGGTGCATGGTTGCCAAAACACGCGCGGAAATGTATTAGTAAAGTTTCTCAAATAAATTTAAGTTGATTTTTACAAGTCGGTATTATTTAATTTTAAAATTATCATTCGATGCGTTTTAAGCCACAAGCATGACTTAAAAAGAATTATCAATAATATTTATATGTTTGTTGTTTATTTAGGGTTAAGGTTCTAGTTGCAATACACTAGGGAAGAAACTCCACCCGGACACGAACCGGCGCAGGTTCAGACTTAAGAATACTAAGGTGATACCTCTACTTTTATATTTCAATCTATTAAGTTTTATTGATGAGCCCGAAGTGGCGTAATGAAGCGGAGTCGACTATTATTACTATATATATAAACAGTTACTTCAAGTACCGCTGGTCATTAAATAAGTAATTAGAATTAATAATAATAATTACATTAAATTTAATTAACTATTAATACATAATCGGTAATATTTGATTTTAAAGTAATGCACATAGTTACTTAGTAAGTACTTCATGGGGTATACTAATAAAAATGAAAATATGAATATATATATCCTAAATCGTATAAATCCCATCCTAGAAAGTAGTAAAGTTATACGGAACCACCAATTTGGCTTTCGTTCATACCACTCCACTGTAAAACAGTGGATAAATTTCTGTTGCTTCAGAGAAAAAATAATATTGTTCTAAGGTTTTCCTTGAGTTTCAAAAAGCATTTGATAATGTCTGGCACAAGAGTCTAGAATAGAAAATAAAAACGCAATTACCTTTTACTTACTTTTTTAATTCTTCAATCTTTCTTCCTTGATAGATTCTTCTGAATTTCCGTTGATTCTTCTATTTCCTCATACTTTCTACACGCGAACGTACCACAAGGTAGCGTTTTAAGTCCTCTCCTGGAAAAGTGGTTCCACAAATGAAACATTAAAATAAATGTCATCAAATCGAGTCTTGTTAGCATCTTGTTATGGAAAGCTTCAAGTCTAACAGTAAAAATCGACAATTTTGTACCTTCAGAAAATTATGTATGGTATCTCAGAATATACTTGGACAAAAGACTCACACGGAATACACATCAAAATTAAAGATACAAGAACTGATAAGACTATACAAACAACCATCACATCTTAAGACCTACTTGGACATACGGAGCAGAACTTTAGGGTACTGCAAAACGCGTCCACACACAATCAAAAATTCTTATAAAAATTGCAAATGCACCATGGTTTATTTCGAATCACACCATACACAACAAAACGAACATTCCAACAGTAAAATCTTACATTCACGACGAGATATACATTCGCCATATTTCACTCTTCAGCTCAGAATCACCTTACTCGTTCTATCACTTTCCTTCTATCTGAACGGAGGTTAAAAAGACAATGGCCTAGAAATTTCCAAGTTCACCGACAATTGAAAATTCAAAAAACATTAGAAAGCCGATTAAGGACATAAAAAAACATTGGCATCGAATTTGCTTGATGCGACGTAATGCAGTTGCAAATATAGTATAAAATAATAAAGAATATAATGTTTTTTTTTTAATGATAGATCTTTTTTAAATTATAATAATAGTATATTTTTTTAAATCAAAAGTAGGTAGAATAATTATTGTAGGTAGCTACCACATAATTATATACTCATAAATGCGAACATTTCACCACAATTTGTGAAAATGGATGCTGAAAGTAAGATCAAGTTTGCGGTTAAATGGTTTTTATTGCGGTAAAAGGGAGGCGAAGGGAGCGGCTGATGAGTAAGGTAAAACTGGGGAATGGACTAGCTAACGACGTTATCCACGAGGCTGGCTATAAATAGATTGATAATTTATTTACTAGAGTTCTCCCTAATGAACTTATTAGTCTTAACTGACTGGAGGGAACGCAATTAGTATCCGCGGCATAGGTGTTTCTCTCCGGGCTTCCTTGTATCTCTTGCGCCAGCGCAAAGTAGTCAGGCATTGTTGCACGCCGAGCTGAGTAATTAAGGAAATGGATATTTTATCAGATAGCTCAGTAGTCCCTGATGCATCTTTCAGAATAGCTGTTTGCTGATAGTTTATTTTAAAGGAATTTACCTACGTTGCTATTTAAAAAAAAAAAAAGAAAATTAATATTAATGAATATTATAATAAATCGGAGCAATACATCGTCACGTTTATGAAATATGTAGAATTGACAATGCACATTTATACATATATTGTAACTTTCTTAAAATAATACTAGCTTGGCGAGGATAGAGGTCCTTCAAGAGGTCTTTATTTCAAAAAATAGTCGGTTTTAACATTGATACAGGGTTCGATCGATCCTGACTAGTTATTAAATCGGAACAATGTACTAATTACTGCATTTTTACCTCACCGAGTAACTCAACCATTATACCCTATCCTTTCAATCTGATTTTTCGGTGGAAGTGTCGATGCATCTCATAACATAACAATTGGAAAAATCTTATCTCAGTTTCGGATTTATTTCCAAAATCTCTCTGCAGCGAGTTTCTACTATTTTGAATGCTATATATCAGCAAATCGGATCCATCATTTTGAATTTCTAAAATTTGATTTCAGGTTCGGATTCAAGGGACTCGAAAAATCCGTGCAATGGGTTATAATTTATAACAAAGACAGGAATGAGTTGCCAGTAGGTTGATGAGCAAATGTCGACCCCATATCGATATGTATTAAACCATTTTTAATTGCAAAAATTCTGGCTCCAAATAGTATAAAAATTTAAACAATACTTGGTTGTCAGTTTAACTATTTTTTGTTTGTTTTTTACTAACAAAAACAGTGTTTTCCTAAACTATTTTTAATGGTGCCATGCCATAACCTCCATATTGGATTTTAAAAAAGCTAGATTCTTTTTAAAACTAGATATCTTAAACTTATACTTAATTTTGGATATTTTACCAATATCTTATCTTTCACCTAGGGGAGAGGTTCGGTTAAGCGGGTCACAAACATGGGAACATCGCACAGTGCGGCAGAAGGCTCTAAAACCTGGCATAAATAAAAAACAAAAAATTTTGAATTTTTTTTATTTTTTATTTTTAAAAAAATATATATTTATTTATATGTTTTTATTCTGAGATCTGAACACAGTAGGAGTTGGCGGATCTCATGCAGACATCGACATGTTATGGGATGCACCAGCTAGCTCCAAAGTCGGCAGTCTCATACTAACTTTCAGAGTGTTCCTATCAACAGTTCTCTTTAAGTGTGTCCCGAACACTGAGTATTTGTTATTTTTAAACAAAACTAATACGGATAGTGCCTCATGTTGTAAGTAATTAAATTTCATATTATATCAATTTTTATCATTCTTAAATATTATTTGGGGAGTTTAGAGAAATTCGTTAAAATTAATGCATCTAAATTAACTTTGGAATAACTTTTAAAAAGTTCTACACAAACTTTTTACTTTTTTTTATTCAGTATTTATCTGTCTTTAAGTGTCAAGATAAATCAAGTCAAGAAATCTTGCTCGAATTTGCCTCCCCGCGATATTTCTATTTCTACTTCCTTGTACGAAGTAAAGGAAGTATTGTTTTATACAATTTTTCATAAAAGCGCAATTATAACCCGACTTCTTTTTTTAGCTGCTCCTGCTGATACCAGCTTTGTTTATATATCAATATGACATAATTAAGTCATCGAATAATATTACTATGGAGGAGAAGTTAGAATACCTAAAAGAAAAGTCATTTCTGAACTTATCGAAAATAAGTTCTGTTGAAGAGTTAGACTATACAACTCAGATGAGTATGCGTCTTTCTGGGCAGACAGATACATCTGTGATTATCGAAGAAATTACAAATACAACTCCTACCAGACCAAAAAAATATAAACTAGGTTTCAGAAATCTTGAAAACATCAGGAGAAGAAGCACTGGCGTTATTCATTGATGCAAAGCTTACCCGGTACAAAAATTGTTTAATTAGAAATAAGGTGTGAGGCTCACACAGAAGGAATTTTACTGACTGAAGACAGCATATATTCATCAGAAGAGTAATTTTTATGTATTTGTTCAATGCCCCTATATTAAATATATATATATATATATATATATATATATATATATATATATATATATATATATATATGTATGTATGTATATGTGTGTGGGTGTGTGTATATATTAAAAATATATATGTAAGTTTAGAAAAGGTAGAGACTGTGTGGAACAAATATTCACACTCATGTCATTAATAAACATTAATCTGCAGGCAAAGGGAAGTTACGTTTACGATGTGTTCGTGGACTTTAGAAAGGCATTCGACTCTATAAATCAGAACCTTCTATGGCAAAAGTTGTTTTTAATAGGCATTAGTGGAAAAATAATTAGAATTGTGAAAAAATTGTACGACAAAGCCAAAGTGCAAATTAGTATCAACGGTAATTATTCTGAGGATATAGATGTCACGTTAGGGCTTTTACAGGAGGAAAGTCTTAGTCCTGTTCTTTTTATTTTGTTTATATCAGACATAGTAAACTTTTTTTGGAACAGAGGAGCAACTGGTTTCCCTGTTAGCAGCGAACGCGAAGTATCGATGCTCTTACTTGCTGATGATATAGTCCTACTCAGCGAATCTTGGCACAGTGCACATAAAAAACTTGAAATATTAGAATTTTACTGTATGCAAAATTCTTTAACTCTGAACCCGGAAAAGTCAAAAATCATAGCATTCCACAAGTCACCAAGAAGTAAAAAACTGAAACCACTATACTGGAATAACCTTAAGTTAGAATATACCAAATCATGGGAGTTCCTTTTCTATCATCAGCAAAGTTTTCCCAAACGGCAGAACACTTTGTTCAACGGTCAACAGTAGCAAGTGCAAAAGTGAAAGATATCCTACGACGGGGCAAAAGTGCCACCTGGCAAACAAAACTAACCCTCTTCGACGCAATTTTCTCTTCAACTCTCCTCTGCGCGGCTGAGACCTGGAGCTTAAATTATTTGGAAGTCGTCGAACCGTACAAACCAAGTTTTTGAAATCCGTATATTTCTGGCCTAAAACTACGTCCAACTATTTAGTACGCCTAGAAACAGGTCGTCTCTCACTTTCTGTAATAGTCTTTAAGAAACTTCTTAATTTCTGCATAAAAATCCTTTCATTACCTGGGGATAGATTACCACGGCAATGCTTTAACAGACTTTTAACCTTCGATAACAGAAAACAAGACCTCAGATCAAATTGGGTCCATGAACAATGCATCCATGAACAATGCACTGGAGTTTTTTGCAGATTTGTCAAACGAACCGTCTGCGGCTGATAAACTCGCGGCAGTAAACCGGCTTCGTGAACGAGGACATCAAAAGCATTAAGTCATCGCTTGAAAAATACGGTGAGCTAAGCTTTGAGCTAAACGAGAGGCTTTCGAAAATAGAAAGCCATCTCGAGGGCCAATCGAAGCTGATGGAAGATCTGACCTCCGAAAATAAAGTTCTGAAATCAAGGGTCGGTGAACTGGAAGTCAGACTCAATAAGGCCGAACAGGGCCTACTATCCAAATCGGTGGAGATACAGGGCATCCCGATCCGCGCGGGGGAGACTCCTGCGGCTCTGGTTGCCAGCGTGGGAGCCGACCTCGGTGTCAAGATTAATATAGAGGATCTCGACATGGTAGAGCGCCGAAGACCGAAAAAAGATGACCCCCGACCGCCGCCTGTCACTGCCCGTTTCGTCAGGCAGTCTGTGCGGGACGAGCTGGTGCAGCGGAGAAAAGTAAAGAGAGACTTCTCCACCCGGGATATTGGCTGGCAAGAGAACGATGCCCACCGGATATATCTCGGGGAAGAAATGACTCCCGCTAATAGACGCCTGTACTGGCTCGCTCGACAGAAGAGAGCGGCGGGAAAATTAAAATATGTCTGGTTTGCGGCCGGAAGAGTGCGCTGCCGCAAGGATGGCGGCCACCCCGTAATTTACATAGACGAAGCTCAAGACCTCGATACGTTCTGCTGACGTTTTGGCACCCGTCCATCCACCGGTCGGATTTGGAAACTCTCAATGGACCCCAAGTTCTATGTTTCGTGGCGAATTTATTTTTGCTATATTTTTTATTCTTTTTTTACTTCAATAGAAGCACGTTTTTTATCTTCTCATGTATTTCTTTATTATATATCTCTTTGTTTAATTGTTACGTTCATTATTCACTTTTTTTCAGATTTTATTCTACAGCTCGTCGTTGTTATTCGCATCTTTCCACTAAATACTGTATACAGTCTAATTTCTCATACTATCTAGTGCCCTAACCTCCTATCACGTTAACTCCCAATCCTTACTAGCTCATTATGATGAATTTCTGCAGTATTTTACCCATAACTTTTACCATACCATTGCAGTCTCCGAAACATGGCCAAAGGCCTACATTCCTTCCTCTTCTGTTTCCCTACCTAATTATTCCTTTATGCGCCATGACCGGATGGCCCGGACTGGTGGTGTCGGTCTTTATGTTCATAACAGCCTGAATTTCCGAATCCTAGATACCTCATCCCCATCCGATCATCCTCATATTGAATTCCTTGTCGTTGAAATTTCCTCCAATGCACATCCTCTCCTACACACTGTGGTGTATCGCCCTCCTCTGGTTCCTTTCGACTCATCCTTTGAATCAACTCTCTACAATTATGTTCCTCTCTACAACAATTTAATAATTTCCGGTGATTTTAATACCAATCTCCTATCTGATTCCAACGACAGACTCTACCTTGAAAATCTCTTTTTCTCTCTCCATCTCTTCATCGTCCCATTTTCTCCTACCATCACACTTGCCGGTCCGACACCTGGTTGGATCTGCATGTCATCGATTCAGAACGTAATCTCCTTTCCTTTTCTCAACTAGCTGTCCCGTTTCAGTCCTCTCACGACTTAATCCAAATATCCTGTGAAAAAAAGCCTTAGTCCATCCTATTAACAAAATCTTCAATCCTATATCTCCTAAAGACTATCGCCCAATTTCCATCCTCTCTAACCTTTCCAAACCTCTAGAAAGAATAGTCCAATCACAAATATCAAACTTCCTTGAAAAGTCCAAACTACTTGATCCTCTCCAATCCAGCTTCCGTCCCAGTTTCTCCACACAATCCGCGCTAGTCAAAATCACCATTGACAGACATACCGCTATGGACCGAAAAATAATTAACTGTATTAATACTCCTTGACTTTTCTAAAGCTTTTGATTCCCTGGACCATTCTTTCCTTTTTGCCAAATTAAAATCACTATCTTTTTCCAACAGCTCTATCCAATGGTTCAAATCTTTCCTTTCCGATCGGACTCGAGCAGTTACCATTCCTAATCAACCCCTATCTTCCTTCCTTACCTTGTCCTCAGGAGTAGCCCAAGGTTCGAGTATTTCCCCACTGCTTTTCAATACCTATTTCAATGATCTTCCTAATTCAATCCACCACTGTTCCCACCACTTATACGCCGACGACTTCCAAATCTATTTATCCTTTCCTCCTTCTGAGCTATTAGTAGCGTTTGCCAGTATCCAGGAAGACCTAGATAGAATCAGTGCCTGGGCAAACCTGAATAGATTAAGTTTAAACGCTATGAAAACTCAGGCCATTGTCATAGGCTCCAATTCCCTCCTCAGATCCAATGACACCTTTCCTACTTTAATCCTAAATGATCACCCCGTCACATTCAGCTCCTCAATCAAAAACATGGGTATTACTATCGACCAAACCCTTTCCCTTTGGGGTTTCCTGGAAACCCCACATTGCCCAAATTTCCCGACGGTCAATAAGTACCCTTAAATTATTCCATCGTTCTCGACATCTTCTCCCACAACCTACCCGTAAACTCCTTGTGTCCTCTATTATCTTTCCCCACTTTGACTACGGATGTGTGGTATACCGGGGTCTCTCGAATGTGCTGTTGGACAGATTGAAACGGGTCATGAACTGTTTTTTAAGATTTGTCTTCGGCACCTCGAGACGGGCCTATGTGTCGTCCCACCTTTACGGCGAGTTAGAGTGGCTCTTCCCCTGCAACCGTAGACAATATTTCCTCGGATCTTTTCTATACCAAACCATCACCACCCACCACCCTTCCTACATCTACAGCCTCCTACAATTCAAATCCTCGGTCCACGCACTGGAAACAAGATCTCGCCTTTCTGACCTCCATATCTCCCTCTCTCTTCCCCCACAGAACCAAAACATTCGAACGCTCCTTCCTCGCCCGCTCCTCTACCCTTTGGAATTCATTTTCTTCTAATATCCGCCATGCTTTTTCTCTATCCTCATTCAAATCCCTCCTTTTCCAACACCTTCTTTCTCTCTAAAATGATGCTCTCTAATTGCGAAATTTCAGTTTAGGATTAACATCTAGATCAAAAGTGAATAATAGTTTTTAATGTACAAACTTTGATAATCAATTCATTATTTTTGTATTTTTCATTTTCTCTGTGTTTTTTTTTACTTTTTTCTTGTTTTTTTTTCTTTTTTTTTTGTTTTGTTCAAAATAAGTAATTTTTTTAATAAAAAAAACTTATTTATTTGCTTATTTATTTTACAGAAATTTATTTATTTATTTTTAAAAATAAATCTATAATATTTTAACAAAACTAGATTTTTTTTTATTTTATTCTTGGATATGGCTCCTTATTTAGAGGACTTTTCAGCCTGTAACTGGCACAACAGAGATTTAATATTGTTGTATAGGCCATTCACACATCGTTTACCTTATAATTTGTGGGAAAAATTCCATAAATTAATTTATGTCACAAATTTAGTACATCTGCCCCTACTGTGCATCGGTTCACAAACAACTGTTCAGCAAACCGAGGTTCGGTTCGTAGCTCTCTACACACAATACGAACAAAGGAAAAACTTACGAACCGTTGTTCGTCAGTCTACACAAAGTTCCCATGGTTCACCGAACCGTTGTTGGCGAACCGATGTGGGAACATACATGGCAATGTGTGTAGGCCGCTTTAGACTAAACCTAATAATAGTAATAATATCTTTTTGTGTCCGTTTATTAAAAAAAAAATTATGTTTACATCCCAACAATATTTACCATTTAATTCATTAACCTGACGTTTAGGTCCGCAAAGCGCAAATCAAACTTATAAAACTCATAAAATGCATTAAACTCAAACACAATTATGGGAATGCTTGACATTTTTATTTTATTAACTAATTATATTATATCTTATTTAGGTTCAAGATTAACAGCTATTAGATTAACAAACCCTATATTAAATTGTTTAAAACTGTTTTTTTTTTCCGAGAGTGCGAGGGTCATAGGAGAGTTTTAATGGAAATAACTAACTGTTTGGCCGAATGAATTGTGAGAAGCTAACGAAAGCTATTTTATAAAAGTAACCAGTATTTGTAACTGTTACGGAAAATTATATGAAGCAGTTTTAATTGCTGATTAAAGCTAACAGTAACCATGGCAACGACAAGTCAACTCTAATGTAGGTGTTGCTTTCAGGACTCCCTGCAGGCTTGGAGACAATGGAAACATCAATTCAAAACTCATCACATTCTCTAATACATTTGAATACAGATAATACATTTTCTACTATTCGATAGAAAGTGAAATCAAATAATTTTTCAACTTACTAAATTTTTATTTAAGGTATATTCCTTTCAGTACAATATAGTAGTGCGTGATGGTAATATTATTTCTTTTATATGGTCATTTTCCTTAAAAATGGAGGTAACCCTTATAAAAGGGTAGGAGAATATTGGCTTGGCGAAGATGTTCTTTATCTAGGGTGCAAGAAGCCGAGATGAAGAGAGGAACTCTTCTATATACTGTAATCTATAATCCGATCAGCGGGAGATTACTCCCCAGTGGAAATAATGAAATGGTGCCTAGCTGTTTTAGTAATAGCTTTCCTGTCTCTTCACACAGCTCTTGGTTGAAATAATATTGCCATATACCTATCAATATAATTATAATAGTTAATTATGTTAACTCTAAAATTATATAATGGCATATTTTTTTTTTTTTTTTAACGCGTGATGTTTTGTTACTATTTATAATATATTTTATTTATTTATTTTTTAGTGGATAAACTATGAAATGAAAATATTCTTAAAAACAAATTTTGTGTGTTTTTGCCTTTACATAGCTAATAGTATATATATATATATATATATATATATATATATATATATATATATATATAGGGAGCGGGGTGGCCGAGCGGGTTAACGCACTTACTCACAAACCCAAAGATTGTGAGTTCGAATCCCGGCACCGGCATGAATTTTATTTAATCAAATTAAATAATTCAAGCATTGTATCCCGCTCCCCGGGTATGTGAGGCCCGTCAGCCTACTTGGAGGCAACTCACAAAAAGGCCGGGCGTAGGAGTGATGACCCTACCCCGTGAACCTAAATTGAGAATCGCGGTGTGGTATTAATACCACATCGCGCGGCCAAGGATCTCCACGGTCTACAAAGAGCCAACCGAAAAAAAAAAAAAAAAAAAAAAAAAAAAAAAAATATATATATATATATATATATATATATATATATATATATATATATATATATATATATATATATACCTATTTATTTATATATACCTATTACTATTCATTGAGATTCGGAATTATTATATAAAATTAATCAAATTAGATTAAGAAAAATGACCTTATTAATCTCAGAAACTCTTTGTTAATAAAAGTTAATTTTTATAATAAATATATTAATATTTTATGATGTTTCGGCCTTTTTTTATCTATTTATTGGCCATTTTTAAACCACTCTATTTTGTCACTTATGCCCTATATTAACATAAAATTATCCTACTACTGAACATAGTTTTTCTATTGATTTTCATAATGATGAATTTTCATAACTTCTATTATCTTTTTCTTGATGGCATTGCATATCTTTACTATTCAATTCTTTACAAAATACTACCTGTTTCAGGTCATCTTTCATCAACCACTATATTAACTACAACATAGTGATTAACTTATTTAACTTCAGTTAATATAGTGGTTGATGAAAGATGGCCAGCAATAGGAAATATTTTGTAAAGGATTGAATGGTAAAGATATACAATGTCATCTAGAAAAAGATAATACAAATTGTGAAAATTCAGCATATTGAAAATAAATAACAAATCTACGTTTAGTAGTAGGATAGTTGTACTTTGATCTCATGGTTGACAAAATTGAATAGTTTAAAAATGGCCAATAAATGGATAAAAAAGGCCGAAATGTTAAAAAAAAAACATTCTGGCTTATACATTGAAATAAATAAATTGAAGAGAATCAATACCTAAAAAACATTTATACAAAATTAACAACATAAAGAGCATATTTGAATTTCTTAACAATCAAATTGTAAATGTCATTGTAGAGAAAATAATCCATGTAAACAAATAAAAGAATCCTTGATATTTACTAAGCAAACAACGAAATGCAGGAATAATGAAATGAAGCGTATATAAAACGTGCGTTTTGAAAACCGATGCATTATAGTATAATGCTATGGTTAGCCAGCGTCCGACTGGGTTGTGATCAGGATTTGGAAAATAAGGGTTTTAAATGTGGCTAAGGAAGGGTCATGGCGGATTTTAGGAGGGAGAGAATTCCAGAAAGTAGCGGAACGGGCAATGAAGGAATTTTGTAACGATGCAAGGTGTATAGAGGTCAGAAGGCCGACATCTTGTGGACTGAAAGTGAATAGAGGACTTGAATTGGAGGAGATTGTAACATAAGAAGGGCACAGGTTGGTAATTACTTGGTAAAGGAATGTTCCTAGAAAATACTGTCTATGGAAGGAGGGGAAGAGCCATCCTAACTGGGCTCAGTGAACGCCTCGGAGTGCCTTCAACATACCTTACAAAGCTATTCATAATGCTCCTCAGTCTGCCACCGTACACTACTCAGCCATAATCAAAATGGGGAAATTTAAGGAAGGATAATATGAGTCTACGTGTGGATTTGGATAGGAGATAGCGGAAGACTCTCTCTCTATATATATAGTTTAATTATTTATCAAGCATACTCCGTTATTCTTTAAAATATTGGCCATATTTTTTTTTTCTCCTTCGATCCCATCTTTGAAAAATCATAGTTTTAGTACAGATATTAAGTTTATTTTGCAGTCTATGGTTAACCTTCGTACGGAGAGAACCTCGGGACGTGGGCTCCTGGATTATAGATAAGAATCTCAAATTAGTATATAGTTGTTATAATTAATTCTTTAACAAATATTATTTTTGGTTAAGATCTATTATTTTATAAATTTACATAGTTTGTTTTTAGTTTTATTTTATTAGTTTAAATTATATAGTGAAAAAAATTTAAGTTATTATACCGGGTTCCAGTGATGGAAGATAGGCAATCCCTCCCAGACAAAGATAATAATTTATTTTATGAAACCAAATCTATAGAAATAGTAATGTCTTCTGTAGACAATGAAAATTCAAAGACCAAATCAGATATAGATCCGGAGAAAGATAAGATGAATTTAAAGTCTAATAATTCTAATATTTCGGTTCGTTTATACGAGGAGAGAGATTTAGGGCCTTACTTTGTTTTTATTGAAAGTAGATCCACAGAAGGGACTGGTATAAGCCAGGTTCACCCTATGACTATAGGGAAATTATTAAATGAATCTAGTCCAAATATTTATAATAATATTCTTACGATCACAAAATATGGGCGTAATAGAGTCAAAGTTGAAACTAGATTAGGAATCCATTAGCGTGGATTCCTAATCTAGTTTCAACTTTAGTTTCTTCAGAAATTTTAAAATAAAAAAACTTTACAGTATATATACCACATTTCATGCTGGAGAGAAAAGGTGTAATAAGAGGAATAGATAACAATCTATCTGAAGAAGACATACTTAATCACGCGAAAACGTTAAACTCTGAATCTTTAAAAGTAATAGGAGTTAGATGATTCAAAAAGAAAATTCTAAATAAAGTTACTAAGGAATAGGAATGCAAACCAACATGTACAGTTCTGATTAATTTTAGAGACCAGTTTCTTCCTAATTATATAAGTATCCACCATATCAGATGCGAGGTACATACGTATGTTCAATCTGTTCTTCAGTGCCAAAATGTTACCGTTATGGACATGTTACCACGAAGTGTAAAAGTTCGTCACTTAGGTATTCAGATTGTGGTGAAAAAAACATGCGAAGGAAGATTGTGCACCTGGTACGTTATTAAAATGTATTCACTGCAAACAAAATCATTCATCTCTTTCTAAAAATCTTTACCCGGAATTCAATAATAAAAAAAAATAAAAGAAATAATGGCTGCACAAAATTTTACTTATATAGAAGCGAAAAACTTTTTGGAGGGAAAGTCTTACAGTTGGGCAGTTTTAAGACTGACACCGGAATCTTGACACCTAACATTAGAACAGGCAGAAATAAGACATGTTTCTAATAAATAATTATAAATAATTAATTCCTCTATTAAAGCAAAATTAGTATAAATAAAAGACTTCGTTTCTCAAGTCCAGATAAATATCCCAGTATTGACCCTACTGAACAGATTAGGAGAGATATAACAAACAGTTATACAGACCTTTAAGTTCCGCTATCTACAAATCCTAATATCCCAAAATCAAAACCTTTGGGAACACTTTATGTAAAACCTAATATATCTAATCAAATTTCGGAAATTATCTTCTCGATAGTAAACTCAATTTTATATCATAAACATTTAACAATATCTGAAGACGAAATTAGAAATTTGATTAAAGAACGAAGTCATAGTTTAAATATTTAAACGTCTATATATTCTATTGAATTCTATAATAATTATTCTAAACTATTTCAACATAGTAACAATAATAAATATTACTAACGTAATCTAAATCAATAACGTGTTGATGACCAAAACTCTCAAACTAATGCAATGGAACGCCAGATCGGCTATATCTAATAAAAATAGTGTAGAAACTTTCCTATACACCGTAACTTTATATAATTTTCCTATATAGCTTTAATCTCGGAGACATGGTTCAAAACCAACAGATACGTCAACTTCCCTGGGTATAGATAGATAGATAGATAGACCGGATAGACCGGACGGAAATGGCGGAGCAGCAATAATAATAAAATCTAAATACAACTATTCACAAATCCTAAACTTCCATAAAATCTCTAATCTAGAAACAGTAGCAATCAATATCTCATTAGGTAATAAATTCAAACTTAACATTGTTTTCTTAGACGGTTCTCCTGAATATACAATCACAAAAAGCGATTGGGAAAATATGTTTAACAGTCTCGAAAGCCCTCTAATCTTAGGTGGAGATGTAAATGCCCACCATCATCAATGGGGGTGTGGAAACTGCGACAGTAAAGGCAATAATTTAATCTTCGCTATCGACAATTCTAATTTGATTTGTTTAAATAATGACGAACCAACCTTAGTAAATAATATTCGTCATTCAAAAAATATTGCTATTGACATAACATTTTGCTCAGCTAACATAGTTGATTTTATCGATTGGAACGTACAGGATGACCCTATGGGATCTAACCACTTACCAATAGTCATAAACATTTCCTACCTCACTGATAAAATTAATACAAAATCTATTCTCTCCACTAATAGAAAATGGTTATTAAAATCAGCAAATTGGGACGATTTCGAAGATATCGCCAATCTTAATAGCTCTACCTTATCAGATAGTTCAACCTATGAAGAATTTTTAAATTTCCCTCAATGAAACATGTTATAAATCAATTCCACAATATAAACAGTCTTATAAGGAAAAAATTAGCAAAAATTGGTGGGATAAAGAATGCATAAATTACCTACAAAATAGGAAAAATGCCTTAAAAATATATAAGCAAACACCACACACAGATAATCTCATTAATTATCAAAAGGCAGACGCCTTATTCAAAAATATCACTCCGAACAAACAAAAACAATCTTGGCGATCCTTTTGTTTAAGTATAAATAAAAATACTCCCATGAAGGAAATATGGCATAAACTTTCTTTACTCAAAAATCGTAAAACTAATAATGAATTCTCTATAATAATGCGCGAATAGTGCGAGGAATTTATTAATCAATTGCCTCCCCCTCCCATTAGCTTCAATCCCTTTGCACACAGTTAACATCAATAACACACCGAATTTCGGAAATCCGTACTAAATCATATAACGATTTAATCAGTAATAATTCTTCTGAAGAAAATATAATAATAATTCGTTCATTGAGGAAGTCAAACTATTATCAAATTTCTCTATAAATGAATTATTAAATGCACTAAAAGGTAATTACAATAGAGCGCCCGGTTTAGATAATGTACATTACATAATGTTAATAACCAAATTACCAAAAGATATCAAAATACGATTATTACATATACTTAACAAAATATGGGAAACAAATCCAATAGCAGAATTCCCTTAGTTCATGTGTCCTGAAGACTTTTGAAAGAATGATAAAATATCGATTAGAATGGTGGTTGAAATCTAATGATAAGTTACCCAACTACCAATATGGCTTTCATAAGGGAAAATCTGCCTTAGATAGTCTTTTAGTCTTACATACGGACATTAATATTGCATTTACTAATGGGAAAAAGACAATTACTTTATTTCTAGACATAAAAAAGGCCTATGATACTGTGGCAATTCACATTCTCTCTAAAAATATGCATAAAATAGGTATACTCACAAAACTTTTTTATAATTAAGAATTTATAATTAACCTAATTGATAATAGGAAGTTAATAACTGATAATGAATAAATAATTGATAATGAAGCGAATAACTCGATTATTTCTACCAGACATGCTGGACTACCGCAGGGAGGGATTTTGAGTTGCCTACTTTTTACAATTTTCTCATATACTTTAAAAAAATATATTCCGATGGAAATCTCCATTTTACAATTTGCAATGCCTATATACATCACATAAAACCATAAATAGTGGTATAGAAGCTGTAAACGAGGCTATGAAAGGCTTTAGGCAATGGCAACTAGACCATGGCATGGAAATTTCAGAGACGAAATCAGTAGTCTGTCCATTTAGTAGAGAACACGTTTTTCCATTAGGGGATGAATTAGTTCTGGCGGGGATTATTTTTCCGAGTGCTTTATGTGTTAAATTTCTAAGAATGTATTTTGATAGAAAACTTAATTGGAGCAGGCACATTTCTGAAATCATAAAGAGATCCGAAAAAATGATTAACATTCTCAGAATGATTAGTATAAATACCAGTTGAGGGGCGGACCCAAATATATCACCTTATTAGTTTACAGATCTATCATAAGAGTTATTCTTGATTATGGGTCGGCTGTATACGGCGAAGCCACAATATCTTCATTAAAAAAACTGGATGTGATTCAAAATAGAAGTATAAGAATATGTTTAGGCCTCCCTAAGTCTACTCCAATAGATGTTATGTTGAATGAAGAGGTAAAAATGCCATTAAAATTAAGAAGGCAACTACTAACAGATAAAATTATTTTCAAAATCAAAGCGAGAAACCCCTTATGCTATCAAAAAATTGTAAATCTGTCCGTATTTATATTAAACAAGGCCTATTAGCAAAAAAAGAAGTATACACCAATTCTTTAAAATATCAAAATAAACTAGCACTTGTCCATCCTCAAAACATACTTCCCCAATTTTCCATAGACTTTGAATTATTATTACAAAAATTCAACATAGTTATAAACAATAAAACTAATAAACTGCCTAACATCGCAATCCATAAGGAATTTAAAGCCGTCCTAACTGATTAATATCCACAACACATTCATATTTATACTGATAGATCTAAAATAAACAACCCCTCAGGCAGTGAAATATATATATATATATCAGAATATAATCACACCACTCTATTTAAATTACCATCAGAATATTCATCATATTCAACAGAATTATATGCTATATTAGAAGCCCTTAAATACATACAACAATCAAATAATAACAAATTATTAATATTAACCGACAGTCTGAGCTGTCTACGAGCCACTGATAATCTTAAAAAAATAAATAACAATATTAGATATGATAAAATTACATTTTGCTTCAGTGGCAAATAATAAACAGATTGTGTTCTTATGGATCAAAGCCCATATAGAAATAACGGAAAATGAATTAGTTGACGATTTGGCTAAGCAGGCTACTTCCACGGGAGCCCCAGTTGATGTATCGGTCCCTTATACCGATTTTTATTGTGTAATCAAAGAAGACGCTAGAAATTCTTGGCAAGAACAATATCAGCAATCTTTAACAGGACAAAAATATAAAGAATTATTCCCCTACATACTCCATAAAATATGGTTCTCATCAACAAACCTCAAAAAGGATGAAGTCAAAACATTCTGCAGACTTAGGTCAAATCACGCACCATAACAGTTATTTGCACCGAATAGGAGTCACCAATACGGCGCGGTGTGAACATTGTAACAAGCGGGAAACTCTTCAGCATATCGTAATGGAGTGGGAGGCACACAGGTTTCATAGAAAAACTTTGTTTCAATCCTTAGGTGATAATAATATTACCTATAACCAAATATTGGCATTAAATAATTTTGAAAAAATTAATAATATTGTAAATTTTTTTAAAACCATTAAAAAAATCATTTAATATGTTAATAAAAATAAAATAAATTTATATTACGGAATAATTTAGATTTAATTATCGATTAGGTCGTCGGTAAGGTCTTCGTATCGAAACTGACTAGAATTTGTATTCTTTTCTCGTATTGACTTCTCATTCCTGGCTGTATGGAGGAATCCAATGTAAAAAAAAAGAAGTTTATTTTGTCCTGTTCAATTGCTAAAATTCTTCATAAACTAAATATTTTTAGTTTATGATGGACTTTGTTCATGTCCTGACATATCAATATAAATCGTGTTCATTTACTATAGTTCTACCATGATCATACAAGCATATAAGATATAAAGATCATAAAAGAGCCTGAATCCTTACATACCTTTAAGACGCACATTTATTTATTTTTCAAATAACATCAAAGCGAGAAAACAAATCTTCATAGCTGAGATATTTTTCGAGGAAACCTTTCATACTTTTTTCGTCGAAATATTTATACTTTAACATATAAAAATAAAGGCAGGCTGTTGCTATTTCACCAATTTATTTATCACGATGCGAATTTTCGGCCTACAAGCCATCCTCAGGCATCTTAAAAATATTTAAAATGCAAATAATGTTGTATTTAAATCCAATCCGGACCAAGTCGAAATATACAGCGTCAAACTTTAAAAATAAAAAACAATAAGGGAACCATCTCAGTCACCACAGCCATTACAGATTTTTCATTGTAATTTCTCCTGTGATGGCTGTGATGACTGAGATGGTTCCCTTATTGTTATTTTATTTTTAAAGTTTGACGCCGTATATTTCGACTTGGTCGGGATTGGACTTAAATATGACATTTATGTATTTTAAATATTCTCAAGATGCCTGAGGATGGCTTGTAGGCCGAAAATTCGTACCGTAATAAATAAATTGGTGAAATAGCAACAGCCTGCCTTTATTTGTATATATTAAAGTATTCACCTTAATCAAAAAACATATATGAAGTACTTTAACATTTACGGAAAAGGAAATAGATGCATAAAAAAAAAAATAATGTTACGATTATATTATTTGTATAATACATTAGTCTTTTATTGTATGGCTGTTCCGAGATTTCTGTCTTTGTAATGTTCCAATGTAAAAAAGTATGCTTTGACTTGGGCGGCTTACGTATATGAGCAAAAAAAAAAGTGGCAAAAAAAAAGTCAATTTATATTTTGATTGGTACTATTTTTTTATATTTCATATTGAACCAAACTTCCATTAACAATCCTGTTCATTAGAGCTGGTAGATGGCATTACAATTTTCATCATTACAACCCTCATCTATGTTTCTTTGTTTTCGATATTATATGTTCAATTATAGAAAATTTTAGCCTTGCAAACTGAAGATTAAAAACCTTTTACAAAAAAAAAATGTACACATAGAATATTCTTACCTTTGTTTTCTTTCTTGAAAAAACTATTGAAAATTGATATATAACCTCATGATACCTTTCTAGATTTCATCTATTATCAGGAAAATGCACTTAAAGCAGAAGGAAAAGTAATGATGGCCAAACTTTGGGATCGACATTTTGAGAGACCTTCTTTGGTTATATTTGTGTACCAAAAACTGAAAAATATTAATTTTTATTTGGTTACACTCGACTAATATTATTTTTTTAAATAGTGTATTACTATTAAGAGCGTTAACATTTGAACAGATGCTTATATGGCTAGGAACAGAAGAAGGTAGTGGCGTTAGGGATATCCGGCCTTAAATAGCTTCAAATAGAAATATTTAAAATTCGATTAATAGAATACAACAAACAGATATACACAAAATGAAAAGTCTGGCACATAAAGTTTTACAACATTTGGCAGAAATTTTCAGTGGACAGAAAATGTAAAGAAAATCTCTCATATGGCACAACATTCAATGAATATATATATGTATGTATATCTCTTCCTTCTCCTTTGTCAATTGGGGACGCTTTAAAAAGCCATAGTTACATTCCACAAAATATATACATATATTCTGTGGGATGTAACGATGGCTTTTTAAAAGTGTCCCCAATTGACAAACAAGAAGGAAGAGAAGAAATGACGCACTTATTCCAGTCGAAATTCATTCTTGGGACACATATGGCAACATGCTACATGCTATATAAGGGAATTACCTAAGTGCAATGTAATATTTTTTAATGACTTTATAACTTTTCCCTAAAGATCCTAAATGATTTAAGGTTCTTCAAGATTCCAAAATGGAGTGTCGGGAAAAACTTCAACATTTCGACTTATTATTATTGCCCTTTGTTCTCAGTAGTTGATGAAACATAATTTCATAATTTGTAGAACTGAGCCCTCCACCTTTTAAGCTTTCTCAAACGGAACTTTTAAAACAAACTTTCATCTTTTGAGAACAAAAGTCTTAAAATTGGACAACATTATTATTCGCCTGTCCTTCCATTAATTTTTGTTTTCATAAGCTAGAATAATCTTATTGTCATCTTCAACTGACAGTTAAGTTTTTTAGAGGTACAGAAAAAAAAGAAGAGATGAAGTTTAAATGCTGTTTTAAAAGCAAACTAATTATTCATTTATTTCAAACTTTTTTCAAACAAAGGGTCGACATTATACCAAGAAATCCTGACCAGTAAAATAATCTTTAAAATCTGAATTCTGCTCAAAATCCGGAAAACATTCTGCTGCCACTTCTGCACATAAATATAGAATAAATGAAACAATATGTGAGTTTTACAGATATTGATGATGTTTCGTGTGTCTCTGCGATAATAATCTTATTGATCAGGAAAAAAAAACGAGGGAAGGCACAAAAAAAGTTAATTAATTAAAAAACTATAATAAACATTTCTTGTTCATGATATTTGATTCTAATTTGTCTTTTCACAATGGATAAGAAATTAATTTCACATTGATGAAATAATAATTTATTTTTATTTATTCAACGCCCTTTCTCGGCATATTGTCGAGTGCCGCTCAGACCAATAAATATTGGATATCTTGTACTGTTCATTTCCTTCTGCAGTTAATCCCTCTAAAGTCCTGCAGGTATTTGAATTGGCTTGCATTGACAACTCCTAGGTGGCATACAGGTGAGGCGAGAACACCATTTTTTTACATATGATTTGCCAGATAGATATGCTGCCCTCGAGAAAGAAACTGGTGGCTCTAGGGAGTTTTCGAGGGATATTTGTCTTCTATAATAAGATTTTCCCATATTTTGCCAATTGAAGACTCTTGACAAAACTCACAATACGAATATTAACTTTAGAGAGCCATGAAATTATTCTTAAATTATTGTAATTACATAAAAAAAGCCACAATTTTACACAAATTATCTTAAACAGCCATTCCAACAAACCTCTTATTTTCATATCCATCTTTATAATGGTTGGTCAATAAATAGTACTTCCTTATCAAATACTGAACCCAAGAAGCTTCATGGGTAGTAGTAAACTTTTTTTATTTTCAACTAAATATATTCTTTTAAAATTTATTTGCAACTTTGCGTTGCTACGCATCAAGCAGATTTGATGTCGTTATTTTGTTTTCCTTGAGTTACTTGATGTAAATGTATTGATTTAAATTTTGTATTTTTGGTGCAGTAGGGGATCTCTGCCCCACGGTCTTTCTAGCCTGCGTTTATGCCTACCGGGTAACAGGGAGGAGAAAATTGATAGCAAGATTATATTGGGATGCTTATGAGTTATAGATTGAAACATGATGCATTTGTCTTGTATGTAAGATTGTATATGTACGTATACTTGATAATATTGGTTCTTCCATACTTCCCAGTCGGGTGGGGGTCCGGAGATATTCTTTACTTCTCTGGAAAATATTTTAAAAGAATATACTGTCTAAAATGTAATTTAAACAATATTGTGTTAAAATAAAACCAAAAAATGAAAACTCTTGGGCTACAAAAATGTTTTTGTTGAAGTTTTTGAATTTTAGATATAAAAAAATCTGATGTGGACAACACATGACTTCCTTGTACGCCTATTAAACTATAAATCGCTGGCTCAAAAAGTGATAAAACATTTGGTTACTAGTTTCTGAAGATTGCAGTATCTCAAAAAACGATACTCGGCGTCGCGACATCCATCTATTGACACACACACACACACACACAGACATACTCTTGTTTCTGGAGGACTCATGATAACTGAAATTTCCAAGAGACTTCTTCGTTTTCAGTGGCATCATTAAAACTGTCAATATTATTAGATAAATCATCGGAAACCGACAGTTTTGACATTTTAAGCGGGAAAAACCCACTTAACTTATATCTTATTCTCCTACTGCAGACTGGTTCATCTCACAAATAGAGAGGAAAACAAATATTTTACACTCAATTTTAACATTTAAAACAAGTAATAAAAATGTTTAATTAAAGTGGAAAAAAAAACGCGTTTATAACCTTTATCACCGAACCATATGATTGATCTCTGTATTCAATTTTAATATAATTTTTGATGTAATATAAGGTTATTATGACCTTCAAGTAAAGAACCCTTTTCGGCTCACCAATTTTAACCAAAATCTAGTAAATACTTTCATGTTAATATAAAAGCCCTATTTACCAAATTTGAGATGTATTACGTCATATTTTAATATAAGTTTCGATGAAAGTCCAATATGACCTTCAAGTAAAGTACTACTTTCGGTTTGACAATTTTAACCAAAATTTATTATGTAATTTATATTAATATGTAAGTCTTAAGCACCATATTTGAGGAGTTTTGCATTTAATTTTAATATAATTTTTGATAAAAAAATCAATAATCAATATCTAGTATGTTATTTCAATCGATATATAAATTATAAATACTAAATTTGAGAGGTTTTGTATAATATTTTAATATAATTTTTGATGGAAATCAATTATGACATTCAAGTAAAGTACCACTTCCGGTAATCATATAGTGACCAAAAAGGGAGGTTCTAGATTTTCAACAATCCTAAATACAAAATTTTAATTTCCTACGGCTAATCGTTTTTGAGTTATGCGAGTTATCAGACGACTATTATATTTAACAATTTTTATAATGATAATTTTAAACATTAGTTTTAATATCAGTAAAGTGCCTTTCTCAGGGCTCTCCAATATCTTAAACCATACATATGGTACATCCGTGAGTCCCACCATGTGACAACACCTTGTCAATGTCAGATCGGCTGACCATTGACCAGAGATCTACTGTTTGTAGATCTACTACGGGGTTTCTACCGGAAACCCTGTCAAGCTTCCTTTTATATTCAACAGTTTACTGCAACCATATTCTTGGTCAGATATCAATTGTAAACTTTAACTGAACCCTCGGGACAGCCCTCACAAGATGTTCAAATGAGCTTCCAAGAATTAGCCCACCCAGTGTTGGAATTTGTCCCTCCTTCTTCTCCTTGCAACTTCATCCCCTCTCCATTCTCATCCCTATAAAGTCTTTTCTAAATTTACTAAAAGGCATTCCACATCAGAGCTAGCCATGAAGTAAGATAGTTGAGATATTGTAACTTACTTTGTAAGAAGTATTATAAATCTTATTGTAACATATTCTTCGATAATAAAAGTATATCTTAAGCCTTAACTGTTGTGTGTTCGTTAATTTGCGAAATTACGAACGTACGTACAGACGCCACGACGAAACTAGTCAAAATAGATTCAGGGATGGCCAAAATGGATATTTCTATTGAAATCTGAAAACCGAAAATTTTCGCGATTACAATACTTCCTTTACTTCGTACAAGGATACAATAAAATTTATAATACTTCTTACAAACTAAGCCTATGATACACACACACACCACACACACACACACACACACACACACACACACACACAAACACACACACGCACGCACGCAAACACACATACACACACACATATATATATATATATATATATATATATATATATATATATATACACACACACACAATATAAATATATATATATTTATTTATATATATATATATATATATATATATATATATATATATATATATATAAAACTTCCTGGTTTGTATGACGTTTGTACGTATGCACACACTCGCGCGCGCGCGCGTGTATAAGTACAGAAATAAATTATTTGGTCAACAATCAGAAAGTCATATAAACCAGGAAGTTTAGTTAAAAACGTAATTATCGCATATAAAAAAAAAAATAATGGACCCCGAAGTTGTGCAGGTTTTTTTTTAATGTATGTTTTTTTTTTCCTTTTATTGTCTCCTCTACCGGCAGTTCATGAAAAATCATGGGCTAAATTATGATTTAATCTGCGCTTAGTAATATTATAATCTTTAAGAGTTCATTAAACTTCAAATGTTTAATAAACATTACTTTTTATTGCTTGCACAGAACGCCCATTAATATTTGTGGAAAAATGTGGGCTATTTTAAATTAATATAATACCAACTGTGGATTATCATTCTCGAAATAACATTTAAATTATATTTTGGTTTACTTTTATTTTTTTATATTGAAGATTTCATTGTTGTGAGAAGAGCAGTGAACGAATTTTTTTTGTAGAGACGACTGATGAACCTGAAGGTGCTAAGAGCAGGGACTAGACCTTGGAGCCGGGCGTGTGCTAATTACCGTAATGAGAGAGTACTAACAATTAGAGGAGTACTGATAGCTAACTACCGGGAGGGAAGAGGACGGCTCCTGGCTCGTGGTATTGATCAGGGAACGTACAGCAATCGCTCCGTCCTCCCTCTTCCCAACACTTTTCCACCTTTTTCCGTATTCTCTTCAGCGACTGGTGAAGGAGAGGTGAAGGAAAATTCTTAAAATCAACCATTTGTCACGCTTCTGGGAGTAATAGGATAAATTTATACATACCAACATGAACGTCCCAACGGCAATACAAATCTTGAATTTATGAAGAGGTCAATAAAAAATTAAATAAATAATTAAAGAAAAATCCCCGAGTTGCGCTATTTTTTAATATGTTAAAATAAAATAAGAAATGTAGCAGACAACTATAGTCTCTCGCAAAAAAACAAAAAAAAAAGTTAAGATAATTGATATTAATATATAAGATTCCGATGTTCGCGGTACATTAAAATACAGTGCTTAACAATATGTAGTGCCACCAATCGGCCACATTAAGAACTATTTCTCAGGTTCTGATTAGGACTAATTATAAAATGATGGTTCGGCACTAGTGAAACCCTCTGTTGTGTACCAGGACAAGAGTATATTTTTCAACAGTTCATTTCCTTGCAAGAAACGGAGAAGAAAGCCAATAGTTGCCCTAGGCTGAAACCCCGCTGGACAATCAAGGGAAGAGGAACAATAAAGGAAGGAATGTGGGACCGATAAAATCACTAAACAATTATTTGTAAGTCTAAGCTAATTGAAGTTTACCAGTGTAATGTTAATTTCTGTAAATACAGTTTTAATTCACAGAAAAGCACCAATTATTTTCATTTATGTTTTCATAACAATCTCTGATAGTCCACTTATTTCCCAAACTAGTTGATCAAAACTTTATTTATAGTGATATTTAACCACTAAGTTTAACTATGGCTTGTTATGTTATCTCGCGTTTTTGTTTAGAATGGAGCGCTGTGCTGTCTTTTGTAGATGTATTTTTTTTAATGTTGATGTGAGATGTGATCTCGTTGATCTGGATAAATGTGATCACGTCTTTTACTGGTTGTGACTGAGTTGGTGTAACATTAACTGCTTTAAAATTGAATGTCACTGTTCCTAAATACCGAATAGGTGCTGTTTTTAATAATAATATTTTACCCACAATTAAGCCATGCTTGATATAAAGTAACGTAATATTAACTAATCTATTTCGTTTTCTTGAATATGAGAATGAGAGGAGAGATAGTGTCAGAGGAGAAAGAGGTACTGGAAATCTAGCGTAGTTACTACTCAAAACAGTTCGAGGGCAATCCGGAAGATATCAATCAAGGAAATGACCCGATTGAGGAGGACTTCTTCCAAAGAGTCTGGAACGATGAAAGAATTCATCAAGAATGGGAATACAACGTTATAATCCGCATCCACAAGAAAGGGAGTCAAAGTGATTGCTCCAATTACAGATCTATTTGCCTGTCTCCTGTTCTTTATAAAGTGTATACGTCTATTCAAAAGAACCGATTAAGTCCACTGGTGAAGACTGACCTACAGGAACAAAGTTATTTTAGACCCAACAGGCAAATTCAGGATCAGATCTTCACATTGAGGAATGCGGGACCGTGGCCGGAGCAACTATCTGGCATTCTTGGACCTGAAGGCACTCGATTCGGTGCCCCAAAAAGAAATTTGAAAGTCCTTGAAGGCAAGAAACATCCCTATAAAACATCTGAAGGCTATAAAATCAACTTACCATGAGCCGAAGGGTGTTACCGGAGGGCCTTACCGGATCTAAGGCCTGAAGCCACTCCCAAAATAAAATTTTTTTTTTTTGAATCGGTCTATTTTTCTTCTGCGAATTATTTGAGCTAAATAAATAAAAAACGACAATATGTTCTAAAAAGAGAACATATTTTATAAATACTCATTAATTTCAAAATTGTTACGTGCCAGGTTCATACCCCAAGCCCTTCATATAGTCAAATATAATATAAGGGCGAATGTCACGATTTATTTATTTTTCTATAGCAATATATTTTATATATTATACCTATGTAACAATATATATATATATATATATATATATATATATATATATATATATATATATATATATGGCGAATTCGCCCTTCTTCTGTGGAGCACCTCATATTAAACTTGTTTTAACATAAGAGGTCCATACTATTTTCCATCAAAAAAGATATATGTATTATCAGAATTTTTTTTTTAAGTGACTATTCAATTGCATTTTCATGCTTTACATTTGCAAAAGGTTTACTTTGAATGTAAGTGAGGAAAGAATATAAGTTAAATTGGCTGCTTGACTAGGTGATAAAAGCTGCTTGACTAGCTTGGCTATATGATAAAATGCATCAATTGACAATTGATGACAATTGACAAACTAAAAATTTGCAAAAATATTTAGTGTTGAATAATACGTTGCATAGTAACTGTAGTTGTAGCTCCGTAACCATGACTACAACTACTAGTTGGTATTCGTCGTAGTTTGTGTAACTACAGTAGTTGTAGTTGTGAACTGTAACTATATTGATTGTAGTTGACAAATTGTAGTTGCGCTCCGTCAAATACCAACTACTAAAAGTAGTTGTAGTTGCAACTACTAAAAATAACTGCTGGTTGTAATTAAATAATGTACTTAACTACTAATTTAGTTAACTACTGACCTGAAAATCAAGATTACTCCACCTTTTGCAATCCAAAATGATATTATCACTGGACTGAGTAGAGAAATAATTCGGTACATGTTTCTTAGTATTATTTTTACCTTGTTCAAAAGTTCGCAGATCCACGCAGCTAAATATCCTTACTGACATATTCTTGATATTTAAAAGGAAAATGTAGGGAGAAAAAAATTGTAGATCGGAGCAAAGTCAATCTAGATGATTTTTAACTATTATGATAATTATCTGGCACTTAGGTGGCAACAAAAAATTTGAAAAAAATAATGTGTATTCATTCACTAATGATAAAAGCATGCCATAAGTATGGCTACAGATTACTTATAAGGATTTTAGAATGAAAAAAAAACACTTTATTTTATTGCGATTTCTCATCAATTTCCACGATTTGTTATGCTTATATTAGGAATCAGGCGTTGGTGATGGATATATTGTTTCGAAAATATATGCTTTGTTGAACATTTAGATGTCAATTTTCATTTTTCTAGAAAGAAGTATAAAATAAGAGGTTTTGACAGCCTTTTTTGCTGTTTCGTCCCACTCTGCGCTGGGAAGTAGACATTCATTCCACTCACTTCCCTACTGTCCATTATTTATAATCTTACCCTAATTCTTGACCTACTTCGAGCATTTTGGTGGGTGCAAGAAAATAGTCTATCTAAAGCAAGTCTAGAATATCTTCGTGAGAACGTCTTGTGAAATAGAGAAATAACAGACCTCAATACAACAGACACATTAGAAGATCACAATTCTATAACTTAATATATTCGGGCAGTATAGGACTTCAATGGAAGTCTTGAGCCAGAAAAAAAACAAAATAAAAAAAAAAAACTATATATTATGGATATAAGATAATCAGGGGTTAATATAATTTAAACAGTTATAATTATTTTTAATGATCCAATTGATGTCATAGAGGATGCACTTGATGAATGAAAGATACCGGATAGGGTGGACACAGACATGGCTTGTCCGCCACTGCCATCCCGTAAACATCCAAGAACTTCCGGTTCCGGTTTGCTCGCCAGACCGAGTCCTGGTAACATCCGGTCGAATGGATGCTCAACCGCTTTGATGTCCGAGCTATTTCGGAGGTATTCAACAGATTCGTAAAGATAAAAAAAATAATAACTTTTCGGAGAAGTTATGGGTGAATGGATATGGACAACTGAAAGGATTTCCTCAGGTGCATCACAGAGCCATTTCCATTTTAAATTCAAGAAATGGCAACTTATTACAGCATTTTCATAATATTAAAGCCATTACCCTCGATAACCTTACTAAAATGCAATACCAAATTTACTCTTCGGCTGTTTTTTTGTTTTTGTTTGTTTTTTATAACTACGTTTTACTATCTATTTGTATATGGATACAAAATGAAACGGATAAACAGATGTAAACAGATTTAAAGACCTCTGATTTAATTTTTAATATCTAGAGGTTCGCGAATCCTTAAAAATCCCGAAAAAACGCCGGTAGTTGTAGGAATAAGTTGAGACCCCTAAAAGCCATTTCCCTCACACCAACTCAATTTACATTCAAACTTTCAACCCTCTAACTTGATTTTGTGGGACTTTAGAGATGTGAAAATCTTTACAACCTGCGGAATGATAGGTAAACATACCGAAATTTTGACTGAATTTTACGCCCAATTTTTAGGTATCGTTCTGCTAGAAACCAACCCTACATACTGACTGAATTTTAGCTCATAAAATGAAAGGCATGAAGGTATATAATTGCAAGTATGTGGATTGAATATGGAGAATCCATGTTTCTCTCATGGACAATTTACATTATATGGTTACGTGCACCGTGCAGGAAATGGTATCAATGAACTTAAGATTAATTAAAACAATAATTTTTGAAAAAAAAAAAGCGATACCCCAAAAGGTGTAACATTAACTCTAACATTAACTCAATTCACCTATCAATTTTCAAGCTTCTAACTCAATTTGGAGAGACTGTCGAGCTGCACAAAATCTTTTAAAAAACGTACAGGCCGGAAATTTGACTGAAATTTATCCCCACTTCTATTTTATTGTTCTGCCATGACAGCGACCATGCGTACCGAATTCTAGCTCATTTGATACAAAGAAAGCTGCTGAATTGGCGACAATATAGTGAAGAAAAAATACGTATCAGAAATCACCGAAGCTTCCAAAACCGTGCTCTAGAGGTAATGAAATGTATTTAAAATGCACTCCCACTCCTCTCCGAAGACATTCAATATAATGCGAAAGTCTATTATTTTCGAAGAAAAAAAGAATAAAAATGGAATAAAAGTTGTAAATGGTCATAAAAGTTAAAAATAGTCTAAATAGGTGGACGATCTGACTATTAAGTATTACCGTACGTAAAATTATGGTAAAATGTAAAACAATAAACTATTGAGCTAAGAAATGGTCAACAAACAGTTTAAACTACTATTATAATTCCCAAATGAGTTGATACAGTTCCAAGAAAAAGCTTTTTAATTTATTTCACGCAGTGAAGTACTACTATGGCCTGAAATGCCTATTGGTTGCTGACTTCTTCATTAATCCGTCAGGACTAATCGATAAGCAAGATTTTTTGAAATCTCCGTTTACTAGATATAACATGATTATATAATAATAATAAGCTTATAATAATAATTATTATAATAATAATTATAATAATAATTATATTATTTATAATAATATAATAATAAGCTTAGGGTTGCAGTCAAAGTTAAACAGTAGAAGGAAACAGACCGCTCGCTTCCTGCTTCTGTGTATTTTCGCTGTTTCATTTATTGATCATTTAAACATGAATCGTGAATTACATTGTGGCATATTTTTTTTCAAAAAAAAATATATGTATATATATATATATATATATTTTTTTTTTTTTTTTTTTGAAAAAAATCTGCCACAATGTAATTCACGATTCATGTTTAAATGATCAATAAATGAAGAGTAACTATTTTTTAAATACAAAAACGATAAGTAGTATTGACTTAAATAGGCAAACTTCAAACGTATATTAAACGTACATACATACACATACAAATATACATGAACAACCCTTTGTTCTTTGGGTATCGCCTAAAATTCTGCTGAGTGGCTCTACTATTCATACTATTACTTCATATACGGCTTAAATTTTTCCCAGCAATTTTCCTACAGAATAAATAAGAAAATGTAAATTGTAACTGCAATTTGCGTTTGATTATGGTGACAACCGTTGATGATGTTTCATCGGATATAAGTAACGCCAATGACAAAAGGGAGCAGTACCATGCAGAGGGTTGGTTGGAAGTACAATGGCTGCTAGACAGTTGGTCCGTGACCAGCATTACTGAACGACTGGAAATGAAAATTCGATATCTGCGGTTGAAGGTGAAAAGGTTGAGAGGAATGGAAACACTTAAATACAATTCTTAGAACTAAATATGCATATTATTAAAGGTAAATAAACTGTAACACGGTGAATAGAAGGAGTAACTAAGCGTAGTTCAGGAACTATACCATTCGTCACTCACGACAGAAAACCCGAGACAATTTTTTATTTTTCTAATCTCAAATAAAGACTATAACTACATAAATATACAATGCTATAAAACTATGCAATAAAAATATGCGGTAAAGTTTCTATAATAAAAAATAAGTTAACTACTACAGTTAGGGCAAATAAAAAAATCAGGAAACATTTAACTTACATTTCTCTATATTCCCAAAACAGCTTCATCCAATTTAGTGGATCATTGACCTTTTATAGCCACTTATTTATCCATTTCTTTATTCATGCACCAACTCAGTTATTTTTAAACAACTGATGCACATTTAATCCATGCGGAAAATCCACTCCTTTTTGTAAGAATGTTCTAACTTACTTTAACCGATTTTAACCCTAGATTTACAGTATAGCACACACAGATCGATGACGAATATTTTCATTCACAAGTTTAGGAATGATGACAAATGCAATGTTGCGGATGCAGTGCAAAACTCAGTGCCTACTTTTATATCCCAACAAGTAACGATCGCAAACACAATGAAAAGTACTCTAACACAACTGACATCTTCATGGCTACGATCGTGATATCAACTAAAACTTTAGAATGAACAAGTAGAAATCTGAAAAGAAGTTGGATGAAATTCTTTAAGTACTATTTTCTATTTGGTACAATTCTTAGAAGAGATGATCTATGATAATATTATTTTCTAAAAGCCTCTCATGACATTTTATCTGCATTTAAAAATTTACTGATTCTTAAATAATGTAAATGCAGTACGGAATTAAAAAGAAAAAAAAAAACTCGAGGACAAATTTGACATAAAAATTTATATATATATATATATATATATATATATATATATATATATATATATATATATATATATATATATATTCAGTAGTCAGAGACGTTACCCAGTTCACCGCAGAAATTGTCATTTTTATTTAAATTGAACCATTTTCCGTTATTAATATTTTCTTTATCGCGAAAACTTTGTAGATATATTCACAAAAATTGTTGAGCACTACGATGTATTGGATTATAGAGTAATTTCTCTTATAGAATTCTAAAGTTTGGTAGTAATTGGGAAGTTAGAAACGATGATGATAATGGAGAGTAGATCTGCTCGTGAACTAGCTCTTTTTACTGAATGAGTGATCAGTTAGATAATTATCAGTTAGATTTGTTAGATAATAGTGGTAGTTCACTTAACTAAATCACTTGTACTTTGTGATTTATTAAATGCTATTAAAACTATTATTAATATTTGTTGAATATTAATCACTAAGATTTAACGGCAGTTTCTCATTCTCAAATATAGCTATTAATTGCAATGCAAGCATACTCAAACCACGTTCATTTTACTAATATGACAATTGAGGGTGACATGCGATTGGCATGTAGATCTCTTGCGGGTTTAGTATTCTCAACATACGTGGATGTTCTGGCACGAATGTTGGAACAGCATCCTCCAACATACAACAATTTATCTACCATGTCATATCCAAACAAAAATAAATTATAATATACAAGACAGTTGGTAGACGAAGATTTTTATACTAATCCTGAGATTAAAGTTTTTAATTTAATTTAGTTACTGCATCTATAAATATGAGGACGAGATGAGAATAATTTAAAACAATGCTGCGGTATAAAAATAAATACGGTATTAATTTGAAGTGTTCAAGTATCATCAGCCGAGAGAGCTATTCCTTAAATATGCATGTTTTCTTATAAAATCCTTCTCAGGATGGATTATAAACGATAATTAAGGCCTTGTCCAAGAAGAAAAGATAAAGAAGTATCATAAATTTTAATTACCTCCTTCTTCAATAAAAAAGTAAAAGACCAAAGCTTTGGGGGCAATCAAAATCCGCGTAACGAAGACGACAAAGTTAATTACCAAATATTAAAGCCAAGTGAGGAATATCCGATAATTTAATTGGCGAGAGGATTTTATTTTTCGTTTAGAATGAAATTCTTGCTTTGCCAACTTGATATATTTTATTAATTGTTCCCCGAATTGTTTTAATTGTCTGACCTAGACTCTAGAACATTTCCTCTTTTGATATAAAAAATTGCCTTTATAAATTATACAATTAATTTTAAGTTTGAGAGAATCTATTGATTGCATTGAAAAATGAAGTTTTTTGCTTGAACATTAGACAAATTATTTTACTGTTTTCAGCTAATTTGTATGCAGATGTTACGGCTAGTTTACTTTGCGTGGTGTTTGGGTGATTCCTCGCTGATATTAAAAACGAAAAATACAATTTTGATCTATTACTTAAAAAATGATCTTTTGTAATCGACCAACAAAAGAAATATTAAATCCCCATACCAAATGAAAAAAAAAATGCTAAATGTTAAATGTTAACTCTCCTCAAAATTTGAAGTTTTACGTTTCAAGATATGTAGAATCCAAAAATTGAATACAAAAAATCCCGGTTAGCCATCCGCGGCTTTTCTTATAGACAATTGGGCTTTTTTTTTTTACCAAAGTTACAGATACTGAGGTTACAGGTCACTCCGACAGTAAGGAGGCTTCATGAAACCGTTTCTTGGCGGATAAAAGCACAAAATTTGGTATGAAGGTACCTTAGATATACTAATAAGCGTTAGCCTAGGAGCCTCTGCAATTACAAAAAATAGAAAAAAAAAACATTGAGAAATAAAAATGCAGCGTTTAATTCAAGAAAACCCCAAAATTTTAACTAATTTTTCATTCTGTGCTCTTTTATCTTTTCTTAAAAACTACCAACAGCGTGAACAATAGTTCTCGAGGTGATCTTTAAAAAAAAAAATACTTTTGTTTCAAAAAACGAGAAATTACCCCTTTGTGAATTTATTTGACAAAAATCATGGAAAATTCTCTTCTTTCGAAGATAATCATTATAAACTACTTTATAGTTCATTTAACAAGATCAAATTTGGGTGGTAATAGAGCTGTTTAAGTTTACTAATTCCGCTGATAAAGTTTTTCAAAAAAACAAATTTTTTCTCCGAAAAATGAGGAGTCAACATTTTGTTAATTTATTTTGGCAAATATCGTTAAAATCACACTTTCTGCAAATATAACTGTAAATGTAATACTCTATTCCATCCAAATCCTGTAAAATCCATTTTAATAAAACCAATATGAGTGGTTACAGAGGTCTTTACGTTTACTAGTTCCTGTGATAATGTTTATCAAAAAACACATTTCTTTCAAAAAATGAGAAATGACAATTATGTGAATTTACATTGGCAAATATTATGAAAACCGCTCTTCCAACGAAGATATATACTGTGCACTGCTTTATTATGCAATTAACTTGCCCCAAATTCAGTGGTAATAAACATTTGTTATGCCAAATAGTTTCTGAGACAATTCTTTTAAAAAAACATTTCTTTTTCCCAAAACAAGAAATAACAGTTCTGTTAATTTATTTTGGTCAATATAATGAAAACTGCTCTTTCTACAAAGATAATCTTTAAAAACTACTTTATGGTTCATTTAACTAGCCCTAATTTGAGTGGTAATAGACATCGGTCTATACATACGTCTAATAGTTCTAAAACACGTAGAAACAACACGGTTCAAGTGAATCGCGTAGTTTAAGAATTTTTTTATCAATGCCCCAAATTTGGTTGAATCTTTAAAAAATATGAAAAAGCAGGAAAAAAGTTACGACGAAAAGAAAATTTTATTTACGCAAAACTTGAAAAGTATGCATTTCAAGATAAATTTTGAACATAATCATTCGAAAGGTAATTAATGGAAAACTGTACTTCTTCCGGAACATTCCAGTTATTTAGTTATCTGCATAGCTAAACACACACACACACACACACACACACATATATATATATATATATATATATATATATATATATATATACACACATATATACATATACATAAATCCTAATATCCTACTAACATTAGTTCAGATATAGCAAACAATTTTTGAATTGGGCTTTAACCCACCCATAGCGGTAAGAAAAATCTGAGTGAACACCAGATAATTTTGATTTTTGATAATTTGGAAATGAATTATAACATTAAATTATTCTGGCTACCTATTAAAAATTATCGGTGCTAATTTAATTACTGATTGGGTGTAATAATTTAAAAGTTTATTAGTTAAATCTTTAAAAAGTACGTACGCTTAGACATAAGTTAGGGGACTAAAGGGTAACGTAATAAGGGATGATGGTACGAAATTGGGATCGGCAATTGTAGCTGTAAGCGAGAGGGGTTTTTATGCAAATCAGTTCTCGATTAGGGACCTACGTGCTGGGGTTGCCTTTACAGTTCACTTCGCCAAACAGCTTTGAGAGCCTTCTCTCGGCTATCTCAACCATCAGTTATATAATTCCAATACATTTATTAATACATTGCCTTCATTTCAACTCGCTTAAAATATAACTGTCCATGAAATTAGCCAATTATATAAGAATACTATTATTCATTCTAATATATATATATATATATATATATATATATATATATATATATATATATATATATATATATATATATATTTGTTGTTGCTACAGAGCTAGTAAAGTCTGATTCTAGCGCTGGTTGGGATAGAATATAATAATGGATAGAATCGCGAATCAAGGGATATGGGATAGAATCAGGGATTCTAAGAAAAATTAAAATTTTCTTTTAAAAAGCAAAGCAAACATTTCCAAATGTTTTAAACTGTTAAAAAATTGTTACAAAAATTGAAACAATGCTGACGGGCGACCTTCCTGTCGAGCTCCCTGAGATTTGTAGGATATGCGTCTCCGGGAAGTCGCTTCGGTTGTGTATCTCCATTATTTAATGTAGGAAGTGATTTCCAACATACTCTCACGATACTCCAATATCCGTCGTATCTCCTCAGAGTTGAAGAATGTCTTAGATGATATCTCGCTTAGGGAGGAGAATTGATTGAGGTTCAGGATTATACACCACTGCTAGTTCTAGCTTTAACATTTTGTTGGAGCAAGAGTAAACCTTATTGAAATTTAGTTGACAGCATAAGATGAGGCTCCATCCACCATTAGACTAAACACAAATAATTATTGAATCTAACGATTAGCTACTCACAAATAAAATAAGAATACTACTCATGATTGTTAAAATTGTTTATTTGATTCTAAATTGGAATTAGTAATTAAAAAATAAAAGATTTAATTCATTCTGTTAAAAATAAGGAACGAATAATAATTTTTTTTTGTCAAGTACATATTCTAGTTTTTTTAAAGAAATTATTTTTTATCATAATATATATATACAAAACGGTGCTTTTTTTTATTTTCTTGTTTTTTAAAGAAATTTCACACTAAACAAGTTTTATTAATAAATTATTTTATATTATAATATAGACAAAAAAAAGAATTAATAAATTATTTCATTATTAATTTTGTACATAATACATAATATATATATATATATATATATATATATATATATATATATATATATATATACACATAATATGTATCTTTTTTTTTTACTACAGGAACTAAACAAAAGCGTAGAACAACTTATTAATGTTTATACCGTAAAAATGGTCCAAATAGCAGTTAATAACTACATCAAAATATTATATCAATATCTTCGACATATTATAGATATAAAAATCACTACAGGGAACCAGGAGATCAACACTGTTCCGAACTAGTTGTCTGTCGAGGGTCATCCGTGTGTCCAGCCGTGCTTAATAGTTCGCCAGAGGGGACATGGAATTGATGCATTTAGTTGTCCAACTATGTTAGCAACTGATTGAAAATCACTGATGAGAACCCGAATGCAAATTGCAACTTCATTAGTTTAAATGCCTTAATACGTATGACTAAAAATATTATTTTATACCGTTATTTAATGTATAACACTATAAAATGTAAATATATTAATTTCAGATCATTCTTTATTAAATATTGAATGTTACATATTTGCATCATACATTTTGTAATACAACTCAAATATGTTTATAGTGTGTTTTTAGAACTGAAGATGAATGTATAACATTCGAAACTAGTTTTCAATAAAAACAAAATTATAGAAATGGCAAATAATTTATCAATCCCTAACTGAATTTTTCTTCATAAAGGGCTTTAACTTTTCATATATATATATATATATATATATATATATATATATATATATATATATATATATATATATATATTACATCATCTAGGAAATGCAGGGAAAAAAGTTATGATAAAAAGAGTATTTTATTTGCGCATAACTTAAAAATTATGCATTTTATGGTAAATTATGTATTGAAGTTTATAAAAGGTAATTAAATTATCTAAAAAAACAAAACAAGAATCATCAAAATCGGACCAGTATTAGCAAAGATACAGCGCATCGGACTAACTGGAAGTGGCAATATCATGGATTTTACAATCTTCTCGTAAACGACTCTAACGATTTTGATGAAACTTGTCTAATGTCTTCTCCTTAAAACCCTTTAACGTTTAATATACTTAGTATATCAACGAGAAAATGCTGGAAAAAAAGTTATGATGAAAAGAATATTTTATTTGCGCATAACTTAAAAATCATGCATTTTATAGTAAATTATGTATAGAATTGTATGAAAGGTAATAAATTATCTAAAAAAACAGAAAAAGAATTATAAAAATCGGACCAGTATTAGTAAAGCTTATCTCATAAGGACTAAAAGAGCCTAGATGGATAACCGGGCAAATCCGAAATCTGACGGATGCGATAGATCCCTTCCACCAATCCGCCAATCTGATGTCAGAAATATGCTCTGCAATAATGTAACGTATAGAAATTAACAAAATTAGAAATTAACTTAAAACTTAAACTAAACCAAACCTTTTAAAATATGTTTTCAACTTGACCAACTCAAAATATATAGATAGTGGACTGAATTGATGTTCTATATTTATTTAAAAAACTGTTTTATTGGACTTATGTGGGAGAAGATGTGAAGAAGTTGAGTTTATTTTAGGTATTGTTTTATGTGAACTCTTTGAAATTATACTAAAAAGACAATTATTATATGACAGTAAGGGAAAGTTGTGTGATGCGCACATCGCACCAGATTTTTTTTTACTGTTGATGTGAGATGCACTAATTTTTGTCTGTATATATGTGATCTTGTGTTTTCTGTCCTGATGCTTGAATTGGCGAAACGTTGACTAGTTAGTTATTTACTAACCAATTTACCCAGTTACCTAGTTATTCACTGTTATTTTAGTGACTTGAGGTTTTGTTATTGGAATCTTTCGAGTTTCCCCTAACAATTATTTGTCGTCTCCTTTTGAATTTTTGATGTTTATATAAACATTTATTTTTAAAAAACAGGGCTAACCATTATAAATCCTAATGCTTATTTTAATTTTTCAAGCATTGTGGAGATTTCTGATTGTAGACCACCACCTAATGAAATTTTTATTACAATACAACAGGTGTAGTAGGGGTTGATTAAGAAATTCTTTTTAGGATCAGCAGCACCAGTATATATCAAGTTGATGCTGACGATGTTCAACCGCTAGGTTTTCATCATAAACCATTTAAGGATGAGATAATCACCACTATGTGCGTGTGCCTCAGTCGACCTATGACATAAAAATTAACTGATAAAACGACTGCTGAGGTCAAACTTAGGCCCGGGATTGATGGAATCCTTTTCCTACGAGGAAATATATTATTTATAAAGATTGCCCTAAAATAACTATTATTCCACAGAATATAAAAGTCATTTAAGTATTAAAAATACATTAATTTGACGAACTATTTTCAACACTTTTTTATTTGGTTAGCAAAAGATAAGAGACACGTGCTATGCTGATAAATTTTTATTAATGAGCGTAGGTTCTTTGTTAAGAGTGATTCATCATTCTTTTATTAGATTTTCACTTTACCCTTGTGTGTATACTTCCAATTTTTAGTTATTAATTATTTTATGATTATCATTATTTCATTTTTTGTTGAGTAACTTACAAGCCATAGAAACTTATTTTATTTTAAATTAATCCTATAACCATTTAAAATATATCGAAAATGTATTGATATTATTACAGTATTATAAGCACAAATAGATTTAATATTATTAGTATAATATAAATATGATTGGTAATAATTATAATAAATTCAATTTATATTTCAATGAAGCCAATGGATATTATGATTTATTGGTGAAATACTTTAGAAATACTTATTCGAATCTGTAAAAGTCGATGTTAGTTCGTTTTTGTTTATTGATGAAAGTATTTATAAGTAAAGTCTATCGACAGATGAACCAACACACGAATATCACACACGAAATATCTTTTGATATTCAAATAATAATATATAAATATTTTTATTTATAAGAATTTTTTTAATAGATATACTAGCTCTCATAAAACCCATCTAGCCTCTATTTTCCTTATCTCTTTAAATCTGTACCTTCAACTTCATCCACAGGTATTTTTTGTTATTACTGTTTTATTATAAGCTCTACCCTATAATCACTTTATTCAAGTATTCCAATTATTAATAGTTACCAATGCTAATAATGTGTGTTATTGTGTGTGTTAACGTGCTATTCAGAAAAGCATCCCATGAATATAGAGAGAAACGCTCTAAAGTGAATTGAGCTTGGTATGTAGCAATCACTTATTGATCCCATATTCTACTTATTGCGTTTCCCACTTGGATCATGATCCTTTTTTCCTTCTGTTCTATTTTAATTTTTTCCTTACTCAGTGATTACTGTTTCAAATACACGTGGGCTCAATAGAAAAAATGAAATCCTTTTGCACATTGCACTATCAAACGGACAAAAGGAAGAATTACACGAGATCTTTATAAATAAAATTCTTTTACTCCCATCTAGTGTGCATTTCTGATGATCCCTTGTTTTATTTAACGTCCTCGGTATTGATAAATTGACGGTATTGTTAGCAAGTCTTTGGAATTTCTTCTAAATTACAATTTCTGTTTGAATATTCTGTATTGAAATGTAGATTTTTTTTTATCAAGTCGCTCATAAGTGTATGTGCAAGAAGCATGCGCTTTGTGCCTGTGAATGTTTAAATTAACTAGGAATTCGTCAAAACAGTTACCCCTTTAACGAAATGTATACAATTTGTCAAGAGGGTTTAAAAACAGAGCTGCCAAGTGCCAAGAGAGCGGGACAGATACAAATTGAAGACCGGCTGACTAACGAAGGAGTGCCAAAGGCAGCTCTCGTTAGCTGGGAAGACAGTCTCAACTCCGGGCAGTCTTGAAGGAGCGGTATACCTCAAGCCCCGTGTCTACGTCTACTTTCCCCTATTAATAGCATTTTTCCTGTCTCCCTTCCTTACGATTTTAGAAGTTATTGGCATAATTACGCTGTATATGCGTACTCCAATAATGCTAATGGTCATTCCTTATTTATTTATTTTTTGCTCTTCTTATTGTTTTCTAGGAAGTTTTTAAGAAGCTTTTCATAAAATCATTGTTGAATATTACTTCCTTTCAAACAATTTTATTCAATAAATCAAATTGACAATTGCTACGTTTCGGAGACAATGTCCTCATCCTCAGACATTATATTATCATTTAATATTATCTATAACATAAAAGTTGTTATAAATTAAAAGTTGTTTTATTTTTTTTATCCGTATCTTTTTAGTTAGTTATTATTAATTGTACTGGTTTTGATGCTTATTGCGTTTCTAAAATTCGAACATTTGATTAGTTTTCGAATTATTTGTTGTTTTTTTGTTTTTCATGCATAAAAATGAAAAGAGAGAGCGTTATTTTAAGTTATGAAATGGTTGAGAGTCACAGGAAAAGAAAAATAAGGGATGGATTAGAGGGTAATAGAAGGTCTATAGCAAACCAAGGGAAAATAAGGAGAGGAAAAAAAAAAAAAAAGGAACAGATATAATATGGGTAATGTAGTGATAATTATAATGTGTTTACAGCTATAATGAAAGAGAAAAAAAATGTTATGAATATTATGTATACTATTTTTGTATGTCTAGCTATAGATTGATTAGTATGCTTTGAATGCAGCAACCCATTGTTTTTGGGCAGTATTGCTGTAAATAAAGCATTCCTCTCTCTGCATTTTTACATTTCATCTTATTGGTTATTAAATTTTTTAAATTCAACAATGATTTTGTGAAAAAGTTTGTCGTAAATAAGACCATCATCGAATGAATGCCATTTGGTATTTCATATTTGGCTCTACATTTGTAGAGAATTGCCAAGAGTAGCAAATTTGACTTTTTAATGATGAAGATTGTAAATCACAATTTATTTTTTAAGTTCAAAACCCATTTACCCTAAAACTTTTACATACTCTCATGGTGCTATCTCTCTGTTAATCGCAATGCATTTTTCATTATGTGGATTATTGAATAAAACCGTAATATTGAAATGCTTTTTATTGATATTTTAGTCTAGCGATTTTATTAATTGACAATGCTACACAATATACAGGATTTAGTTGTATCAATACTTGATGAAAGGGTAGGTCGATTTCACTGTTTACATTAATGATGCAACGAGCCATTAGTGTAATTCCAGAAGTATCGTTATGCAATGTCACACCTGGACCAACAATCTCTAAAGTTCTTCTTGCGGAAAGTTATGTTGGAGAAACGTATATAAGGCAGAGTCTCCTCCATGCAGGCAGTACTAGCAAAGATGTTATACAATCTAGTCCTCCTCTGTTCAGTAGCCGTTGTGGCCGCCTTTACTGGGTTCGATCACGAGCAGCCGAAGGAGCACCACCATGAGCACTTTGAGCACGTTAAAACCATCACGCTGACCAAGAAAGTTCCCAAACCATTTCCTGTAGAAGTAGAGAAACACGTACCTTATGAGGTAAAGGTTCCTGTCGATAAACCGTATCCAGTTTACGTACCGAAACCTTACCCGGTCTACGTTGAGAAGAAGGTACCATACGAAGTCAAAGTTCCAGTGCCGAAGCCTTACATTGTTGAGAAGAAAGTACCTTACGAAGTCAAAGTTCAGGTAGATAAGCCGTACCCTGTTGAAGTGCCCAAACCCTATAATGTCTACATCGAAAAGAAAGTCCCATATGTCATAGAGAAGCCAGTGCCATATCCAGTCAAAGTGCCTGTTGAGAGGAAGTATCCAGTGCATTATCCAGTCGAGAAAAAAATCCCATATCCCGTCTACAAAGAAGTTCCTTATGAAGTGAAAGTGCCAGTCGAAAAACCGGTACCTTATCCTGTGGAGAAGCCAGTGCCATACCATGTACAGAAGGAAGTGCCCTACCCTGTGGTCAAGGAAGTGCCATACCCAGTGAAGGTACCTTATAAAGTAGAGGTTAAGGTTCCTTATAATGTAGAAATTCCGAAATATGAAGGCAACAAAGAAAACAGTGGATTTTCTGGGTATCAATTTTCTGGACATGAGTAATTCTCTTAAATTCACAACAGCATATTGGAAGGATTTGCAACATATTCGGTGATCATCATGCATCATTAGCTGAAGGGAGACATCAAGATGATTTCAAGGGGATATCAATCTGAAAACAGTTTCAGCGAATTCATAAATTTGTAAAATAGTATTCTATTTAATGTGTCCAATCACTAGTCAATCTAATATGATTTTTTTTAATATAATATAATTTTGTCAAAAAATATAAATTATAATTTGTAAGACAAACTTATTTTTCTAAAAATTGCAATTTCATTTATGTTTAGGTGATCATTCGAATAAAACAATATTGATATCCACATTTGCTTTATTCTACCTACCCAATTAATTTATTCTATAAATTAAATCCTGCGTGTTGATTAAAATTATTATTTTATAGGGTATAGTTTTAAATTGTTTAGGTTGTATTTTGGTTTGAAACTACAAAACTAGTTTTTGCTTCTTTAGCCTAAATTGGAAATCGAATTTTAACAACATGATATTAGTTTTCGTTCTGTAAAGTTAGAAGAAATATATGTGGGAGGAGTTGAAGTGTAATAAAAATAGGATTAAAACAAAAGCAAAACGACCTTTTGTAGTTTCAGCCATCCCCTCGGTGTTATATAATAGAATGGCAAAGTTATTTTTATAGATAGCTTGTGGTCTCTGATTTTGCTTCGGCCAATTTTGTTTTATAATAGTACGCACCAAGTTATTATAATATGTACCACTTTTCAAGATTTAAAAGGCTACAACAATTATTAAATGTTAATGTACTACTGTTAAAATTTACTGTAATACGCTGTTGTGAATGTGAGAGAATTACTCATGTCCAGAAAAATCACTGTTTTCTTTGTTGTAGAGTAATCAGTTTTTCGTTTATAATCTTTTACTTGTTTTTAACATCGTCTTCCGCCGAACTGGACGTTTTCCAACGCTTCTAGAGTGTTATTTTAACTAGGGAAGTAATTACTAAACCATGAGGATTTAAATAATTAGGAAAATAAAATTATCATACAAATATAGGTATTGGAGATAGAATTTAGATGGCAGTTCGTATGAATAGAGTTTTTATAACTTTACGTTTTGGCGACCAATGGCCGAAGGTGTGGAATTGGATGAAATTAAGAATTAGAAGGGCAATACGCCGAATTGAGAGGAGCCCCTCGTGATATGGTGAGCCTGTTCGGGAACGATGCAATGAGGAACGGGAATATTAAGGGAGGGGAAGTAGCCCCGGATATCAACTTCCGCGCTGCTAATCGTCCGGGAAATGGACCGAGCGCGTCATTTCCACGCTACAGCCATCAGCCCGCTCATCTCCTCTCAATCAGCCCCTCCCCTTCTTGTGTCTCTGTTCCCTCTTCTTAGGGGATCTGTCTTTCATCACTTAACTGTGAACGTTAGTTCGGATGCTCTCATGGATGCTGGCCGGATCCAAAAAAATCATTTTGAGATGTCGGCTTAAGGCGCTTAGAGACAAATGGATGGGCATTGGTATTGAAGTCAGACAACAACAAGAAAAGTTAGAATTACCAATTTAAAAAGTCCTAATTTGAACAAAAAATACCGGGATTTATCTTCTTCCTTTTCTTTCACAAATTAGACGATACAAACAAACTTCCGACTAATACATTTATGAAGCTTCTTGGTAATGAATATCACATCTAAAAGCTCGTAGAACAAAGTTTAATCTAATCTTTAATCAAATTTTTGCCATCATTTTTACGATAAATTCCACTCACAGCGAGAAAATGTCCAAACGATCCAAAAATTAAGAAGTTATCGACAGAGTGCGTCTGCTAGGGAGGTACTTATCGTGAAAGATTATATCTGATTTATTTTTTTGTTTGGATTTTTTGTTCAAAGGGGGTTATGGACTGTTACAGGCAAATACAGGGGCTACGGACAGTGCCAGACCTTGTCTCGGAGAGAACACGATTGACCCTAGCGTATCAACGAATTTCAAGTTAATAGCTAACGTCTAAAATTGTTTCAATAGCACATTTTAGATCTAGTGGACACGAAGTATACGCTAATCACTAGAATAAATCGAACGTTAAAATTATAAGTATCACTGATCGCTGACAAACAGTCAATAACGAACAAGTGGCAAACAAAACGGTTATCTTAACCATGTAAATTACAAGAAATAAAAAAAGACATCCTGCCTTGAAAAACCCGTGAAAAATGTAGGAAGGAAAAAATTATCCTAACGAGATCGATGATTGGTCATATAGCCTTCTGGCGACATGGCCGGCCCACCTCAATCTTCCCAACTTGATGGTCAATAATATAAACTTTCATAAAATTATATGTTCACATCTTAAAGCACCAGTTCTTGTAATAACCGAATCTCGTGTTTTTTAAATTAACGTAATTTTAAGGATCAGTCTTTTGGTGGAATATTTTTCACATCTAAGACCTTTTGGAGTTATTATCATTGTTGAGGGCCTAAAGCTAAGACTATGTGATATTTTCCAAACTCAATGCTTTAGTAATATATTTGTACAATACCATATATTGCAAAAGAATTTTTTTAATTTTCTATATAGAATGAAAATGAAGGAATTTTCATAAAATCTAGTATCCAACTAAATTTGTAAAAGTTAAATTTCTTATACTTTCATTTCAGTCATAAACAAGAAGGAAAGACTATAAACTTTATTAAATTAATCCTTTTAAAAATGAAAATGTAATTGGCGGTATTCAGAATCCTTAAATCTTTAGGCCACAAAGGATTATTCCAAAAGACAGGCAGATATTCCATTGCCCGTACAGCGCTATCATAAGTACCTTCAGCTCCCTACAATCGAATCAGATTGTTTTCCAAATAAACACTATACCGAGAGGAAAATCGCCGATCGGGAAAACGGTCCCTTCTGTTTGTTCAGACTCTGACCTCTTTTTTGCAAGCGCTGGGAATAACCCTCTTGTATCGCCAGCTGAAGTAGCTCAACCCACCAGACTTCTTTAAATTTAAATTATACTATAGTGTTTTCCCTTATTGATAATAATAATAATTATTATTATGATATTGTATTGAAAGGTTACTTCAGTTATTCATGTCACGCAAATTCGTCAGATTTACATTTTTTGCTATCACATTTATCTTAATATAAAAATTTTAAACTTAAAGAACTATCTATGATTTAATTAACAATGTAAATTACATTGCATTGTTATTTGTTTTAATAATAATTAAAATTACACGTTCTAAATTTATTGAGAATTAGTCCAGATTTTGTCAGTACTATTTAAATCATTTATAATTTTTGTTAATAGTTATAAAAGATTAATACTGTGCCTTAACAGAAAGTTTTTAATTTATTTTCCTTCCACTAAAATAAAAGTGAGTATTGTTTTGATTTGTATTGAACTCTCGAAGCCCATTTTCGGACTGAATATTTATTTATCAACAATTATTTGGGCTCTTTAACCACTTGGTTATTTTCGCTCTGTACTAAGCTTACAGACATTTGGAAATTACAAATTAAGTTCAATCACAACAATATTATATACAATTTAATTTTAAATAGCAAAGATTTTTAAATTTTGTTATAAATTTCATATTTTTAAGGAATAGAATCCATTTGTATGCAGTCTTGATGGGTTTTTTTCAAAGTTTCTGCTATATCGGTCCCGAGTCCAACGTGATCCCATTTAGCTTCATACGCTAAGCACTACGTCAGGATGTTTAGTCTCAAATGCACCACGCTGAAGATACATTGAGGCGGTGTACCCCTCGTCAAAAGATACTCGTGGGTAACTCTTGTTTGTCCTATCCTTAGGCGGGTTTGCACTATCTCGACTCTTCTTGACAGCTGAAGATCAACATGGCTAGGCACTACATATGGTTCAACTATTCTTAATTTATTGTCGCTTACTCTAAACCAAATGTACTGCCATTTCTCACGTACCTTTTCTTTTACCAAAGTACCTATTTCTTTGGTTAATGTATCTGTTACTGCGATTCCTTCTTTTATTTCTTTTTTAGCCATAGTATCGGCTAGCTCATTTCTGCTAATGCCACAGTGACCACAAAAATTGAACCTTGAAAATTGAATGAACACTAATTGAACTTGAAAATCAATGAAATTGAAATTGAACATTGAAAATTGAAACAGCACTCTTCAATGTTTAAAAGTAAATCAAGCAGTTGTTAACCAGAGAGTTGAATGAAAAAGAATTTTTCAAAGCCTTAAGAGTAGATTCCCTTAAGTTAGAGTAGTTCATTAAGTATTTAGTTCATTTCAAACTGCACTGAGCAATCAATAGTTTGAATAACACAGTTAAGCTGATGTAAATTGACGGCGACGGAAAAAAAAAAAAAAACCGTCGTAGGTGTAACCGGCCTAACTGGCATTCATTGCTATTTCAGAGACTAAAGACTGAAATCTTTCAAAATTAACCTAACTTATTTACTTACCAATTTTTGTGTCGTGGACCACTGTTTTAGGTCCGAGGCACCATTCTCTAAGAAATTACAAAAGATTTATAGATTTGAATGTCTCTTAAATATTTTAGAACTTGGCTTTACTGTGCAAATGGATGTCCTTTTTTTTCAGTAATATTTCGATATCTTGGCTATCGATAACAATATTTCTTCTTTCCTCGTTTTCCTTTAAAATGAAGTACACTTGTAGGTGAGGTAAGTAGTTGCATGGTAATTGAAATTATATCTCAACGAAATTAGAGTATAAATATGATAAGTTGCAGGAAGCCTATGCAAGGGGAAGGGCGAGCTGAGAGATGGCTCTCTGTAGAATAGCTCTCAAAACAGTGATAAAAGATTGAATGACACCGCACAAAGTGTACCGCAAACATTTCTCACTCAGCAAATAGAAATGATGCTGAAATAATGGAACTCCTCCATTTGGTTTCTCCCTTTTGCCAAGTCTCCGGGATGATTCCCTTTGATTATTCCACTAATGTTTAATGAAATTTAAATACTTATGCCAATTTTAAAATCAATAATCTATACTATTTTATTTTGTCACTGTAGTTAGTTGAGAAAGAAAAGAAAAACAAATGATAAATACCTAATCAACTCTGAACATGATGAAAAGTTATTTTTTTTTTGTTTCATTTTAAAACATTGTTGGATCCAGAGGGGAGAGAGGAGAGGCATAATGGAGTATGTATATATATATATATATATATATATATATATATATATATATATATATATATATATATATATATATATATATATATTATATATGGAGTATGTTATATACTCCACATTTTTATCCTAAGCAAAACAAGATTTTTTCCATAGTGAATTAAGTAGTTATTTAATATTTTGAAACTCATTTCCCCTACATGGAAAAACGAAAAAATCCGGAGAAGCAGTTTAATAATGTTACTAATTGTATCGTTTTTAAAAAGTTTAAACTCCCCCAATTAATCATGAATAATTAATCTACGTCATTACAAAGAATGATTTCCCTCAGTTAGTCAGTAAGGATAATTACCCTCTGAGATATGGGAGTATGAAACCTCTAATCTGATAATGTTGAGTTCTGCAGATCATTCTGAGGTGACCTGTGATTTGGGCGCCAAATCTGAAAAATATTCGGCCCGGTAGTCTCGGAGAAAAACCAAGGACGAAGGACGGAAAAGAACAATCGGCCCGGCACAGCCCACTTCAATCTGGGGAGAAGAAGAACTATGGAGGCGATGCTGATAATAAGAAATAATTAGAAAGTGGACTATATTTATATTTTCATACGTATAGTGCTCATGTTATACACCGCCAAATCCATACAGCCGAAAGGCTCCGTAGAGAGAAATAAATAAATTTATTTCATTGGACGGCGGAAGGACTGATTTTTTTAAATTAGACTTTTGGATTCTACCTGTCTTGAAACGTAAAACCTCAAATTTTGAGAGGGCAGTGGTTAGTTTTTTCCTTAGTGGATCACAAAGGTTCATTATTGAAAATAATAAACTGAATAAAAGGATTTTACATTTTTATAAAACCTTTGAAATGATGTTTGATAAACATTTCACAATTCATCAATTTGTTTGAAAATTTTAAATATATCTCTTTATTATTTAGAACAATTTAAATAGAATATATCTCGCAACCCATTTGTGCATCAATTGACTAATTGTAAAACATTAAAAAGGAACTATACCATCAAGTGAGGTTATAAGTAAATGTTAATAAGTGATATCATACGGATGTCAACTGATAATAAGTGGAGATTTGTGAGTAAGATGCTGTCGGGTTAATAAACCACCACATTGCCTTAAATCTTTAAAATAATTAAACAGACTCTCATTTAGCGTGACGATATCCCGTTTGATATCCCAGCCCCAGCAGAGGAGGAGAGAGTTGAAATTCTGGACCCCTTTTTAAAATTTTGTTAATCCTTTTCCACTTTTGATTTCAAATTTTTGAAATTGAAAATACTAAAAATATTTCCCAAAGAAGAATATTGCTCTTTGAAAATTGTTATTTTTAAATAATGGTATAAATATATTTTTATTAAGATTGAGACGTTAAGTTTTTATTAAAATGATTTAAAGATTCAGGTAGTGTGCAACAAGTTTTCTCAAGCTTTAATTGTTTTCCACATTTTTTATTGGTAGAAGTATTACCTAGGATCTCATGCGTGTTACCAGAATTCATGCATTATGTTTATCGACCGCAGTTCTCAGCAATCGCTGTTAGAAATCTTAAGTACCCAAGTACTTCATAATGTCCCATAATGAACTGTTCGTTCTTAATAATTGTTTTGTTCATAACACGATTTCAATCTAGGAGTGTTAACCATTGTTTATATCGAGCTCATCGTTAATTCTGTATAACTTTTACAAATGAGGAAAATAGCCGCTTTATTTTCACCAGTTGGTACCAACAGGATTCTGTCCTCAGTATCTAATGATTTCTGCATTTAATTTTTCTCAAATAAGAGAACATTACACTATATACCACATAGGAATGATCTGTTGCACAGTAACATTTATGAGCTTTATTTTGACAAATTAAATATTAGGGCGGATCATTCTCATCTTGTTCACTGCATGATTAATTAGTGGACGTACAATCAGCAACAAAAATCTTCGTTTTTACAAAAAGTTTACTGTTTTTTTTAGCCGTTACACCTAGTTATGTGGCAAAAAATTAACTCAATTAAAGTTGGAAAATCATCGATCCTTTTATAATTCCTGCCGAAAAATTAAATACACATTTCCATCTAATAGAAGATTTTCCAATAGAAATCAAAGAAAAATCGTTCAGGTAACAAAATATTTCCGACAGCTGTTGTTTTTTCGAAAACAAAAGCGACGCTCTACACAATTTTAATCCCTTCTCAACCAACAATAAGGCGTGTTGGTACCCTTCTATTCAGTTTCATCAGTAATTATTTGAATTTTTTACTGTCAAAATGGTCACATCTTTTGAAATTCAACAAATAATCATTTTTAATTATGAAAAAGGATCAGGTGTTCTCAAAATTCGAGGTTTCATAGGCCGAAGTAAAAGTAACGTAGTCCATGTAATTCGAAGGAACGAGTACGAAAGTCGGATGGATTTAAAAGACTGACCAATAGTATTTAACGTGCAAGAAAGCGTAAATTAAAAATAAGCCCTTGATGAAGTAGACCTCAGATCGCCAGCGAGGTATTTAAATGGCCGACATATAAATAATGGGTCGCGCCTACCTTGGATGCGTCTTTTAACACTCGGCAGATTTGCTCCTCCTTGACTCCCGGTTGGGACCAAATAGTGACGATAGTCTGTCTATCATATTTGGAAAAATTCATTTTTACAAGCCATGTAGTCCTTGTTTTCCAGATCACCTGTCGAGTCTTGTCGTTAATTATTTCGTCAAGCTCTTCCATCTCTGCTGGTCTCTCGTCCCCTGACTCGTCATCCGAGAGATCCCCATTGCCTTGTCAGCCCCGCGTTCTCCTTCCCCGTCTAGCGTCCATTCTAGCCGGAACCTTTGTAGATCCCCCGACGTTTCGCCTAGCTATGTTTCCATCATATTTACCTGTAAAGCGCGAGATAACCAGTCAGCTACGACATTATCCTTTCCCGGTTTATACACTACTTCCAGATTGTAATTCCAGACTTAGAATCTCCTTCCACCGTGTGACTCAAGCCGAGGACTCTTTCAGATTGCCCACCCACAACAGAGGACGATGATATGTGTGCACTTTAAACCTTCTTCCGAATACATATGGCCGAAAGAGTTGCTGTACCTGGCCTCCGCGCCCGTAACCCTCCTGCTAGCATATGCCACGGGCCTTTCATCCCTCTCACCTTCCTGCGATAAAATCGCCCCCAGTGCATATTCGCTGGCATCTGTGGTGATTGAAAATGGTCTTAAGATGATGTAAGCTTTCTAAAAATGCATATCCTTATCCAAAATTAAAAGAAACATCTAATATAAACAGGTCATATTTTTCCATTCATGTTCCAGGATTTTTCCGATGGAAATTGCATATGCTTTCTCAAAAATATAAAAATATATTCTCAAAAATGGATGGGGAGCAGTAACACTTACTACTTATTTATTCATTTTTCAACTAAACGAAGTTTTAAAAAGTTCCAAGAGTTGGGTCAACATGTTCAGGAAATGAAACTGTATAGTACTATCTGTTTGTTAGCAGATAAAACAAATGAACTGTATTAATTATTTTATTTTATACTGAATAGATTAACATAATTGTAATAAAAACTCAAACATAACCCGACATAAAACAGATATCTATAATATTAACATACGGTAATGCTATGGAAGGTATCACGCTGAACATCCCCCTTCGTAGCCTAGGGGTGCACGCCAGCTCTTCTAGAGTTTGAGACGATTCGGGATCACAACTTGCCTTCCAGATCTGGCAGAAGCAGGTTTGGTAATTGATTCTTGCGGCAGTGGGCTTGCCGCTATTGGTGTTAGTGATGAGGAAGATTGCTGTGGTGGCTCCCAGGTGATGCGAGCTTGCCTCTGCTCACAAACGATTCTTCATATTCTAGATTAGCATATGCCATTTGCTGGTTGCTATGTGGGGATCGATGTGGAGAAGTTGGAGTCGATTCTCTTTCAGCTGCAACTAGGCTATTTCGGTTCCTCCTCAGTTCTCTGGCACTATCATTTGGTTGAAAGCCTTTACCTTATTACCTTCCTATTTTTTTTTTCTTTTTTTTTTTAAAGCTTTGGCTTTCTGTAAATGTCCATGACTTTGGAATGATCAGGTGCCAGAATAAGTATATGTTGAAAATGAGTGAAAGCTCTTTCAACATTATCTAGGTAATATAGACACATTCCTCTGACCAATATTGCATCAGCATGTAGCTTATCATTTGACAATACATCTTTGCCTAATTCTTAGGCTTCTTGATATCGATCCAATGTTGCTAAACATTCAGCTTTCATTACTTTAAATCTTGAGCAAGCATTACAAATATCCAATACACGATCTAAAAGGTAAACAACCTTCCTAAAATCCTTTTTAGCCTCTGCCTTTTCTGCTTCATCATTGAACTTTTTGGCATTTTCAGTGTTTTTCTCAACAACGAGATTAGAATTAGTTAGTTCGAATTTTGTTATTAGGCCAAGAGCATTTTCAGCACCTCAGAAATCAGCAATAGCAATATTAGATTTGCCTACTCGTACCCAACCCTTCACAAATTAGCTTCAAGTTTAACGTTTTTTAATGCATCTTCTAAGGCTGCTAAGGCATAGTTTCCTTGCATCGTATGACAGGAAGAGCGATTGCCATAATATGAAGAATTATCTGGCCATAGTTCAATAGCTTCCGAGTAAGAAACCAAGGCTTTTCCATACTGTTTCAGTTTATATTGTTGATTTCCCAACTTCTTTTTCTCTTCTACCAGTGCTTCAGGTTTTTGAACTATTGTACTGTATAGTTAGTACAAGTTAGTAAGCGTGTATAGTTAGTAAGCGAAATCGGAAATTTCAAGTGAAATTTTAGTCCGATTAAGATTTTTTTTATAACAATTAAATTATCATTCAAATGAGTATGTGGAGATGTACAAATTTTGAGTCATCAAAAACTAAACAAAGGTGAATCAATGTCCATAGGAACATGTGCAGAATACTTTATAAACCACGTGTACAGATTTTTATTTGCTTTATCCCTGCTAATACTGGTCCGATTAAGAAGACTTTCTTTTAGTTTTACAGGGAATTCAAAAACCTTTCAAATATATTTATTTTTTTTGGATTCTAAGTATCTTGAAACGTAACAGCTTAAATGTTGAGATGGGTTAATTTTTTTTTTGGTCCATTATAAAGGTTCATTATTGAAAATAATAAACCAAACAAAAGCCAAATTACTAGATTAATATTGGAAGATTTCGAATAAAACCTCTGGTTTCGCCAATTCAGGCAGAGGCACATTACTCGTAAACAGTTCGACATGTAAATACACAGTTCTCAACTTTCACGTCTTATCATGTTCTTTTCAGCTATTTCAGAAGAATACTTTTTTTATACTGTGAGAGTTTTTTTTTTTGGAATAAACTAATTGGAACATCTGTTTCTGTTCTGCAACATCCAGAATTGACGACTATCTTATTTGTGACATACGAATAATCTTTCCGTAGATGTATCAAGAAACATTTTGGATTGGACACTCAAATAAATAATACACTGGCAATGAGTTCACATCAATCGTTCGACAATACTGTTTCTTGTGCTAACCTACTCTGGTTCAGTTTTAATAAATATCAAGTAAAAATTCTTAGATCTCGGTATGTTTCAACCATTACACTCTCAGAAAAGGGAAGAAAAATTTGATTACTAGAAAACTAACATTTCAACGAACAAAGAATGGAAGTAATTTCACAGTTTGCTTCGTAAATTCGCTCTCAATATTTTTAAACCCAATAATATTATAGACTATATCATAGTTCATCAATTCCCAGTTTTGTTCTTCCATTGAGAGATTTCCTTCTCATATGTGACATAGGATATTAAAATAATATGACGAGGAAGAGGGAGAGGAGTATATGTAAAGGAGAAAGAGTAAAGAGGAGAGAAGGTGGAGTATTTCCCGAGGGAGCTTTGGAGACTGGTTGGAAGGAGAGCCCGGTAAGTTGCGGGATTAAGACGGTAGCCTGGGACATTATAACGGGATTAGTTCCATCTGCTCTCCCACTAGGAGGGGCCACTTATTTTAAACCCATCTCCCATCTTGTCCGTCTTTAATCCCGTATAGTGGCCGTTGCAGCCTTATCTAGACCGACTATTTATTTAGCCGTCCAGTTATCCAGCAGTCTCGGCCATTGTGAACCCTAACCCTATAACTGGATAGCTATTATCCAGAGCTATGCTATAAGCTGGTCTATGTCGAAGCGGAGGAAGAAACTTCAGTACACATGGCGCATCGTTAAAAAATTGGGAACTACCTTGTCATATCTTCTGACAAAGGATCTTTTTAACCTTGAAAACAAAATCACAACCTTAGGCTAAAACTATAAAGTAAGAGAAAAGTAAAAGACTCCCTTGACATCACTCGATTGTCATGTAGGGAGCTATGAACCAAAAGAATATTGCGAAGTAATGAAGGATCTAGTATACACAGGAATGGACAATTTTTTAGAAAGAAAGGGCAGCTTAATTGGAATATATTGTATCGTTGTCTATGAAGACTATGTTTGCTTAGAGTTGGAGAATCTTTCAGTAGTTTAAGAGAATATAATAAAAATATTATATTATCGAATAACTTTAAAAGTGGTTCATGAGTTATAACTGCATCAAGCAAGTTAATTAGTCCCGCTGTAAAGAAATTTTGGTTTCTTCGCTGTATTCATAATAATTCAGACCTGGAGTAAGTAGAACATGGTCTTTCTTGAATTCAAACATGATAGTTCTCAAATAAATGTGCTTTGAAAATTTTTAATCATTTCTATTGCCTTCGTGGCCGAGCACACAGTGGGCTCAATGACCAGGCTAATACGAAAAGAATAAATTCAGAGATTGAGTATGGATTAAGACAGATTAATTCTTAGGCTCCTGACCTAATAAGAATATGGTATTTTACGCCGTGAAAGCTTGTTTATTTCTGGGTTTGATGCTAAATCCTGCGTTTTATCATTCTCTGTTTATTTACTTTATTATTATCTAGGACATTCAAATTTCAATTTTATTGTTTATATCTTATTGATGTCAGTGATGTATTATTAGTTACACTATTATGGATAACTCTAAAAACTTTTCTGCAATTCAGATTAAAAAAAAAAACTTTTTTCTTTTGACTTCTACGTGTTTCAATGGCTTTTCTTTAAAAATTAGAAAAAGTGCGTGTCATAGTACCACATAACGCCAATATGAAAGTTGCACAAACTTGTATCTTTTTTGAAAATTGTATTTCACAGCTTTCGGTGCTAGTCTCATCACCCGACGGGAATCATTTGGAAAGATTTTGGGATCTGACTCTTCTACGTTGGAAGCCATGTGTGAAGAGGTGAAGAAGTACGTGCCCAATCGGATGGATACACTGATAAAGAAAAAAAATATATTTCGATATACTGTGTCTTATAGGTCAGTTTAAGTCTAGGTGGCCAACATACCTAGGATGCCACCCAAGTTATTAATAAAGAACAAAGAATGGTTAGAAGATATTCTAAGTTTTGGCTTTCTTAGGTCAGAGAGTAAAGCTGTTGTCCGCAGTGAGTAGCATTTATCGCATTGTTCTGAACGATCAAAACGAAGAAAAACCTAAAGAGACTCTCCTACTCCTGAAGAACTAGGGAAAAAAAACAATTTCTTACGGAAGTTCTCGAAACATTTAGAACATCCAAATATTTCACCTCAAGCTGAAAGTTATGGTTTAACAAGTTCATCGGACAATGGAAATTTATATTTTCTTTTGTAACTTGCTACTTAGTAAACAATTATAAAATAACGTTACCCTCTTAGTGTGAACAGTTTTTTCTTTTTATTTTCCTCTGCTAAACCTATTCCATTTCAGAAATAAAATAGGTTTTTGGCCATACAATCCGAATAATTCTACGAAATTCGGAAATATTTTTTTAAGATGTGTTTTTAGATTTTTTAAAATAATTATTTCGATTTCAGCATTTCACAAAACATAATAATTCAGTTTCAGAATTTTGGCCAGAAATAGGCTTTCTAACTGGTCCACTGTACGCATGTTAGAACTAGGTCTGAGGAGGTTTTCATTTAATAAATAAATAAATAAATATTGACTTTCTCACTCTGGTTGGAATAGGTTGGTAATCTGAAGATTAACTCGATCTTCCAGCTCTAAGGACGTAAATCACATAAACAACAACAAAAATATCAAAGCAATTGCAATATTTTTTAATTCAGACAATTTATTTTGTGTCTACTTTACTAAGAAAAATACGGTTTATGAAATAAATTATCTGAAATTTTTAAAATAATTTTACTTAATATTTTATCCTTACATATATTCAGTTCCTTGCACGAATTTATTTATTCTTTACTATCATTGCTTCTTGCTAATTTATATTGAGTTATTATTTCTTAAATTATTTTTACACTTCATAATCTTAATTGGCAGTAAAGTGTGAATGTCTATATTTGTATTCTGTTATATGAGCTAAAAAATGAGCAGGTGCTTTCAAACGAACTACACGTATGTAGCTCTGAACAATTAGTTACAAGGAGACCGCATAGAGAAGCTATCCAATGAGTGATGAAGTGGGTCACGTATCTAGGAGCAGGATCAAAGCTGTCTCCTTCAGGTGGTCTAATACAGTGATACCCTGTTACTCGTCCCTATAACTTTAGAAACATTTTACAGTTAAAAGTATGCAACTAAATTGGGCACTATTAATAAAAAAATATTTTATTTCGATAATTTTCTAATAATGAAAACAATTAACATATTTTCCAAATTGTTTCATTATTTAAAAAATACAACAACGCACAACTATCTTCTAAAGAGACTGTACCTTCCGACCTGCAGGACCTGCAAGGTACCTCTTACTGTGGAACATATCCTGCTGGACTGCGAGACCCTTAAGAATGCAAGGCAAGATTGTTGCATAGATAACCTGGACATCACTCTTGGCGATACTGAAACTGCTGTTGAAAATTTATTCAAGTTCCTAAAAATATCTAAACACTTCCACCTTACATAGTCAATTCAAGAAAAATGTGAAAAAAAAAATATATGCATTGTGTTAAAAGTTTTAATTATATGTAAAGTGTATATCTGAATTTTTGCAATAAAAATCTTTGTGGCATGCTAATGACCCTCTATGGGTAGATGTATTTGTAAAATAAATTAATAAAAAATACAACAAATATATTTATTGCCCTTGGCTAACGCACACTTTAATATCTGCTTTAATTATAAATATTTTTTCCACTATTATGCTGGGCTATGCGTTTGCCATAAATGCTTATTTTCTTTAATTTAATTTTTTAGACTATTGCCATCAAGTCTCCTCTTCTTGTTAAAAATTCTATTTACTGAAGCACATTGAATTCCGATCTGCTACTTATAGCCCTATTGCATTTTAGTTATCAAAACATAATTAAAGGTTTCTCGAGATTTTTATAAATTTAAAAAAGCGTTAAGTAGCAGAAAAGAGATCAAATTTTTTACACAGTTTCTATATCAGTGTGTTAAAAAATCCTAGATGTAATAAACATATGACTTTTACGGTTAATTAGGTTTACCTAGGTTTTATAGCTAACTATAAAATGAGTAATTAACAATTAAAAAAAATAATAACACAACTTTGGATTATAAAAGTAAAATTACAATGAGAACTTCAACAAACAGAATTTTGAATTTAAAATATAAAAGAAATCTATACTTTAAGAAATATTTTTTTTAATTTACATAAATTCTTTACTTTGATAAAATCATTTTTGGTTTTGTTTAAAGTTAAAATTTCACGAATATAATATAATATGGATGGATCTCCGACCTTAGTTAGCAATTTTCAGCCTAAAAAGTTATGGCACAATTACTATCATATTTTTTGTTATAAGTTCCGCTCTGATTGTTAATTGCTACAAAGTATAAGGTTGATTAAGACGAGCCAATGATGTATAATTATCAGTAACAACAGTGAAAGAGGAACCATTTCCTCATTATAGAAGGTTAGAGACAGAAAACGATATTGCGGTTCGTTGGTTCCAACAACATACAAGGTGAGGTTTGTGCAGTTGCCAGAATACAACACAGTTCTCACCAACACAGTTAAATTTGTGGCTTCTCTAACTGTGTTCTAAAACACCTTTCTAACAACTTTTGCTGACAGGATGACAACCATACATTAGGAACATATTGTAGAAATCATCATTCTTCAATACAAATAACCAGTCACCAAAGCCCTTATGTTTATATCCATCAATTTTCTACGAGAAATGAATAAAAATCCAATTTATATGTTTCAAAATTCAATTTTATATTTTAAAATAACTTTATGATTTTATTGAAGAATTTTTGTTTAGACCATAATAAATGATACAGTCAAAATTTAATCATACGGCATTCAACAATGTTCAAAAGGGCTTTGGGGCCACTGCCATAGGGGCCCCTACTGTAGCCACTTTCATTTTATTCTTCTGGAGGCGCGACAGACGCAGGAAGTAATCCTCCGGCCTGCTCAATCCTTTTGCCCGAGGCGATTCTATCTGCAGCATATGCTGAGGTCATCTCTACCTGTTTCAGGTCTATAACGACATTATCCTTCCAGCGCGATCTGGATCTTCCTCTGGCTCTGGGCCCGCCTGATATGTTTTTGTACGTTTGATTGTATGTTTTTTAAGAGCCTCAGCAATCTGCCATCCTGATGACGTAACAGGTCCATTTTTGCCTCCGCAACCTGAGGAAGTTGGTGAATCTTAAATCCCCGTATTTTCCGAACATGATCGTCTCTACAGTGATTGGGTTTATGAATTGCAAAATTAAAAAACTGGTTTCTAATTCTTTATAATGAGATTAAATAATAATCTTTAACTCATAATTTAATCAAATTTAGCTTTTCCTTGTGTCTAAACCTCATTGTAACGGAAGTTTATCTAAATATGGTCATTGATTATCTTAGATACATTACGCCTGGCGGTGGATGGAGGGTGGAAAAGGATTAACAAAATTTTAGAAAGAGGTCCTGATTTCAGCCCCTCTCCTCTTCCTGGCTGAGATATCAAACAAGGTATTGCCACGCTAAATGAGGGTTTAATTATTTTAAAAATTTAAGGCAATGCGGTTGTTAATTAACTCCCCAGCATCTTACTCACAAATCTCCACTTATTTACATTTACTTATAAGCTCCACTTATTTATATTTATTTATTCACTTGATGGTATAGTTCCTTTTTATATTTTATAACTAGTCCATTAATTCAAAAAGAGGTTACGAAGTCCATTTCATTTAAATTGTTCTGTATATTAAAGAGATTTATTTTAATATTCAAACAAATTGATGAATTATGATTTTTTTAAATATAAAGTCCTATTACTTTCGTTTATTATTTTTAATAATGAACCTCTGTAATCGACCAATAAAAAACAAATTTAACCCCTCCTCCTCAAAATTTGAGGTTTTACGTTTCAAGATACGTATAATCCAAAAAACGAATAAAAAAAATTCGTCCGTCCGCCGCCCTGGGCTTTTCTCCAAAATTACTGGGACAATTTTCACTTCCTTGAACACACTAAAGGAAGTATTATAATCACGAAAATTTTCGGTTTTCAGATTTCAACGGAAATATCCTGAATCCATTTCGACTAGTATCGTCATGACGTCTGTACGTACGTTCGTTTGTTCGTACCTCACATAAGTAAAACGGTTAGCCGTAGAAAATTAAAATTTTGTATTTGGGATTGTTGTAACATCTAGTTGTGAAACTTCGTTTTTGATCACTACATGATTACCGGAAATGTTACTTCAATTAAAGGTCATAATCGATTTTCATCAAAAATTATATTAAAATGTAATACAAAACTTTTCAAGTTTGGTATATTAAGCTTGTATATTAATATAAATAATATACTAGATTTTGGTAAAAATTGGAAAACCGAAAGTGGCAATTTACTTCTAAATCATACTAAACTATAATAAAAAATTATAATTAAATATAATGCAAAACTTTTCAAATTTGATATATAAGACTTTTATATCAATATAAATAATAGTTAACCCTCTTGCATATTAATATAAATAATATACTAGATTTTGTTGAAGCCTGGCTAGCCGGAGATGGTCCTTTACTTAAAGAACGTAATAAACTTTCATCAAACTTTATATTAAAATATAATGAAAAACATCAGAAATCTGGTATATAACACTTTTAAATCAGTATAAATAATATACTACATGTTGGTTAAGATTGGCTAGATGAAAGTGGTGCTTTACCTGAAAGTTTTTTTTTTTTTTTTTTTTTACCTCCCGCCTTCTTAGAAGGGAGGAATAGGAATCTTGAATGAATCGAAATTTTCATGGATAAGCACGTTTCAAGATCCGTACTAACAGTTTTTAATATTTTGAAAATGGTTTATGTGGATGTCGTATACACTCTGGTTCAAATATTAATTAATCAAATGGTGTGAAATTTTGTTTTTAAGTTTCTTTCTTTTATGGGATTTTGTTTGTAATTGTAAAATGAAATGGTAGGTATTTAATTTGAAGCACTACACAGATTTACTAAAAAAAGATGTTTAAATATAATGGCATTCTTTTCAAACTTGGTATTAGAGAATTTTATGACATTGCAAATAAAATATTTAATTTCGGCTGCCAAATACCAATCGGAAGTTGTAAATTACTTTTCGCTCCAAATAGAATTTGGGTAAAAAGATGAATGAATCTAATCGAATTCTTTTCAAATTTAGTTTTAGAGACTTTTATAATATTTGGAATCATATTCAATAACCGGAATTGGTATTTTACAAGTAATTCCATACTGCTCTTTAATATTGAATTAAAGGTCATGTGCTGGTGATTTCAGATTTTTAAATGCTAGATACTAATAACCAAATTCAGCATCACTTTTTGAACCACCGATTTATAGTTTAATAGACTTACACAGAAGTCATGTGGTGTTCATATCAGATATTTTTACCAAAGTTACAGGCACCAAGATCACAAGTCACCCCAAGATGATCCTCGGAACTCAACATTTCCATCAACCGTTTTGTCCGAAATGACGGTCGATTTCGTGATATAGAAAAACTATCAACTGTTTTGTAATTATTATACCAACGGTTAAAAAAAAATATATTTGATCTAAAATTATTTTCCATTGTTTTAAAAAAAATTAATAATTTGGAAATAATAAACCATAGTGTCATAACTTGCAGTGTTTTTAATCGTACTTTCTCCGAAAAAAGACTATTGCAGTTGGTCTAAGATCAGCGGTGAACGGTGGGACTGTGTTTTCTATCCGTTTCATAACCTCTGGAGCACGATTATGGAAATTTTGGAGACGTCTTGAGCACCTCCAGAACCTTTGGACCCTTTGGGTCAAATAAGCTGAAATTCGATATGTAGGATTTTCTTCCAGACAGATTGGTGGCATTAAAGAACAGGTAAATCCCAGTCAAAGTTTCGGTATTTTTACCAGAAATTTCGGCGTTTTTAAAGTTTTGCGCATCTCTATAGCTCCACCATATTAGTTTATAGGGCTGAAAATTTGTATGTGAAATGGATTGGTATTGGGAAAGTATCTTTTGGGGGTCTCAGCTTGGTTCCTCCACCCCCTCGGATTTTCCGATTTTTTAAAACATTTGCGCACCCTTAAAATCCCTCGAAATTGAGAACGGGGGCAAATGCAAAAACCTGTTGCATTTGAAAGTAAATTAAATTACCTATAAAACAAAAGAAGTTTCATCGAAATCGAACCAGTAATAGCAAAGATATGGCTATTTCAACTGTTTCAATGACTTTTTAGTCGTATTTTCCCCGAAAAAAATATTGCAGTGGGTCGAAGGTCGGCGGCGAGTAGCGGGACTGCGTTTTCTATCCGTTTCATAATCCCTGGAGCACGATTATGGAAGTTTTGGAGATGTTTGATGTAAATATATATATTTTTCCCCCGCTACATTTGAGCACCTCCAGCGGCCGCACCCTTTGGGACAAATGAGCTGATAGTCGGTATGTATTACTTTCTGTATCGAAGGTCAGCGGAGAGGCAGAACCATATAATAAAAGTAGGGGTAAATTTCGGGATGTTAGGGAACTGTCTTTTTTGTCTCAATTTTTTTCTTACTCCCCTCTTTTTATAATATTTTCTTAAAATTGAAAATACAACTTTAATGTATTCTATAAATATAAAATAAAATATGTCGATGTCTCTCATACATGTGGTTTTGGTATTTCTATTTTTTTTTTTTAAATTACGGAATTCAGTTCAGAAGTTATAAAAAAATCCTGTGTTTTTAGGGTTACCTAATGTATTATTGCATAAATTTTATGAACAACAATTAATTGGTAATTTTTTCTAAGCGATAACATATTACTTGCTGGTACATACTATTCAAAAAATATCTCAATATGGTGAAAATTAATTTTTTTTTATCTCTGTTTTTGTTAATTTTAATGAAACGAAAGAAATCGATTTTTTTCCTATGCAACTTTATATACTGTTTATGGTTTAACGCAAGAAAATAGTTCATTATATTTTAAGAGAGTAAACGGCCTTCATTTATTTCCTTCTTAATATTAGAAGGAAATAAATAATATAATTATACCGAAATAAATACAAATGTTTGAATCAAAATTAACTGAAATTATAGTCATGCAATGGATCGGACTTTTATTTTCTTTATATCAATATGTCAGAGGTAAATTGTCATAAGTAACATTTTCGAAGTTTTAACATATCGCACTCGTCGTGAAATACTGTAACATCTCAAAAAAGTAGTATTTTGGGAAATGGAGTTACCATGGTCTTCCACGGACGCATCTGACGTAATACCTCCCATCCAAAACTGTAATTACCCTTATGTTTTGACTATCCAATGAACTATACTTAGCACTGTCTTTCCCACACAATTTCCACATCTTTCTGAATCGAATGCCGTCACAAACTCAAAATATCGATTTTTTTATATGTTAAAGTATTCCACGATATGTGCGATATTTGATGTGTTGCATACTTTGTTATCCTTTTAGCTTATTTACGATATTTATACTCGCAAACTAAGGCCAGCATAATGCAAATACGATAATAAAATCAAAAGGAGCAAAATTGGACTAGTGAAAGCTTACCTCTGATGTACAGATATAAAACCAAGTTGTTCATCACGACTTTAAAAAAACGGCAATACACGTGAATTCCGGAAGATGATTAGTTGATTTTGGAGAAAAGGAGATCCTTAGAATTATGGAGAGGGATAGAACATTTTTAAAATTCATTTTTTTTTTTTCGTCTTGGATCCAGGAGATGTTTGAAGGGTTAAATTTCATTCAAAGAGAATCGGAAAAAAAAAACGTTTCAAAGAATTGATTTTGTATTTTGAAAAGGTGTGAAAGTGAAAGGGTGAAAGAGTATTTAAAAGTTGGATTTAATTTGAGGAACAGTATATTTGACCTAGAAAATAATTATTCTAAAATTTTATGAGCGTAAAACTTTCATTTACAACTATCAATTTCTGTTTCAGTTTAGTACTAATTGAGAACTAGTGTGTCCTAGTTCGTTTTTAACGAGGTAGCCGGGTTCCTTGTTAATATCGTGTAATGTGGTGGTTTAGCTCACGCTTGGCTGGTCACAGGGGTCTCAGGCAACAGTTCACTCGGTTGCCCTTCACCCTCAGCTCTTTAGTTATGCAGCTGTAGCCCAGTCGTCCTAGCAGCATCTCTCTCACTCTCTCTTTCTCTCTCTCTCCTTTAATATCGCTTTAAACATCGATTAGTGGAGCTCCATTAACGTTTTATCATAATCTTTCTGCCTTTATAATAGCTAACAGTATATGAAAAAAAATGAAAAAAGATCCGTTAGAACTAAAGGGAAATTTATATTCTATAATAAGCCATCTCAACACATCACGTTCAATCCTCGACATGAACCATAACTTCCAATTTACCTCGACGAAGTTCAAATTCTGCAAACAGATAAAGTACAATACCTTAGTCTGACATCTGACTGAAAAATGCCAAAGATTTCACAAAGCAGTAACAAAAGAAAACCATTGAACTTAAGATTAAGATTCTCACTTCTTGCTTGGCGACCAAAATCGAAATTTTGAAAAAAAATTACTTACTTAAGCCCACTTGGATCTAGCTTCACTGATATACGGGCCAGCCAAAAGCTACATAAACTTTAACTTATTAAACTTATAAACTTTTAAGATGATAATCAAAACTTCATTCTGCGATAGCACCATTAGTTAACGAACACATACGGATCCATTACAAGCGATTTCACGACAAATTATTTAGTAACTTTCTCATAGAAGACATGACCACAACGCTCATGCCCGATGACAGCCGTAGGTGGCTGAAAAAGAAGCTGGATCAGAGATCTCCTTGTCTATCAACTGTAACACGAAGAGGTGGCGTTGGTTATTACTCGCCTAAGCACGCTCAATCAAATGTGCTTTATAATATATAGTTTCTAACAAAATCTGGGAAAAGCTAAATCATATAAGTGTGAACAGATTTGGAATAATTGAAATCTTGGAGAGGAACATAATTTAACTCTTTAATAACTTTCGCGATGCGAAATAATAATAATTACTGCAATAATTCCTATAATAACAGTTCCAATATTCCAAATAATTACTACAAGAATTTTAAACCTTATAGTACAATAAAATTCCAGTTCCATTAGTAATACCGATGTTAATTAAATATAAATAAAAAAATATTAAAAAAGAGAGGAAAGGCTTGAAAGATTATCTAAAAAGAACTATTTTTTTTTTCAAGTCAAGAACAAAATAAAAAGGAAGCTATTTATTCATGAATCTTTACAAACAAAAAAGTCTAAAAGTTACCTTATAAAATCATCATACTTTGGTAAATACGTAAGGACATGTAGCAATTAATTAAAATTAAAAATGGTTGTATTACTAATATTTTATATTGAATTTAATATTTTAAATTGAAGATAGTAGTAATATTTTTTGTTCGTAACATGGTAATGAATTTTGTGGGCTGTATTGAAGAACATACTTTCCAATCTTGTAATGAAGAATTCTTGCAAACTTGAAATATCCTACATGTTCGAAACTATTTTATCGACGGAACATTTAACTGTGGCCAACACCTTCTGGCCCCTTCCCATGCCCAGCTTCCGAAAAATTCCCAAATAAGACACTGGGATTACAATTAAATTTCAATTGATTTCATCCTTTATAAAATCAATAAAGTAATTGATTTTCAAACCAGGTCTGCATTACCACATCATTATCTCATTATAAAATGAAATTGTGGAGGTTATGAGAGGATTTAAGGAATGGTAATAATAATTTGATATTTAAGAGCATCCCAATGTAAAATCAATAGAGCTATATCAAAAACCAAAAAACCAAAATGCCGTTCAGTTAGGATTATTATAGAGAAAATGAGTAATCAATTAAACAAAACTTTAAATCAATACTTCAGGAGAAACATGCGGTAATGATAAGAATAAAAATAATCACTGAAAACACATCAATTTTATGTGACTGCTGTATCTAAAGTGGAAGATGGATTATTGGGCAAGGGCGGGATCTTTGCAGAGCTGCCACTTGTCACCTACGAAAAACTTTTTAAAGTTTTGAAAAAAATATTATACTTCCGTGCATGGAAAAAATCAATAAAAAAAAAAACCTGTACCACTACAACCCATGAAGGGTCTTGGGTTCAGTACTTGGTAAGGTACTTGGTAACTGTTTCTAGGCCAACGGTTGTGCAAGCAGGTGATTTGGTCGAGATCACGCTCAACCGCCAGGTTTTTCCCCCAATTAATGGTACCCACTTTATAGAGGCTGGGTGAGCCCCAAGAGAGGGTCTCCCGATCTCACAGGGTTGATCCACGGCTGATAATAGAATTAATAATTATCTGCCACAGCCGGTCTCGAACCCGGGACCGCGAGCATAGTAACACAGTGCCTTACCACTGAGCTATTCCGCTCCTCGGAAAAAAATCAATAGTTTTTGAATAGTATTGATGTCCACTTCATATCCTCCACTCCTACAACATTTCTTTTACCTACGTGCTTCATCAAATCTGTACAATGGCGTGGTGCTGTTCCTGTTTTGAAGAAGCGCTATAAATCCTTTGGGAACCTAAATGTAATTGATTGCTATCGGTACTAACTTGGTGCAGTTGGTGGGTTTCACTTGGTTAGGAGTAATTTCTTTCACTGCTTTCAGAAAGCATTGTGATGAGATTTTCCATCAGTTAAGTGAGTATATTTTATATTTATTGGCTTCCTCATTCAAGAGGTGAGCGTCAAACGAATGGATCTCCTAAGGACGATTTATTATAAATAGGATCGTCTCGGAGAATGGTTTTTCGTTGCAAACGCCAGTTGAAAGATTCATACATTACATTTAATTAAAAATAAATTTAAATTAGGTGTGAGCAAAGATCCAGTATGGACCCACAGTCAATCAGCTGACATTTCAGGAAAATAAGAAAGGATAAACTAACATTTTTAGAGAGTAATCTAATCCAGTCACAAATATATGAACCGTAGAGAGAACCAGCAAAATTTTATCTTGATAAACGTTGAATTTGCTAGGTCAGTGATATGCATTGAATCTTTTTGAATTAAAAATTTGAATTAATTTTCTATAATATTTATTTTAAATAAATTAAAATAATTTTCTGGAAATACCTGGAAAAAAAAATTCTATACTGTTGACTTTTTGAAACGTAATCTACTGGTTCAATTTTTGTTCTATTTATGGAGAATGTATGTCGAGGAGAGAGCAGGTGTAAATTTTCTGTTTCGTCCAAATATGGAATCTGTGAAATATGTCATAAATATATACTTCGAATTCCTAGCAAAATTTAAAGGAGCTTATGCATGTACGGAATTCTCTACAGAAATATTCTGAAAAGACAGAATGCCGTGGTGCTTTATGAAGCGTCTAAGCTGCTTTGAGATTCTCTGAATATAAGAGCCTAGATTGGCTTATAATTGTGCTTCTTTCCTTTTAGAAGTCAGCAGCAATTTATGAGTTCTTAAGACATTTTGTAAGATGTTATATTTTTTAAAAACGAAGGTAAATTTTAAAATGCACAAGGTGAATGGATGTATATTTACGACATTGAAATGATATTTCTAATTTAAAAAAAAAAAAATGTAGTTTTGAATAATAACACCATATAAAAACAATTAGATGTATTTGCATTGAAGAAATGTAATTACTTGATTTTTATGTTCAGCTAGGTTTTCAGTTGTTTTGTGTTAGAGAATTTTTCACATAACTTGCAGTATTAATATGATACTGTACCAGCAGATATGATATGAAACCAGCAGAATTACTATAAAAATATAAATAATTTAACAAGTTTGAAAAATCTTGTATGTATGTGCCGATTATGCAAGCACTAGTAAATGGTCAAAACACGCCTATATAACCTACATATACATTAAAAAATCAGTCCCCTGGTTGTTCCTCTAGTGACTTTACCTGAAAGACGTTTCCTATACATTAGAAGGATATATTTCTATTAACTTAATTATTGCATTGTTTTCAGAACTGATTGCAGTTTATAGAAAAATATATTCAACTACATATTTAATTCAAATATGCCAGGTTATCCGAGTAAATTAGTGTATCACCTCAGTCTCCTGTCGTACTATGTGAGTCGATCAAGTTCTCAGCAGACAGTAGACGGTCGCAACTGAACTGGTAAAAGAGAGAGACTTGTAGCATAGAAACAACTGGCAGACGCTGGTCAACTTGCTTCCTCTTGGTGTTGACGAACTTTTGTAGAGAGGCAAGTCAGTTGATTTTTTTTACCGTTTCATCCCGCTGTACTTGTTAGTTAACAATCAAAGCAACATTTAAATTTAAAAGAAATATGTTCAATTCAGAGACGTGATTTAGTATATAGCACAATGGATATTTGATTTTTCCAATTATTTTACATCGTAAACAAATTTCTGAAACCTTTATTTTGACAGTACCATGTCTGTCAGTACCCAATGGTAATCAACACAGTAAGGGCCCTTATTCATTGGCTGAGGATCGATCTTTCGGACTTACGTGGCATCACGGCTTAATTAAGCGACGATATGCTTGTCCAGCCAAAAGGGCGTCAGAAAGGTGTCTCGGTGGAAATTTTTGGAAAATTATGAATTATTATAATAAATAAATTCTGGGCGAAGATTACGATTTTCAACTTTGTCGCCTCAATTTTTTCCTAGAAATACTTTTAAAAAAAAGGTATTTTTTTTCGAATTTTCCCCCATAGCCTCAATCCTCTGATTGTTTTTATTAGTCCTCTGTCATTCCTTCAGCATGGGTGTGGAGAGAGCCTAGAGTCCCCCAGATACCTGTCAGGCCACCTCCTCCCCTCCAGAAAACTTACTAGCTATTAAAAAGGAAAAAAAAAAAAGTACTTGGTTAGCTACGCTTATGGCATCAACCTCCAAGCATATTGGTATTGATACTATCATGCCATATAATTCATTATTATAATAATTTTTAATTTATCTTTCTTATCTTATCCCTTCTTTAAAACACTGTACTTATCGTATGTTATAAAATGTTGTGAAATGTGTGGACACATGTAAATGTCAAAGGGAATGGAAAATGTTGATGTGGAAATGAGCTCTCCTCATAAGAAAAAAAACTTAACAATTATCAGTTAATTTTTTTTCCAGATTTCTTTCTTTTCTTATTCTTTCAAAGACCTCTTTATAAAACAAATTTTAAATGTAACAAAATATTGTTATCTCAAATTTCGGACACTAACATTTAAAAATACCTCGATGTTTAAAACCATCGAAAGTTACCGAAACATTGGCCTAAATGAAAACATCGATTCTTCTACAACTTCCCTAGGCTTGTATAAAATGAGTATTATTTTATATTTGTTATTCATCAAATAAAATCTTTGCTTAGCTTTAAACATATTATCTTAAATTTATTATTTACTTTTCAAATATAAAACTTACCATATTTTTTTTACTGGCTTCCATTCCCTTAAATGCAGAATAAAGTTCCTGATCCGTGGGGAAAGCCTGATCAACCGACTTTTTATTTTGTTTCTCTGTTTGTCAAGGGTTTTATTCTACAGCACAGGATTGTTTTGAAACAATGATATTAGGTAGTCCACATTATCCATTTTTATGACATCAAATTGCAAACAACGTAAATAAATGATTAAATAATTGCAATCTGGGTAGCCGGTACGAAGATAGTTTACATTTCTGAAAATTAATGTCAAGCTCAGTTTTGATGAATTAATCAGTTGAAGAAGATTCCTCAGAAACTAATAACATAAAATAGAAACAAATCGTTTCTGTCTATTCCCATCTGAGACGAAAATTGAGAATCTGCACATTGCCGGTATTAATGAAGCATTCAATTAATACCGATATGCCAGGCATGGGGAGGGACAGTACCCAGCACCACTCCTTCCCGAGATAGATTTATAGATATCTCATCCAGTTAATTTTTAATCGCATCCTCATAGTGCTGGGCAAACCAGCCGCAGCGATATATTATTTAATTTTTTTATTACACAAGATGTCCGTGCAGTTTTCGGTGGTAACGGAGACAAAGAGTAAGCAGGTATTGATCGTTTGTTTGTTGGTTAAGTCGGTATGTAGAATTTTGTTATTTGCTTACCTTAATTAGACTTCTCAGTTTCTTTAAAAATCTGTTTTTGTTAGTGAGTTTTTTTTTTATTTTCAGAAAAATATATCTGGAGGTGTATAATCCTATAGGTTTTTGTAGGTATGGTACGCATTTCATTTCTATCATAGTTTTAGATTAAAATATTTGTAAAAAAGGAAGTAATGTAGTGCTTCAGCCGTGTTATTAGACTCTTTCGTTTTATTCTAAAATGTTCGACTAAAGTCATCCTTTTGTCTAAGGTAATTCCTAAGTCATGTACAGTGTTCCTGTACATTGCCATATCCAAAGATGATCCTCCTTCCGAGGAATTTTTGATTGTAGGTTGTTATATAATAACTTTTTTTAGATTATAGTACTTAGGGTAAGAGGAAATGAATTGTAAAGAGAGGTCGGTGTGATATATTTTCTACTTTTTTGAATAAATTAATTGTAATTTGAGGAAATTCGATTTTGGTTTATTATTTTCAATAATAGACCTTTGGAATCGACCAAGGAAAAAAATGTAACTCCCTCTCAAAATTTGAGATTTAACTTTGAAGATACATCTAGAAGATCTATAGATAGATCCGAATATCGAATAAAAAATCCGTGCTTTTGTATTTAAACGAAAGCTAATGAAATTCCCTACAAAACGAAATAAAAATCATTTAAATCGGACCATTATTACCTGAGATATAGTGTAATGAACTTCATAGACTGATTCTCCGGGCAGCTAGTCATCCTGCCTCCTGACTTATCTATTGGGCTTCTGACTTCCTCGACTCTGCTGTATCCTTCCTTGGATTATTTCTGCACTTCCTTTAGTTTCCTTAGGCTTTCCTTTTTTTTTTCCTACTGAAGTGCACATCAAATATTTCCTCTGTAAATATTTACATCACAGCCTACTTGCATTGACACAGTTTTTTAAATTAACACTCCCAGTTCGGCACTCACACGGCGATCATCTTGTGACAAGCTTCAAATTTCTTTTCCTTTGGTGCCTACTGCTTAACTTTTTTTACTTGGACAGAATAGATATTTTTGGAAATATTACTAAGTGGAAATAATAAACCATTGTGTAATAATTTGTAGCGTTTTTTACTTTACATCAATCAATTTTTATATTTCATATTTCATTATATATATATATATATATATATATATATATATATATATATATATATATATATATATATATATATATATATATATATATATATATATATATATATTAGTTGAGCGCTTAGAAAGATAAAGTATTTTGTTATAAAACCAATTAATAAATCAATTGATAATCATTATTAATTAGCGTAAACTAGCTAAGATAAAACTGATGCCGCTAAATATGGATTTGGTCTGAGCCGTGAAGGAGCTCCCACATACGAGGTGAGATCAGAGAGAGCGTTCTCCCGTTACTAACCCCCATCAAATACTTCAAGCAAGATAGGCTTAGAAACGTAAGCGACCAGATTTCCCTTTGCTCTCAGTCTCTCCTAATTCAATTTAATACAGTTCCTCAAGCAGCTGTCTACCTGCCATTTACAATGAACACAGGCAACAAGGATGTTGAGGAAGAATAATTCCCACTGGAAGTGTCAGAAAAAGGGGCATTACCGACATATCAAAACAAAATAATAATAAAGAATGCTCCATGGACAATTTGGAAGAATAAATAACTAGACACTGGAATGTTGCAAGTAAGCCTTGATTATATTTTTAAAAGTATTATTTTATGCTTATTACGTTTCCTATCATAATTGTGAAAAAATCATTTCGGAAATCACTTTTTTGCATTTTTCTTAAAAATACAACACTTACAGGATTGGCAATATTTTTAATAGAAAGAAAGTAAATAAAAGTAAAAGTAGCTCTTACTGTATGCCTTGCGGCTTTCTGTAATTTATTAAAAAAAAAATAGAAATACGCTAAAAAAAATATATAAAAATGATGTATCATGTCTCCTAAATTCCATAAAATAATCTCCTGAAAAATAATAATGACGTTTAGAATACAAGATTGTAAATGAGTCCGTGTTATTACAGAATAAAATATTATGGAACAAGTGGAGAATGTCATACTATATATCTACTTCTATAGTTTCACCATCCGCCATTGCTTTTTAACTTTGACGCGATAAGTGCGGTTGACGCGCGTCGAAAACTTCGGGTTAGCATCCAAGTTCTAATACGCTCAATTATATTTATTAAAAAGTTATGAAAGACCCCGGAAATCGCATTTCTTTATTTTCAAAATTGAAGGATTTGCATCATTATATAATCTTATAGTCTGAATGGCATTACTATTTTTCAGGTACCTCATAAATTGGAAACTTGGAGACATGAGACATCATTTTCATAGTCTTTCTATTAAAATTATTGTCAAGCTTGTAGTACAGTATTTTTCTGAAAAAAAAAATGCAAAAAAGTAGTTTCTCTCAATCTTTCTCTCTCTCTCTCTCGCTATATATATATATATATATATATATATATATATATATATATATATATATATATATATATTTACCGAGGAGAAACTAAAAACAGCAAGCATAAAACGGAACTCTTTCAATCACAACTGAAGCCTTAGTGGTGGAGTGTGTTGCTGCAGCCTCCTCGCTCTTAAACAGGCTCAAGTGAGAAGCGAACGCAGAAGCAATCCGGTCCGTATGCGATGTTTCTTTCGTCTTTGACCGCACGAAGAGATCTATGCCTTTCCATCCTTGGGAAATATATTAGAGGTGGACCAGGTTTATTAAGTCCTCTAATATAACGAAATAAACGGACAATAGACAAAGACAAATTATTAAAGGAATCTTCGATTGGTTTCTATCTGACCTCATAGATTTCCAGCCTTATGTATTTTTTTTTCTCCCCTCTTACTAATTGTCAATTAATATTTATCAAAAAAAGGTTTTTTTCCATCTTTATGATTGGGAATGCATTTCTTAATTTTTTAATTTACAACAATAATATCAACTAATTTTGTCGTAATGAAAACGTTACATCTGCTTCAGCTATAAGCAAATTAAGTAACATATTGGAATAGAGATCAATTTGAAAGAATTTTTATTTATTTCCAAAATAAAATGTGTATCCCCTTTAATATTTTTCACCATTGGTCAACTTATATCTTAGATTTTATTCAGTCTAAGATTGACCAATGTGGAATATGGTGATAAAGTTTACAAGGTTTACATTTTTTCATAGAAATAAATAAAAATTCTTACAAATTGATCTCTATTCCAATATATGATTAAATTATGTTCATTGCACATTTTTATAGTACTTCAAGGACTAAAGTAATATTTTAATATAAAATATTAAAAATGCTGTCCTTATTTTGTAAGAGATGATACAACATGTATACTTCACTATTATTACTGTACAAGAAAAAAAAAGATAGCTTTCATATATTACAATTATCTTTATTAACTAATTACTGTGGAGCGTCGATTATCCGAACGTCAGTTATCCGAGCGTTCGATTATCGGAACGTTTTTTTTTTTGTTTTTTTATTTTATTTTATCCCCTTTAATCTTTTTCACCATTGGTCAACTTATATCTTAGATTTTATTCAGTCTAAGATTGACCAATGTGGAATATGGTGATAAAGTTTACAAGGTTTACATTTTTTCATAGAAATAAATAAAAATTCTTACAATTTGATCTCTATTTCAATATATTATTTAATTTGCTTCTAGCTGAAGCAGACGAATTACAGAATTACAATGAAGGTACTGTGATCTAAGAGTTTCCGAATTTTTTATGTTGAATAAAAATATAAAATAGGCAAGTACTATTTTCCTCAATGCTTTCTTTCTTTAAATTCTTTGAATATATTTTTCTCCATACAGCTCTGTGCCCAAATGACCAAAGTATTTTTTAAAGTAAATGTTTTAAATATATATTACCCACTATAAAAGATATTGAGTTGTATCCAACTATTTGGCCACAACTAGGGCACTGAAAAGACCTTAGGGGTTACTTTTTCCTATTCATATGATTAAATTATGTGCATTGCACATTTTTATAGTACTTCAAGGACTAAAGTAATATTTTAATATAAAATATTAAAAATGCTGTCCTTATTTTGTAAGAGATGATACAACATGTATCACTATTATTACTGTACAAGAAAAAAAAAGATAGCTTTCATATATTACAATTATCTTTATTAACTAATTACAGTGGAGCGTCGATTATCCGAACGTCAGTTATCCGATTATAGGAACTTTTTTTTTTTTGTTTTTTATATGTGTAATTTTAATTAATTTGATCATGTAAATTACTTATTGATATTGTTAAAATTATTGTTATTTTGAATAAAATTAAACGAAAAATAAAATTATTTTTCCCAACGTCTATAAAGGAAGCCATCCTTAATTATTTCTCATAAACTGCTTCGTTAAATAGTATTTGTATACCTAGTACTGTATACCTAATTAGTTCATTGCACTTGTTTCCGTTAATTTGGCTGGTTGTAGATAGCTTACTTTCAGGTTTAAACCGTTCTTTGTGAGATATATACCGCATTTGTGATATTTTTTTTTTTTAAATTAAAACATGTCAACAAAAAGAAAACGAGTGGTTCTTTCATTAAAAGATAAAATGGAAATTATTACGCGGCTGAAAAAAGGTGAATCCGGTCAGACATAGGCTATCGAGTTTGGTGTTGGTAAATGAACGATAACCGGAATAAAAAATAATTCTGATTCAATCACCAGGTACGCACATAATCTTGACAGTGAGGCGGGCAGTTCAAACCGTAAAACTATGAAAAAAGCGAAAAGTGAATTGGTGGAAGATGCTGTTTACACTTAAAAACGGTCTTCTGGGCAGCCCATATCGGGGTCCATTTTGTGTGAAAAAGCATTGGAATTAAACATGAAGCTTGGTGGCGAACCAACCTTTATAAGTTCTGGTTAGTTAAAACATTTTAAATTACGACATGGGACACGGCAGATTGAAATTCACGGTGAAAAATTAAGTGCTGACACTCCAGCAGCAGTTTCTTTTTCCGAGAACTTGATGAAATGTCTTGAAGTCAAAGAATATGATTTGGATTTTGTTTACAATGCTGATGAAAAGGGCCTTTATTGGAAAGCTTTGCCATCTAAGTCGTTGGTGTCTCGAAAAGAAGCCGTTCAGGTTACAAATGAGCTCCAGGTTACAAAATGAGCAAGGATCGGATTACAGTAATGGTGTGTGCCAATGCATCTGGGATACATAGAGTTCCGATGTTGATGATAGGTAAATCCAAAAACCCACGATGTTTTAAAAACATGAAAATTCCGTTAATATACACAAGCCAAAAAAATGCGTGGATGGACAGCGATTTGTTCATAAAATGGTTCGAAAACTATTTCATTCCTGAAGTGAAAAAGTTTCAGCAGCATAGTGGAAAAGAAGGCAGGATATACATATATATATATATATATATATATATATATATATATATATATATATATATGTATATGTATTTACTGTGCGAGTACCTGAATTTCGATTATCCGCACTTTTGATTATCCGAACTGACAACATTAGTTCGGATAATCGACGCTCTACTGTAGTTTTATTTTTTGAACATCCCCTCGGTTTAACAACAAATATTTTCCAGAAGGAAATTGTCTTTTTGAAGTAAAAGAGTTTGAGGTAAAAGAGTTGGGAATTGAGCATAACAGATAAAAAACGATATTGGTAAAACTGTTGAAAGCCTACTATTATGGCTATTTTGAATAAACAGAGAGATCATTTTCGTTCCTGTACGAAATAATAATAATAATAGTTAAATAATATATTATAATTTAATTATATCATAATTATTATAATAATATTATAAATATTATTTTTATTTCATACAATTTTGGCTAATGCCAGAAATATTCAACTACTTGGACCATGGTCAAGGGTTAGGCTCAAATTTTAAACTATATTTAGTAGCTTCCTGACGATGTAGTAAGGAGAACTGCTTTCTGCCCTTCTTCCAGTACTTTTCACACAGCTTCAAATTCTCAACTGATCTGATGGTATCGTCTGGGATGAGCCCATTGCTGGATATTATAATCGGATACACCTTTATATGCTCCAGCCTATAAAGTTGCTCCTGGTACAACTCTTGATATTTTCTTATTTTTTCGGATACTGTTTTGTCGATATTATCATCGGTTAGAACAGCAATATCGATGACAGCCACTTTTTACATTTTGATCTATTACGACTATGTCCAGTTTATTCCATGGTCTGAAATGAACTATCCCAGTATGTTGTTCTGTTTTCATCAGACAGTACAGGTTTCGGCTCGAACCGATATTAAGGAACCTGGTCAGCAATCATGTAATAATAATAAGGCCAGAGGTTGGTGGATAATCTTGGCCAGGTTATTGTGCTTCATAAAGTATTCTTTAGCTGCCAACGCTTGACATTGATAGACTCAATTGCACTCTTACATAGGCTACATCGGTCATTAATGTCTTCTCAACATTTGTATTTTCTGTAAGCGTTGGTGGAAACTACCTGATTCTGAATGGCTAAAATAAGCCCTACCGTTTCAGGAAATAAATATTTCAAAGCTGTGTATCCATTGTCCAAAGTTCTTATTGCTGACCACAAAGGAGAGTTATATTGTAGAAAGCTGTATTTTAAGTTATTTTCTTGCTCTCTGCAGCTCCTTAACAGACAAATAAGTCCCCTTCCTCCTTGCTTACTTGGTAAGTACATCCTTTCTATTATTATTATTATACAAAATAATAATATTTAATAACATTTTTCATATAATAAAACTGTTTAATTGTATTAGCAAAACGTTTTCTCACCCATTATTTGTATTTATCTATGTCAACGATAGACCAAATCTTCACCTTCTAATGGAAGTGCCCAATGTATTTTCAAAGTTATACATATTGTATATATTGTATAAGTTATACAATGAGGCAAAAAATAATGGGTGTAAGTACATATTATGTGTTAATAAACACATCGTTTTCGAAAGAACATTTAACCCTGGATCTGCCATCACCACGTTTTTGTAGCTATTACAGTTTTGTAATAGAAAAAAAAAACGTGCTGCAGCTGTTTGCCGCGGCGCGAGTACAATACGACACAAAAGATGCGAGTGCTTAAAGATTATTAGTCCTTCACCGAATTATTAATACAATAGGACAGAACTGAATCATGGCCATACATTATTTACCAGAATGGTACAACTCCAAGCATATGCAGACGACGTCACAGGGAGATCCCAAGCTAGTGTGTAAGAACATCATTTCCTTTTGAAATAATTACCAAACCATTCAATTTTTCCCTATTTAAACTTCATCGTAGCCATCTGTTAATTATTTTCAATTTGGAAAACGTTCTCTCACTCTTCAGCCACCTGCACACGGATACAGCAGGTTTTTTATTTGCTTTTCATAAATTTTTATTAGCTTATATTGCACTGAGTGATAAATTGCACTCAAGGTGTGTTTTCACACCTCCTAAGCTCCTCTCGTGAGTTATCTTAATGTATTTTTACCACAAACCAATACAAATTATTATTTCATTCAAGGACCTTTTATTTATTGATTATAACAATATCCCACTGTTTAGATGCTGAAGAACAATAATATGAAGTTTTTATATTTGTAATCTGAAAATAAATTCAAACTACTATCAATATTTTATTTTAAGAGATCAGGCGAAACGTGCAATCTAGTGTTTATATATATATATATATATATATATTTATATATATATATATATATATATATATATATATATATATATATAAAATTAATCGAGCCTATTAAGAATATTAGTTCAAAAAAATAATTATCAGATTTTTATCAACAAAAAACTTGATTCAGGACACGAAAATCCTATATTGTCTCTCAAAACTTGAGGCAGTCATCCAGAAAAGATTTTTCTTGGCAGATCGAGCTGTTCTGAAAATCAATAAGCGAACGCCCCCAAGCTGGGGATGGAGAAAGGCGCTTTGGTGTCCAACTGTTTGGCAACTTTGGATCTCTGTCCACTTACCATCTATAAATCAGGAAGAGCACCTCTACTTTTTTTTACTGTTTTTTTTTTTCCATCAGTCTGTTTTACAAAAATACACCAAAAAAGGACTAGTATATCAGGTACCACATACGGGATAAGAAATACAATTTAACTAACCATCCAAGTCAATGTAAAGGCTACAACTTATTTATCTCGACTCCTTAATTTGGTGTGAAAGGGGGCAACGGATGAAGAACTCATGAGATAAAAAAATAATATAAAAAAGCTTAAGTTCGAATAGCGGTTAAATCGATAATATGTTAAAATTAAAATTAAATATGCATTTCCTTGCAAATGGACAGAGGTAGTGCACTTTAAACTATAAGAACATATTAAATACATCCATCTGGTCGGACTGTAAAAACACTCAAATACAATAGTAGATATGTACATGCATGCATATAATAAAGATATATACATACTTATACATCCATATATCTAGGATATATGTAGATGGTATAAAAAAAAACATTTTTTAATTCGAAATAGCTAAGAGAGATAAAAAATTAACACCCACATATTGAGAAATTATAAAAAGCATGATTTATATCACATGAATAAAAAGGCTTGTTTAGTGACATGAGAAGTGCTATATGATCTCAATTAGTTTGCAGTACCCATTTGTGTTGCACATCCCATTTAATGAGGTAAATGTAAGATAAAAACGCAAGTCTTGTATTAAATAATATGATTTACGTATCATATTGTATTTCTAGGCCAATTCTTCCACCTTATTAGGTAATGTTTCTGCTCTTTTTATGTTTCAGTTTGTCATATTTCATTCTACTTTGTGCATTCATGTCATAATTATTTTCAGTTGATGTAGAGTAATCCACCAATGAAATATTTTTTATTTTTTTACTTTCCTATCGCTACCAGCCAGGTAAGGAAAGTATTGTAACCGGGTCAGCAGAACTATGCGTTCCAGTCACCTGAGTCCAAAAAACACACTTTTATTTCATTTTATATCAGTAGATTTTATCATTTAATGGTCGACTAGTAAGCTATTAATTGTGGAATCTGTTAGAGGCATCAATATGGAGTCCTCTATAAATAATCTTGTAGAAGAAGAAACAAGCATTTAGTATTTATTGTAAATACTTCTATCTAACTTTTACTTCTATCTACTTAACCTAAAAAGGCAGTTAAAAATGATTAAATAAAAATAAGGGAACATTTGCTTTTGATTGATAGGACCCTTCCTTAAAAAAATCTGGTGCGGTGCGCGCATCACACAACTTTCCCTTACCGCCCTATAATAATTATCTTTTTAATATAATTCTAAAGAGTTCACATAAACGATACTTGAAATAAACTCAGCAGCATTCAATTCTTCTCCCACTTAAGTATAATAAAATAGTTTTTAAAACAATTTTAGTACAACAATTCTGTACACTATCTCTATATCTTAACTTTGTCAAGTTGCAAATATATTTTAAAAGTTGCTGGTTTAGTTTCTATGGAAACATTTTCTTTCCATTAAATAATGTGAAAGTAGAAATTATTAAGTTAATTTCCGTTTTTGTATTCTTAAATTACTTCGTTATAGAGCGTATTGTTTGCAACAGATTGACGGATTGGTGGGAGGAGGTTCGGTCGCTTCTATCTCCTTTCGGATGCGCTTGATTATCCATCTATTTTATGCTCCTCATAAAATACACTGTATCTTTGCTAATACTTGTCCGATTTTGATAATTTTTTTTTTTAGATGATTTAATTACCTTTCATAAAAGTCTATAGATAAATTACCGTAAAATGCATACTTTTTAAGCTATGCGCAAATAAAATATTCATTTCATCATAACTTTTTTCCCTGCAATTCCTCGGTGATTTACTTTATAAATGAAAAGTTAAAAACCTTTATGAAGAATAATTTAGGCGTGTCATCAAAATCGTTAGAGCCGTTTTCGAGAAAATTGTAAAAAAGCGTAAAATCCATGATATAATAGCTACTTCCGGTTAGTCCGATGCGCTGTATCTTTGCTATTATTGGTCCGATTTTGATGATTCTTTTATTGTTTTTTAGATAATTTAATTATCTTTCATACAAGTCTATAGATGATGTACCATAAATTTCACGCTTTTGAAGTTATGCGTAAATAAAATATTCTTTTCATCATAACTTTTTCTCTGCAATTCCTCGGTGATATACCATATACATGAAAAGTTAAAGGTCTTTATGAAGAATAATTTAGGCAAGTTTAATCAAAATCGTTAGAGCCGTTTTCGAGAAAATTGTAAAAATGTGTAAAATCGATTATATAAAATGGCACTTCCGGTTAGTCGATTTTAACGAAAATGTTGCTGTAACATCACATGCATGTGCTAACCTTAAATATGCAATTTCAGTATCGTACAGCTTTCCGTTTTTGAGCTAGACTGATCACATACACACAGACACACAGACCATTTTGCGAGACTTGGTCATTTCCCCTTACTATATACTTCGTATATAAGTAAGGGAAAGTAAAAATAAATAAAAAACCCTCTGGTGTCTGCCGTATTGCATACTTTAGAAGGGAATGCTCTCACTGAAATAAATTATATCATGGTAGCATCATGTACCATAATTTTCCTTCGACGAATCCATTTTAATTCCAGGAATGTCCATTATAATTGTTCTGTTATTATTGTCATCCTAATTATATTAATAAAAAAGTTCATAACAATTAAATTCGTTGTACTCCAAGGCCCTTTTGATGCAATTAATGTTAAAATATAATTGCATGGACAATGAAGAAGAAAGAAAAATGAGGAAATACTGACGAATGTATTTCACGATTTACAGACGATTATGATCGATGGGGTTTGGAGCTCGAAGTTTTTCATCGAATCCAAAATCATGAATGCCAAATTGTTTGGCAAAAACGTAAAATTAAATGGAGAGACGAAATCAATAAAGACAAGCAGAGCTATACGCAAAAATAGGAAAATAAAAACTTAGGATAGACTGAGGTGGAAAAGGCTCGTTAGGGGAGTAAATGATCTGAAAGGTTAAAAAAAAAGGAAACACAAAATCATCTCAAGTTCCGTTGGTGGTAAATTGGCAATATAAGCTGGCTAAAGGAAGTTCGTTGTAAATTGAAGTCCCTCTGGTAGGTATTTTACTGGATCGATAAACTTCATACTCTCTCAGTAATTTTTTAATGATATTTAAAGGAGATATTATAGTTCGATTAATAATTATTGAACTACTCTAAAATGATAACTTAAAACAAATAAAGCCGCTAGATGAATTATCTGACCTGATTTAAAAAGTTAATATGGATCACTTACGTTTTTTATATAAACCAAATCTAAATTAATAACTCACCGCTATCCACATTTGTAAAATTTAATTATTTATTATAGTTTTATTTAAATATGATAGATTTTTTATATTATCATAATAAATGGATCATTCTTCTAAAAAAGAGAAATCTCAGTCCCGTGAAAAATTCGGTCTTTTTTGATGCATCTGGAAGAATTTTTTTCATTGATTCTTAAACCATTTATCAGGAGTAAGCTTTCACGCTAATAATAATATTACATATTAACCGTATATAAATATAAACCGTGAGCAGCAGAGCTCCGTGACTAAGGTCGTATTTTCACTAAAATAAAAAATATTTAAATGAGGAAGAAGAGAGGAGAAAATTTCGCTGACGATGCCAAATGTATTTTATTTATTTATTTTTTCTATTTGGCACTATAGACCATGGAGATCTTTGGCCGCGCGATGTGGTATTCATACAGACATGTATTGCTTGCGGGAGAACAGACAATTTGGAGGGGTTCATCCAACCTCACATTGCTACGAACCATGGTTTTCATAGTACAGCGGCAGGCTATCAATAGCTCCGTCACCGGTCCCTTTGGAGCCAAATTCGGCAGTGTCGTTCCAACTGACTCACTCGGGTTCAAGGATAGTGACAAAGCGGTCAAGATCAACGGACTATGGCTGTTCAGGGTCAGCAGGGGCACGAGGACCTATATTTCTTTCCCCGAAGTAGACCGTTCATGGGATCAATCAAACCTCCGGGCGGCTATATTATGCCCTGGAAAACCACAACGCGATTCACAATTTAGATACAGGGGGTAGGGTCATCACTCCTACGCCCGGCCTATGTGAGTTGCCTCTAGTAGTCTGACGGCCTCACATACCCGGGAGGGAGGGATGATATATTGCTTGAATTATTAATTGAATTAAAAAGTAATGCCTGTTTTATATATATATATATATATATATATATATATATATATATATATATATATATATATATATATATATATATATATATATATATATCCAAAACTTCTATAAAGTGTTTTAGGGATAATGAAACGGATAGAAAATGCACTCCTGCCCTTCACCGCTGACCTTCGACCCAGAGCAATAGTTTATTTTATTCAGGAAATATACGAATAAAAACCTAACCTATCGTCATCAAAATAAATCAGGTGTGAAAACAACCTCAGTATTTTTAGAAAAGAAAAACAAATTTGTTATAGAATAATTATGTAGACAATTATTTAAATTAATTTCTTGTCCTCTGGTCAGGTATCTCACCTCCTCACTTTTTTTGAGAAATGATTGCTAAGTTAATTCACAGCATTCTATAGAAGTTAACAGCAGGGAAGCCTTAACATTTTTCTCCGAACCAAATTGTAATCGATTTTGAGAGAAACTTCCATTAACATGCTGAACAGAGACTGTGGGATGGTAATTTAAAACCTCCTCATAGAATTGAGAAGGTAAGTTAAATGTTGATGAATTTCTATTGTAGTTCATCAGGTTGTGTTGGATTTGGTGTGATGTAAATATGGAGGCTCTAAAGTTAAGCCTAATCATAAAACAATGAAAAAACACAAAACCTCACTTTCTCACTTTTTATTTATTATAAAAAAAATATTTCATTTTGTAATTCAGTTGCTTTATTAATAGACTAAAAGTAATTTATCTCACACGTTTTGTAATAATTTAATAATAATGTAATAATTTAACTAAAAATTTTAGTTAAAATAAAAAAATAAAGATATTCCAATAAAACTATATGTTTTTTTTAAATTTTATTATTATTATTTCCTTTTAATATTTCCTCATACTCACTCCCCCACTCTTCTAGGTTCACTCTCCCACACAACCACTCACTCCCTCAATATTGAAAATTGGAATATTTTGATTTATTTTTCGTTCTAGAAACAATTACGATGGGATATTTTTACAACAGTGTCTTTAAAAAAAGACACATTAAAAAATTAAAATTAAATTTTTAAGTTTTATATTTTTTTACTTCACCGCCAGACATAACTTGTGCCAGGTGATGGTAAGCGGCAACTGTTCGACGATTTTTCATTAAAATCTATTTATATAATTTTTTTTTATCGTATTTTTCCCGAAAATAATAGATTTTTACCCTGTATCGAAGGTCATCAGAGTAAGGTGGGTTGCATTTAATCCATTTTATAGAAAACGGTATTGGGGTTTCGGGGATGTCTGATGTACAAATACCTATATTTAAGGGGAGCACTTCCAGTAACCCCCTTTAGATCCAATGAGCTGAAATTCGTTATATATGATTGTTTTCTAGACAGAACAATGGGAGAAGTGGGAGTAAATTTCAGTCAAAATTTAGACATGACCAAATTTTTTTTCGCGGTTTTTAAGGTTCCGCGCAGGTACAGACGTCTACAGTCCATTCAAATTGAGTTAGAGAGTTGAAAATTTGTATGTAAATTGAGTTGGTGTTAGTGAAGTCCCTTTTAGGGATCGGATTTTTTTTTCTCCTACCCCCGCTATTTAGATATTTTCAATTATACGGCCAGTGGCGTAATTAATGATGACTATACCCCAATGCAGGATTTTTTCGTTAGCCCCAGCCTATCACCTCCATAAAAGATATTTAACTTTATCCTCACCTTCTAGCCACTATTTTACCTCGAAATATTTTTCCAACTCCCTCTTAAACATTTTAAACAGAGCTCACCAGAAATAAATAAATAAATAATTATAGTAATGTATTAGTAGAATGATTTCTTGCACATATTTCAATATTCCTTTATTGGTATATATTACATAGTTCCGCCAACGTTTCGGGTTATTCCCCCATTTTCAAGATATTCTTTCGTCAGTTAGTAGATACAAATAAAATAATAAAATAAAAAAACGAGGCATCGTTCACAGAATCGTCACGACCTGACTACAAGTGACGGAGCTGCTCAAGCTTATTTTTTTTTTAATACCTGAGTCATTCTCCTAGAAAGGGCGAATCCTCGTCCCCTCGCTTTTATTGCTTCTCTGGCAATGGGATATGGCAGATTTTTTTATTATAAATAAAGTTATGATTAGAGTAATAATTAACACACACACAAAAAAAAGGCCATTCTAATGATTTTAGAGGAAAAAAAAAAAAAAATTTATATCAAATTTTTCATTCTCTCACTCTGTCCCAAACCACATTTTGAAAATTCAAAAAATTACTAAGGCACAATTGATAATTATTTAGTTTCAATATTATCAGGCCTGGCAAGGTATGGTTAGAAGATTATAATAAAAATTAAAATTCTTAATTGTGTAGTTTTGAAGATACCTTAAGACGGTAGGCATCTTATTAAAAGTGTGTCGCAGAGTTTCCCTCCCTAGGTAGTATTTGATAAGTTCTAGCAGGGACTTAAATTATCAACTGAGCACTAAATGATGGTTATAGGCCTTGCTGCTTGCTAGTTAAGGAAGAAGCATGCATGTCCTTAAGTGTTCAGTGCGGTCTGGAAGTGCCACCTACTTTCATTCGTTTTTTTTTTTTTTTGAGGCGGCTCTGTATTTTTTTGTTTGTTATTCATTATGGTCTGATTAAACAAGGCAAGTAAATAATTTTTAATTTTCAGTCGCGGTATAAAAGATTCATTTTCGAGACAGCTGTAGATGTATACCTTATAATTTTTGATTCGTGCAAAATTTATTCAGTGATTTTCAAAAAACTGCAGTTTTTTCATTCTCTCACTTTCCATTTCCTCACCTCTTAAACGTGAGCAGCCTCAGAAGTATAATAATAGAGGGAGTCCAAAGGACATGATCCACTTCTTCTTTTTTGAAGAGGACAAATACCAGGGAAAAAAATACTGCAAAACTAAAAAAGGTGAAAAAAAGCAAAAACAACTGCTCCTTGCTGATATTACGGAGCTGAACAAACATTTTTTGAAAAGAGTTAAGATAGATAAGCTCCTCGTCTTTCTACCGGCTCAAATCGTTTTGGGTAGAACACCCAAAAGATTTGAAGACAGCTACCTGTCAATGACTGGCCCATAAAAATTTCCATTACTTTTTAAAGCCAACGTTCATTTGTTCGGAAAATTTTCCATTCTATAAATACGCATACAGCTGAGTTCATTCCCTCACATATTTGATGAGTTCTAGCGGGGAATTAAATTATCCGTTTTAATTTGCAAAGAAGTTTTCTGAAAGATTTTTTGAGGAAAAACTGTAAGATAATGTTTGCAGAATTTCAGAACTGCAATTGGCCCTTTCCAGGATCAATGATTAATTGGTAATATCAGAGTATTTGTTTGAAAATAGTATTTATTTATAACATAGCATTTTAACAATATTTTTCAGCCATTGTCTACACCCCCGTTCTTTAGCAGTGCCTAGCAAAAATTAAATGACACCGTTGCTTATATTGCATTTAACGGATCTTAAACCTAATTATAAATGTATAGTTAGGGAATATGCCCATAAGCCTACATCTTATTTCATAGCTTTTTTCATTGTTTTCTGAAAATTTCTGAATCAAGTATAAGGTTATCATCATATCCTCCAAAATTTGAAGCAATGGCAAATGAAATGCAGTGCTGATCTCATTGACTTTAGTATTTATTTTTCTTTCTATCACATTGATTCCTAACTATGGGATGAGTCAAGGTGTTGATGAACAGAACTGGTGGAAGGCTCTCGTTCAACAATTAATTGAATACCGGTTGATTTGTTAAATATGATAAGATGCTCCATTTGTTTAATTGATCATTTCGCTGTTTCTACAACTTCCAGCTCGTCATAAACTGTATTCTGGTTTTTATTACTTTTTCATTACTACTAGCTCATGCATTTCTATTTATTTATTACATATAATAAAAAATATACAATTTGCAAGATTATTTATCTCACGTTTTGTGTAGGAATTCCAAAATCCTAAGCGAATTCCGACTTTCTTTTTGGAACTTATGTTAACTCTTCAAACAAGTTTCACTTTTGAAGGCAAAGTCTCAGGGTTTTGAGAACTTTTTTTTGTTTTTTATTTGACATTGCTAAACCTTATTTCAAAAGCTACTCTTTTGCTGACTTAAATAAGTATTCAAAGAGGACTGGGATCATACTAATACAGACTTTTTTTTCTAAGCAAAGGAAGTAAATATTACGATGTTTTATTTCTATAAAAGGTAAGTTGGGACGGTTTAAACAGTTTGGTAACGTTTCTGTGGAAAAATCTTTACGTCTTGTGCAATTCATCTCATAGTTATCAAAGACAAGTTCATATATAAGAGATCAGGAAACAATTTCGAGCTAACCACGAATTGAATTCACGCAAATTCTGGTCTAAACATGAAACCGTCAAAAAGAGAGTTGTACAAAAAAAGATATACGCTGGTAATTCTTTACGACCTTAACTCGTGTTTCTAACCCGGAACGAAAGTTCTTATTTTAAGCAACAGCTCATTTAACCTCAGGAGGGTGTGTGGATCTCGTTCTTGACCTCGAGATGGACAATGAAAACATTTAGAATCGAATCCTTGTTTCCAGGTAAAAATGCAACAAATGCACAATACAGAAAATCACTGAATAACGAATATTTAGTTGTAGCTATCGAACCTCTGTTTAACTGACTCACTGGAACACTTTTAGAACTGTGCGTTCAAAGGATCATAGAGCTGTAATCTCTATAAAGCGAGTGAGCATAGAAACGGGGGAACTGATTCCTGAGGGCGGAAAAGAACGCTACGCTGAACCGCTTCTGGGTTATTTGCTCTTTTCATGCCCTGTTCTGTCTTTAGTTCAGTTTGTTTTGACCCTTTCATTCGTTAATATTGATTGTGCGCTCTCCCTTCCTAATTATTTATTACTTGTTTCCTGTTGTATAATTTATCATAACAAAGATTTGTATAATTAGGATTATATATATAATTAGGATTATATATATAATAGGATTATATATAATTAGGATAAATAACCTTCCCTTAAATCTTACAAAAAAAAAATTGATTTGAGCAAATATTTACATAAAATTTGTAAAATCGACAAAATGAATTAGTTTTTTTTATAATTTCTTAACAATTTTTTAATTATAATTGTTATATTTATTTACTATATCTGTAAATAATCAACGGTATAAAGAACAAATAAACGGAAATGTTCAGCTGATAATGTTTTATTATGATCTTTATTGCAAATTACTTTTTAAATCTATTTTGCTACTGACGGCGACCATACCATCAATTTTTATTTTTACTTATTTTTCTTATGTAATGCTACAATTAATTTTTTTCTCTAACAGATGCACTGAGTTTTTCTTAGCTAACAAACTTAATAGTAAACTACATCTATGAAGAACTAATAAAACCTTGGGCTAGCTTTGCCATATCCTTAAATATCTAAACAAGTCAAAAGTATTGCGAAAAATAGAAGACGGGCAATTCTATTTCACAAATGGCTTAATACACGACGATCTGGATATCCTAGCTGTCTCTATATTTTAATACTACAAAAATGTCCACCACAGACTGAATTACAACATGAGCCTTTCAACGCAAACTCTGTGATCTACCACAAAACCTTTGCATCCAGCGCCGGATCTAGAGGGAGAGGAACAAAGGGAGCACTTGCCCCGAGCGACAGAATTGAGAGGAAAGCAATTTCTTTTTTTTTTTCTTTAAATTATGTTTTTTTATTTGTTTCTGCCAAATTTAATAAATACAAAAACTCTTTCTATAGTTCTAAATACATGTAAAACTCTAAGAATATGTAAATTTCTTGTCATGAGTCTAAATAGATGAAAAAAGTGCAATAAAAGCGTGTCTTTCCACTTGAAATGGAAGACACGAGACAATTGCTATTGTATTGTTTCATAATGTGGACGTCTGAGCAAGCGAGGCCCCCAGTTATTCTCCGTTTCCTTCTTCCGATTTATTACTTTCCCTTACCTATATACGAAGTAGTAAGGGGAAGTATTGCGATCGTGAAGATTTTCGAATTCGAGTTTTCAACGGAAATATATGTTTTAAGGTCCCCTGAGTCCAAATGACCAAGTCTCGCAAAATGGTCTGTGTGTCAGTGTGTCCGTGTGTCTGTGTGTGTGTCTGTGTGTATGTGATCAGTCTAGCTCAAAAACGGAAAGCTGTACGATACTGAAATTACATATTTATGTATCGTTTTATTTGCGCACATGCATGTGATGTTACAGCAACATTTTGGTCAAAATCTACTAACCGGAAGTGCCACTTTATATAGTCGATTTTACACATTTTTACAATTTTCTCGAAAACGGCTCTAACGATTTTGATTAAACTTGCCTAAATTATTCTTCATAAAGACCTTTAACTTTTCATGCATATGGTACATCACCGAGGAATTGCAGGGAAAAAGGTTATGATGAAAAGAATATTTTATTTGCGCATAGCTTAAAAAGTATGCATTTTACGGTAAAATATGTATAGAATTGTATGGAAGGTAATTAAATTATCTAAAAATAAATAAAAGAATCATCAAAATCGGACCAGTATTAGCAAAGATACAACGCATCGGACTAACCGGGATTAGCTATTATATCATGGATATTACACTTTTTTACAATTTTCTCGAAAACGGCTCTAACGATTTTGATGAAACTTGCCTAAATTATTCTTCATAAAGGTCTTTAACTTTTCACTTATGAAATAAATCACCGAGGAATTGCAGGGAAAAGAGTTATGATGAAAAGAATATTTTATTTGCGCATAGCTTAAAAAGTATGCATTTTACGGTAATTTATCTAAAGACTTTTATGGAAGGTAATTAAATCATCTAAAAAAGAATAAAAGAATCATCAAAATCGAACCAATAATAGCAAAGATACAGCGCATCGGACTAACCGGAAATGATAATTATATCATGGATATTACAATTGTTTACAATTTTCTTGAAAACGGCTCGAACGATTTTAATGAAACTTGCCTAAATTATTCTTCATAAAGGTCCTTAACTTTTCATTTATGTAGTAAATCATCGAGGAATTGTAGGGAAAAAGATTATGATGAAAAGAATATTTTATTTGCGCATGGCTTAAAAAGTATGCATTTTACGGTAAAATATGTATAGAATTGTATAGAAGGTAATTAAATTATCTAAAAATAAATAAAAGAATCATCAAAATCGGACCAGTATTAGCAAAGATATAGTGTATTTTATGAAAAGCATAAAATAGATGGATAACCGAGCGCATCCGAAAGGAGATAGATGCGACCGAACCTCCTCCCACCAATCCGCCAATCTGTTGTAAACAATACGCTCTGTAATAAAGTAATTTAAGAATACAAAAACGGAAATTAACTTAATAATTTCTACTTTCACATTATTTAATGGAAAGAAAATGTTTCCATAGAAACTTAACCAGCACTTGACAAAGTTAAAATAAATAGGTAATGTACAGAATTGTTGTACTAAAATTGTTTTAAAAATGATTTTATTGTACTTAAGTGGGAGAAGAATGCTGCTAAGTTTATTTCAAGTATTGTTTATGTGAACCCTTTAGAATTATATTAAAAAGATAATTATTATCTTTAAGGGAAAGTGATTGTGTGATGCGCGCACCGCACCAGATTTTTTTAATATTTATTATCATGATGTGACCGTTATTATCATGGTGTGAGCGTTATTATTTATTAAACATTTTCACTTGGCACCTTTTTTGTGGGAAGCGACTAATCTCGAACATAAAAATCGTACCTAGAAAAAAATATTTATTGTGCTGGCCCAAAAATATGGTGTTCATAGTTATAAAATAACTGGAACCGAAACGAGGTCCCTTCGCATAAATATTCTGCCTCCACCAACGCCTCTATCGCCACTTCAACGCCTACAATTAGAACTGCGCAAGCGACGATCCCAACAAGGTCAGCAACTTATATTCATAACAAATTTGTATTTATTTTTTGCATAACCGACATCAGGTTCAAGTTTCTCACACTAAAAAAAGAATTATTCAACTAATTTTTAGTCGTAAAAAAAGGGTTGATTTTTTATACTCGAAAGTTTTAATTTTTTTTCCCCTTTCTGATAAAAGCACGATTGCTCAACAAACTGGTTTTGTTTTCAGCATAATTTAGTCAATAAAGTGTACTAATGTTATGAGATATTTATATCGAAATTTATAAACTAAAATACAATTATAAAGCTGTTGACTTTTGGCGTAGGGGATGAAAGAAGGCGCGGCAGAATTAAGCTTGCCTTTCCACTAGAAAAATCCTACATCCGCCTGTACCTGCATCCCCCGACGACTTTGGAGGCGGTAATCGTTATCAGTTCAAATTTGCATATTGGCTAAATACTTAGAAAATTACATCTGTCAAAATATTTTATTTTCTAATAATAACTATATAATTGTTCTAACAATGTGTACTAAAAATTCTTCAACATTTTTTCTCAATCGGTGAACGAATAATTTATTATGATACATAGTTTAGATGCTTATAGTATAGAATATAGATGCTTTTATCATAATGAATTGAATACGGATACTTTTATCATAATAGAGTGAGCATAGATATACTTAGAAGGAAGAATATATTTAAAATAAAGTTTAAAGTGCCGGCTGATAAAACTATAAATCAGTTATCGAAAGAGCTCTACTTTGATCGGGAAGTGCGTAGATAATTTGATCTTCTCCTTTTATCCGAGACGGTGAATTTCAAAAGGACAAAAGTTCCCTCTCGTTCATTACAAAGTAACTTATACCCGAGGCTGCTCCTAGGAGAAATTCTGATTTCAGAATAAGTTATAGAATACGGTTAGTTTTATTGCCACTTTAAATTACCTTTCTCAATCAATATCCCCAACAATAAAACTCTTTTGATTTCCTCATTAAAGTTCTTTGTAGTTTAGACACTTTGAATAAGTTAAATTGTCTACTCCGCCGACTGTTAATTGAAAGGCTAGCAGGTATGTTAAACATTATTTCTCAAATATGTTTTTAGAAACCAAGACATTGAAAGCATTTACAAATAATTATCAACATATTTCCTAATGGTGATAAAATATTTGCCGGTTAGAAATAATATATAAAAATCAGCCAGTGAGAAGTTTTATCGTCCTTTATTGATAGCAGCCAACTTTAATTATCCTTGTAACACTTATTTTCGAAATAAAAACATTTTTTTTAACATATGAATACATTTAAAAGAAAAAAAATAAGATGCTTTAATTAATCATAAATTGATAATACAATATTTACAAATAATTATCAAAATACTTCAATATTACAATATTCAATATGACTTTCTAAACTTCGTAAACAAATGGAATCACTACTCTATTTTGATCAACTACAATTTTTGTGAAGAAAAGGTTTGTTTTGCTTTCTACCAGTAACTGAAACAAATTTACACTTCATTAGTGACAGAATTGTGAAACCATCACTAATCATTAGTTAATTGTGGATAATTTCGCATTTCTGTCAATAATGAAGCGTAAATTTGGTTTCGGCATAGGTAGAAAGCAACAAACCACATCGTAGAAATTGCAGTTGATCAATTTTATCTCCAACCCGACAATATATCAAAGTTGAGGAAAACTTGTGTCTCAAAATACTTTTTAAATAAAAGAATGTCATGTTACCCAATAATTTTAGTATTTCGAAAGAAAACAGTATTTCAATTAAAACATACTGTCAAGCATTTCAGAAGAAAAGTATTTCAAATACAAATTACACTCATGTATTTTGGAAGAAAAGTATTTCAAATATACAATACTTCTAGCTATTTTGCTACAACAGTATTTTAAAGAATACTCTTGAAAATACTGATTAATAAAATACTAAATAATATTGAATTGTTTGGCGAAGGACTCGAAGGCGAATTCAACTCTGTACAAATCAATTAGAAACATTTTTTTTTTTTATTTTAAGAAATTATAACATCAAAGGTATATCAGAAAATTTAAAAAGTACATAAATATTAGAAGAAACATGTATGTAATTGCAAAAATGAAAATCTTATAACCACATTGTATTAAATATGTATCTGATTTCATTTAAAATTTATTTGATGATGCTTATGTAATATAAGTAATGATGTTTAATATAAATAAAATTTGTTTAAAAAAAAAAAGAAGAGAAGATTAGTCAGAATGAAAAAGTTCGATTTTTATTTTGTTTTGTATTACTACTCTTTAGATTTGTTGCCTAGTTTATTTTATGTTTCTATAAAATATAAAATAAAAGGAAAAAGTAAATTATTTTAACAAACATACTTCTCAATATCTAATTTATTTAAATGCACTTTTTTATTTTTCAGTTTATTGTATTTAAATTACGAAATGCAAAATACAAACAACAAATATTTTGTTTTCATTCTTCGAAATACAAAATACTTTTTTTGTATTTAGTATTTTGTTCGTTAAAATACAAAATAGTTTTGTACCTAAAACGCAAGATACAAAATCACGATACAAAAAGTCACCGAAATATAACGAAATCGTTTGATTTTTGATTGCTTTGATAATAATAATTAAACATTTTTATTCTTCGTTTTCTATATTTTTCACTACTTTGTAAATTTACTTTGAGCTTAAAGTCCCCTTTTGTTAACTTTGGAAATTCAACCCCAAGGAAACTTTAACTGAAAACAATAGGAATCACAAAACTGTAATAAGTGGCTATTGTTTCCTTTAGAGGTAAGATCTCAACAATGTTTCTCCTCAATCAAAACTTATGAAATAAGTTGATGCATACAGAAACGAAAGCAACTCCCCAAGACATAATTCCAAGTCAGGAAGCCCATTTAGAAACTTTATTATATAAGTTTTAAACAAATCATTGTAATATTTTTATAAAGTGTTCAGTACAATTCTCCAACCTGTAGGCCTCACCGATAATGTACAATTATAAATAATAATAAACCTATGGGAGCAGAAAAATCTCTTTGGAAAAAAAGTGCTCTATATACATTTATTTTGTCTCTATTTATTGAAATATACAACTGTTTAAGAAAATACAACAAATAAATATGATGTAAGAAAATAAAAAATTATAATATCTTGTGAAAAAGATACACATTGGTAGCTCTTTATACTATGTTGTAGGTCCCGCGGCCATCTCCTTTTTAGATGCCTAAGACTGGCATATATATGAGATGTTTGTAGTTAATTGGAAGTTAAGAGCGTTTGCCAAGTAAATGTTATAATAGTATTTAATGTTATAAGTATTCCATATAAGAACCTTCAAGGCGTTGTAGGTCCCGCGGCCATCTCCTTTATAGATGCCTAAGACTAAGACTAGATGCCTAAGCATATATATGAGATGTTTGTAGTTAATTGGAAGTTAAGAGCGTTTGCCAAGTAAATGTTATAATAGTATTTAATGTTATAAGTATTCCATATAAGAACCTTCAAGGCGTTGTAGGTCCCGCGGCCATCTCCTTTATAGATGCCTAAGACTAAGACTAGATGCCTAAGCATATATATGAGATGTTTGTAGTTAATTGGAAGTTAAGAGCGTTTGCCAAGTAAATGTTATAATAGTATTTAATGTTATAAGTATTCCATATAAGAACCTTCAAGGCGTTGTAGGTCCCGCGGCCATCTCCTTTATAGATGCCTAAGACTAAGACTAGATGCCTAAGCATATATATGAGATGTTTGTAGTTAATTGGAAGTTAAGAGCGTTTGCCAAGTAAATGTTATAATAGTATTTAATGTTATAAGTATTCCATATAAGAACCTTCAAAGTGTTCCATGTAAGAACCTTCCTGGGTAGCGGATCTGTTCGAAAGTAGGGGCCCGGTGAACCCTTGCGGACAAAATTATCATGTACACTGTGTTCATTTCAATCGGATAGGAAGAAATACAATGGAACTGATGTGACATTCCGATAAGATACTGAGTTATTGAGTGTTCGCGTCGAATTAATCAAAGTCACATTCTTGAAACCAAATAATATAGTTTATCTATTTCCTCTATAATTTTTTAATGTTAATATAATTCTAATTTCTTAGTTTTTATCAAATACTTTAATTAAAATCACAGAAAAAAAAGTATGAGTTTAAAACTATATAGACAGAGCAAAACAGATAAGAAGCACATTCGACTCCATATCAAGAGCGGGCAAGGGATCTTCTGCCCACAGGTGATTGTGGAACAGCCGAACCGTTTTCACGATACTCAGTGCCTTATCCAGTCGTTTTTTAAATCGATGGGAAGTTCCTGGCTGCCCTTAGTTGAAATATAATGTCGACCGTTAACGTGTTAATAATGCGGTCATTTATCTAAATTACTTTTAACGTACTTAATTATGACTTATACCGATCACTAAGCTAACACCCTCGTAAAAATGATCAAAACCAGGCATTAAATTAACTTATTTTATGTTATGATGACCATAAATGTTGAACTTTGTTTACATCCTTGGGAATTATTTAGATAATCCTTATCTATATCAGGTTATTTTCTTCACATGTCAGGATAATAATCCCAATTAGTTTGTATTTTTATTTCGCTCAGTTAACATGGAGTGGGGTGATAAAGAAAACCGAATATCTGTGATCGCCTTACACAAAGTTGGAAAATGTAGGTCAGAGATTTTTAACACTTTGAAACCTTTGGGTATCAGCTGTATGTTCGTGTACCGCATTATAAATAGATATAATGAGACTCTATCTGTATGTGATAGACCTCGACCCTCCCTGCATTGTGAGAACGCCAAATGCAGTGGCTACTCGAATCAAAAGAAATCCCATTCGAAAACAACAAATCATGTCTCGGGAAATGGGAATCTCTGTCAGATCAATGTTTAGCACAATAAAAAGTGACCTTAGGATGGGCACATTTCGTAGAATGACAGAACAAAGGCTAACCACTTCCCTTAAAAAAAATTAGAGTGGATAGATGCAAAGTGCTCCTTGGCCGTTACATCAATGGTCTTCATCGAAAGATTTTGTTTAGGGATGAGAAAAATTTTACAATTGAAGAAAAATTTAATCTTCAAGATGATTGTGTGTACGCACACAGCTCTAAAGAAGCCCAGGAAGTCATTGGAAGAGTGGAAAGAGGTCATCACCCTTCCTCAGTGATGGTTTGGTGGGGAGTTTGCTTTGATGGCACCACAAAGCTCCATTTTTGGTTAAACAGTCGCTTAAAACTATCAGGACGATATTTTGGAGCCTGTTGTCAAGCCTCTAAATGATACTCTGTGTGATGGAATTCATTGGGTTTTTCAGCAAGATTCCGCTCCAGCTCACAAGGCCAGGTCAACTCAGCAGTGGCTGCAAAAGAACATTCCAGAGTTCATCTCTGCCTCAGGAAGCCCTGATCTCAAACCACTAGATTACCGGCTTTGGTCCGAACTGGAGAGGATGACATGCCACAGAGCACACCCTAACTTGGAAAGCCTCAAAAATCTCTGGTCCGAGCAGTTGAGGGCTTTCCTCAAGAAGTGCTGCGTGCTGCTATTGATGACTGGCCACGGAGATTAAATGCCTGTGTCAAGACAAAAAGGAGACATTTTGAGTAATTTCTTTTTTGTTTTACTCTCTATAGATATACATTTTATTTTATAATAAAGTTTTTGAAAAAGTTAATTTTTTTGTTGAAATCTGTATACAATTGTAACAATATTTATGACAGGACTAGGTAGATATATCCGAACAATCTATATTTTTCCACATTACACATATATTATTATCAAATAAATATTTAGTTAATTCTTAAAATAATTAGTTAATACTAATGATAATTCACAAATGTACAGTCCAAAAAAGAAACAAATGTGAAAATACAGAGAAATCTCAACAATGATAAAGTAAAATATATTATATTTATGGTATATAAAAACAATATTGAAAAAAAAACAAACATGCATCGTACATAATATGAGATATCTTTTACATTGTATATATAATAAATTATTTTACAGCAATTAACGATTAAAAAAACAGATGGTGGAGCGGAGACAGTTGAAGTTCTCTGACACCATTCAGGTTTCGTCGACAACGAACCACACATAAAGGCTCAATTGCCGCGAAACCCGAACTATGCCGAGGCAGGAATACAGCCGGCGTAAAAGTTGCTATACACTAGTAAATTATCTGTAAAGTAAATAAATATCAATAAAATAATACTAAATATTGGTAATAATACCAATAATAATGATTATTGTTATATAATATCTGCTTTTTTACAGTCGCATTACATACAGCTGCAAAAAAACAGTTGCAAGAAATTAAATGTTAAAAAATACAGTATTAAAAGAAAATCCTTTTTTGAAACAAATAACGCTGGACCAATATGCACCAACGACTTATCGTACGTATTAAAGAATTCGATAAATCCTATTATCTATGCGGTAGGAAAAAATAATACGGTAATATTTAAACTAAATATATTTTTGAAATCCCAGAGACGTACGGTAAATCCTAAATAGAAACTAATCATAGATTACTAAATTACATAGTTAACATAACGTTATAATTATGCGAAAAACTTTCTCCTGAAATAGATCTAAAAGGCCAGAATATCATTTTTTTGCTAAGTAACTCACAATTTTTTTATTTTTCATGTTCTCTCTTTTACTCTTCTTTTTTTTTTTTAATTGTTCACATTAATTATAGTTTTCGAGACAAGAATTATATTGTTTGCCAATTTATTTTATTGAAAACATTATTTGATTTTTATTTTAAAGTCTTATGGCCAATTGTGTTCTGCTTAAGAGACCTCGTCCCAGAATAAAGTTCTTCCATTCTATTCTGTGTGATTCATGATAAAAATACTTACATATACAGTATATAGTAAATTGAAAACAATATGATCATATTTAAATAAACAATTAACATTAAAACTATTTATCGAATAATTAACTTAATTAAGATATTAAGAAAGTGCTTAGCACTTCTTTTTAAGTGCACCTTTTCAGTTCCATATTCTAATCACTTTATACCATATCCTTTCTCAATCTTCAAAACTATAGAGACATTTTAGAATAGTACTAGTAGTGAATATAAGTACAACCTAGATGAGTATATCTACCTACAAACGATTTAACTAAAGTTAAGCGATACACTAAAAACGTTGAAACAAGTGATGAAACAAAATATTAACAATTTTAGCACAGAGAAAATTTCGTATTAGTAACTATCGATTTTCTCTGCCAGTTTTAAACATATAACGTAATTTCCTAAATTCGTTTATATTCAGTATTACAATACAACATTGATCTATTGTTCATACACTAAAACCAATTAGTTCAAAAAAATTTACGAAATGGTCTGATATATAAAATTAACTTCTGCCCCCATACAAAGTTTGTACGACTCAGTTAACATCTTACTTTGAATCAACAATTAATCACTCGAAGAATCAGTACTACAGAAAGAGATTCATAACTGGATAAATCATTGGTTGGTTACATTTGATTATGTGTTGCTAACTTAACACATAACTTAGATATAAATCCAACCAACAAACAATTTTTTATTATTAGGAGGAAACGTTGAAAATTATTTCGTTTTAAACTATTAGTTACCTTCATTATTTTAAACCATTACTTTTACTTACAATATAGCGACGTTAATTTTACTGTTTAATCCTGTATTTTTGGCGTTTTGATGATGAAATTCAGTCTCATCTCTTATATTCCTTGTTTCCCCTGTAAATGAACTTGCAAATGTCCTTCATTTCTTCCAGCCAGTCGACCCTCCTCCTTTAGAAACATGCTGATTAAGGCTACCTTAAATTGAAACAGCAAATGCTCCCATATTTTGTTGTGTATCCTCATCGGATCAAACTAACACTCCTTCTAGCATTATAAATATTCAAGTAAAGGTTCATTAGATCCATTTTAACAAATATAAAAGTTATATACTCATTAAAGTAATTTTTTCAGATATAAAATATCGTTTGAATGCTTTAATAGTTTCTTACTCAACTTTGGTGTATGGTGCAGGAAAAAGACTCTTAATTTTACAATTAATACAGCTGCACGAAGACATAAAATAACTTAAAATTAAGGGGTTTTAATTCATAGGCATAGTAGCTTTTTTGGTGCTAGCAACAAATGTTTAAATATTAATATATTAGGTTGTCAGCATTTTCGTATTTTAATTTGTTAAACACACAGAAACACAAAAAAAAAGAAAGAAAAGGTTCCTATCGCAAATAAATTATAATGATTAATAAAATGAGAAAATAGTGATTTTCTTTTGATTTGACGAATCCTGAAATTACAGTGTTGTAGAAAAATAGAACACTCTATACGACATTTTTGAAAAGAAAAAGTATGCTTTTATAATTTACTGACGAAAAAACAACTTCATAACTACATAATTTTTCACGACTACTATTTTGTGTGCATGCGACTGATTGATCAATTTTTCCCATTTTTTGTTTGAATATTTTATAATGACTCCAGGAAGTTGAAAATAGTTTTTCAATTCAATGACCACATTTTTGCTACTCAATTCAAAATCAGATCAATCGACTGCAGATGGTTTGGGAGGTCTAAAAGTCACAAATAAATTATCGCTATAAAAAAGAATATTGGCCCCATATTTACTAGGCCCATTTTACCGATATATTTCATTAAAATTTCCTATTGAGGCATGGCATTAAAAATAAAATAAAATTGATCAAAATTCATTTGACCTTACAAATTACAAGAGCCGGCAGGAATGAAATCATAGCCAGTGCTTACTCTATTTTTCTGAAGACGAAACGGAAAGATGAAGTTGTTTTGTACCAAATCATGCGAAGGTTTAGGCGACGCGTTGCGACGAGAGTGGGTTCACAAATATTTTTTTTTTTTATCATTTATTTATTGAAATTTACAACTGTATTACATAATACAACAAGTAAATGTGAAGTTAGAGTACAAGACATTAGAATTAATAGTGAAGGAACCACCCATCGATAGTACTTCAATGTCTATTTTAAGTTACAAGGTCCCGTGAAAGAAGGTATACATCTTCTTTTCAGACGCCTCAGAGGATTATCAGGAATACATGGGGATGAAAGGCTACGAACAAGAGGGTTGGTATGGGCAAGGAGTTTGGAATTAAAGGAGGTATATCTATTTCGGACTAAATCTGCAACAAATGGGATATTGAGGTCTTTGTGGATAATTTTATTTGTGACAATATAAGGAGCATTAAGGATTTTTCGAAGGATTTTGTATTGCAAGGATTGGATGCGGGAGGAATTTGATGGTTTAGTGGTACCCGAAAGCTCTATCCCGTATGTTCAAATAGGTCTGATAATGGTGATGTAAATGAGCTTTTTGTAGAAAATCGGTAATTTGGAGCGTTTGTCAAGTAAGTGTTGTAGCAGTCGGAATCCACGAGCAGTTTCTTGTCGTTTCAGTCTTGTGTGAGGGTTCCATGTAAGGCGTTTATCAAGATGGAGTCCTAGGTAGCGGATCTGTTCGACAGGGATAAATGGTATATTATTAAAGGATACTGTAGGACAGGAAGTAGTGGGTTTACGACGTAGGGTAAAGGTGATTTGATGGGATTTGTTGGGATTTATTTTAATTCTCCAGTTTTGACACCATTCTTCAATGGCTGTGATGTGACTGCAGGGTTTGAGATGCGGCAAATGGGTCATTGTTCACAGATAACACACATGTGTCATCAGCGTAAGTAGGGAGGACGGTGCTAGGATGGGTTGGGATATCAGCTGTGTACAACGTGTAAAGGATGGGGCCAAGGATACTACCTTGAGGTACACCGGCGGACTGAGAGAATAGTGATGAGTAGGCAAGATTATGGTTTACTTTGAAGGTTCTATCGTTGAGGTAGGAACGGATTAATAGAAAATATGTCGGGGGAAGGAATTGACGGAGTTTGTAAAGCAGTCCCGGGTGCCAGACTCGGTCAAAAGCTTGTTCTACATCGAGAAAGGCTCCTCTGCAATACATTCCGCGCTCCAATGTGGAACAAATATTTAATCCAAAATTGAGAGAAAGGCAAGTTAGGAGGATGATTCGCAGTGAACATAGAGAGTATTTTCAGTACTGTTGTTTGATAAGCTACACTTTCAACTAAATGTTAAATTCTAAAGAAGCAAAACTTGGGAAACATTCTAACTTCCGAATATGTTTTCCTCCAAAGGAAAAATTTATCACAACATTTAGGTAAATGAAATAAGTTTTTTTTTTTAATCGTTGGAGGGGAAAGTAAGTTTCGAACTGAACGTTTTGTACAAATCTCATCATTCCTATACAACTTCGCTTATCAAGGTTAATGGATAATCGTAATAATGGTTCATTTGAATAATATCTCAAAGAGATCGTTTTCTCTTCCACGAGCGATCACATTTTTGGTTTATAATTTAATTGAGTTACCTTAATGCAGTAAGACAAAATAGATTTTAATTGTACATTTTCGTTATTTTCAGGGGCCTAACTGTTCAAGAATAAACACAAATTTTTCATTTCATTTAATCTTTTTATAAACACCAATATAAGTGCATGAAGCGGATATAGATGGCTGATACAACTTTTTATTCTATTGTTCCGGCAATCCCTGCACGTATTTTTTTTCGTACTTATTGAGTTAAAGATTTCAAATTAAATGCAAATGCCGAGCTAATATCCGGTAGGGGACGAGACAATCGGTCGCTTAATTAGAGCTGTATCACAAAGATGCAAATTTTGCACCGTCACTAAGCTAACATACGCCTGCAATAGTGTCATGTGTTTTCGGCAACAAGGGATCTCATATGACCACCGACCACTAGATTAGCATAGAGCAGCCTAATGAACCAACCCACTGATATTACATATCCTCGACATTTTAATATAGACGGTGTACACATGGGTCCTGATTGGAAATTCGATCCTAGAGCAAACAAACATAAATTAATTTCATATAAAAGGCATGATTGATCCTCTACGGATGATGTTTGCTCTTATGTATAACGAAGGTTAATATTTGATAGGCGTATGAGGTACACAATAATAAAATTCAGATTCTGATTAAATACATAATATTAGGAGAATTGTTTCTTAATGTATTGAGAACATTTTTATTTATATATTTCTACCCAACCTTTTGAGAAATAAGGATGTTTGCAACATTCGGATGTTACGTACTTATGCACTAATGATAAGCGATAATGAAAAAAAATCTATATCTATAAAACCAACTTACCACTAAAAATGATTTAAAGTTATCACTGTATCTCAAAAATGACGATGCATATGAAGCTGAAATTTTCAATGTTGGTTACCCTTATACAGATGTGTAATAAGGCAGGGTTTGTAAAAATTCGTCCTCTAGGTGGTTGGATTTTTTTTATAAAAATATTTTATTCCATAAATATTATTACATTGAACATTTATAATTGAATCGGGATGTACTCTTATACAATACATTTTTTTTATATATAACTTAATTGGACAAAAATTTTATTTTATTTATTGGTAAAAATAAAAATGCGAAAGAAAAAAAACCCAACACTGTTCTGAAAATTAATAAAATACAGGCTATTTAAATGAAATATAAATATTAAAATAAAATACAGGCTTCTTAAATTAGTATATGTTTTGTTCGTTTATGTTTATATCTGAGTGTCGTAGCTTTGGTATAATTACCTATTTCAGTTATTAAAGGATTTGGAGAGTGGGGGCAAGATTGAAAGAATGAATGAGTTAGTTTCAATATTTAATCATGTAAATAGGATATATTTAATTCTGAGTGTATCTTTATTATTTTGGTGTAATACGGATAATTGTTGACAATTCTGAGACATTTATTTTGGAATACTTGTAATTTTTTTAAGTTAGTTGCACTTGTGAAACTCCAAATAGGACAAGCGTATGTTAAGATTGGTCTTAATATAGATTTATATAAAATTAATTTATTACTAGGAGAAAGTTTTGATTTTTTATTAAAATAGGAAAACATTTGGTACATCATTTTCCGGCCGTTTTCTAATTTTATATTGATAAGTTGATTGAACAGAAGCTTACTATCGAGTGCTACTCCTAAGTATTTCACGGATTTGGCTAATGGAATTGAAGAACCGTTTAAGATTACGTTCGGAGGGAGTACAGGTCTTAGTTTTGTAAAAATGATGGCCTCCGTTTTGTCTATGTTGAGGCCTAATCCCCATTTTTTAAGTAATTTGGATGTTTTTTTAAATGCTTGAGTTAATCTATTGATAATGGTGTCTATTCGGTAAGAGGAACAGAATAACGCTGTGTCATCGGCAAAGAGGGCTATATCGACGTTTTTGATTTTAGGAAAATCATTTATGAATAAATTAAATAATATAGGACTTAGGCAGGATCCTTGTGGGAGACCGCTAATAGTGTAGTAAATGGGGGAAGATAAATTATTGACTGATACGTAGAAAGATCTATTGCTTAAAAATGACTTTATGAGTAATATTAGATATCTTTGGATGTTAAGTTTTATTAATTTATAAATCAGTAAATTTGGAGTGGCAGTTTTTTTTTTCCTTTTTTCACGCTTTTTCAATGTCGATAAGAATCATGCCGGTATGCTTTTTATTATTAAAATTTTCGGTTATATTATCTACAACACGAGCTAATTGGCTGGTAGTTGAATAGTAGTGTCGAAATCCGAATTGTTCGTTTATTAAAATGTAAATGGCTAACATATGTTGAGTAAGGCGAGGCTTTATTATTTTTTCGAACAGTTTTGAAATAATATTAAGAAGGCTAATGTGTCTATAACTTGTAGGTAATTCGGGATCTTTATGTGGTTTGATGAAAAGGATAAGTTTTGCACTTTTCCAATTGACCGGAAAGTATTTAAGTCTCATACAGCTATTAAACATTTTTGTAATATGAATTATTGCTTTTTTGAAAGGTTTTTAATTAATATTGCAGGTATGATATCTGGGCCGGGTGACTTATTAATGTTGAGAGACTTGATGAGAGTCGCGACTTCCTGTGGAGAAGTGTATTTAAAACCATCGGAAGCTGGTATTAAAGTCGTCAATAGATTTAGTTACTTTATTTAAATGATATTTTGTGACTGAGTTATTCGGATTGTTTTGAATACTTGCAAAGTGATCGGCTAAAATCTTTATTTTTTTTAATCGTATTCGTATGTAGCATTAGAGGTTTTTAGGGGAGGGATTGATTGATTTCTTTTGGTAAAAACTTTGTGTATTTTCCACATGGGTTTAGAACCTTTTTCAAATGATTCTAGTGTTTTAGACCAGATTCTGTTTCTCCACTCGTAGAGTTTCTTTCTAAGGAGAATTGTAAGTTTAGTAAGAAATTTCTTAAGTGTAATGGAATTCATATTTTGGACTTTATTTTTAATTTTATTTTTAAATTTAATTAAAATTTTAAAATAAATAGGGATTTCATCAACTCTTGGAGCAACATGTGTTTTGGGTATTGATTGGTGAGCTGCAGTGGAAATCAAATCTGATAGGTTGCTGATTGCTTCATCGAAAGGTAATTTAATTGTCAACTGTACGGGTATAATAGAAACATACCACTCACTCACTTTTAGTAACCACTGTATCTCAAAAGCGACAATTCCTATGAAACTGAAATTTTAATTATGCTTCTTCTTATGTTGTAGATTTTTTTTTTCAGAAACAAATAAAATTATGTCTGAAATCTAAAAAATAAGGGATCTTCACTTTTTACAGGCGGAAGGCTTCATCCACTGGGTGGAAAAATCGCATGTAAGTTGCTAATGTTAGGATGGTATTGAACGGCAATGTTCAGAATCTAAAATGGTAATATTACATTTTGCTGTATCGTAGCCTTTTCAACCAGTTTTTTGTTGATATCTACGCCAAGATAAAGAAAAAAAGGCTTAACTTTATAAGATTCAGCCAGAGCAAACTGTGAGCAGAAAACTTTATAAGATTCAGCCAGAGCAAGCTGTGAGCAGAAAACTAAGTTCATCTTAAAGACGCCATGTGTATCAGATATGGTAACAGAGATGGTAACCTTTTTCAATATTATAACGATGTGATTTGTCCTAAGCACAATAAACGCATATTAATTAAAACGAAATATTCGCGAGCGAAGCCGCGGGTAACAGCTAGTTTCATTATATCACTAAATATCATATTATGATTTACACCATAAATAAATTTGCATAACTTTGTTTATTATGAATATAGCTAAATGTCGATTTTAGTAATGAGGTGACAAAAGCGCATTTAGCATGGAAAGACAGAAATATAATATTTACTTTACTTCGATTTCGATAAACTTTTAAGTGATATTTATATTACTAAGATAGTAATGTAATATTTACAGTAGTATAGAATGCTGCATGTATCCTCAACCATAAACAATATTTCAATCAATTTTTATATTTTTTGTAATCATGCCAAAGTATTATTGATATATTTCTTTTATACTTGGCATACATTACATATTACAGTCATGGTAGTCCATTATTTCCTACAATGGATCCTAGTGTTTTTTATTATATTTAAGTTGATCTCAGGGCTGTGTCTACATTTTTTTTTCTTATAATTCTATGTTCTGTATTACAAAGTTTACGAAAACTATTCTATGATATATTATCTAAATACATACTATTAAGTAAGTATCACTTGCATTAGTATGTCTAGAATGTTTTTTAAAATAATTAAATGAGTTATTTTTATTAAAATTACTTGTTAACAATCGAGATCCCATATATGTAGAACCATCCATAATTAATAGTGCATAAAAATAGTTCAATGCATTTTAAAAAGTGCCTATACATAATATGTATTAATATAGCTACATATTATGTTTAGACTTTGTTCATAGAATTTAAATATCACTTTTATAAAATTTCATCTCAAAATACAATGAAACATCTTGGAAAACTTCAATCGAAGTCTGTCCTGCCAAGTATGTTGGATCGTGAAACTAGAGTGAATAGTTGAACCATACTGAAAGCTTACGAGATCAGAGAAGAGAGCTTGTCTTACTACATACTACATCTATGATTACATCTGTGCTCTGATTACATTCTCTGTTCTAAATCCGTGATTACTAATCTGGACTGTACTAACTACCATGCTCTTAAGACTAGCTGGCCCGGCAATGCTTCGCTATTGCTTGATTTGAGTGAGTGTGTATATAATGCAATTGTATTTAGGAATATTTATTTTTTCAATTTAACAGTATTTCAATAAAATTAAATAATTTTTTTTCAAGAGACTTTTTATTCACCAAATTTTGTCTGTTATTCTTAATTATTCACAGTTTTATTATTTTTAAAGTGGAAAATAGTTGTTCACAAAATTATGTGCTACCGAACATCGATACAATACGTTTAATTGTTAATAACACATAATTAACTTCCGATGATAAATAATTATAGAAATGTTGAATCCCAACGCTCTTATATTGAATTTATAATTTCAATAAAATATAAGGAAGATAACATCTTCAAAGAATACAAACGATTTAGGTCTGGGAATCGTATAACGATATTTGGATTCATTTTTTTTTTCTTTTAACTTTATTTGATAAATTTGCAAGGTATTGCTAAGTAGATTAACAAATCTCTCTAATTAAGTGTTGTCAAGTTTGTGCTTTAATGACATCAGTAGTGGGTAGATGTTTTATCAAGTTAGAAACAATAACGCACGGAAGTTTGCCAGTATATAAATAATTGCTTACGCACGGTTTTGTAATTCTCGTATCACTTTATAAACTTTGTTTATATGTTGCCAATACATCGTACTTCCAAAGTTAATTTCGGGAGGACTATGAGAAAAATTGATTCGATTTATGTTTTGAATAAAAGTAAATTCACCGATGAAATAAAAACAGCCTCCAAAAATCGTGATAAATCATTCCACTAAATATTATTACTTTGGACTCACAGCTGTACTCGGCGCTTCTATCTTTTTTATCCTAAACCAAACATTTCCAATGTCAAACAGGGGTGATCTATTTTTTTTTCCATAATTTTATGTAAAGAAATGCCAAACTTATGTAATGAAATATTTGTTCACTAATTAGCGGTAATTGTAGATAAAGCAAAGAAATTAACTGCTACAGACAAAAAACCCGGACAAACGAGAGATGAAAGCGAGGATCAGGACACAGGGAGATGGAAAGGGAGGGAACGGGCTGGAAGAGAGAAAAAGAGAGTGAGGGGGAGAGAAAGAAAGGTGGTACTTATTAATGAAAGGTCTAATGGTGGAGGTTTCCAGAGCACTCTATTGTTGTCAGTGCCCATTGTGACCGCCTACAAGGATTACATTTTTCACTGACAATTTATTTAGGTCGTTAGTAACACTAATTCCACAATTTACTAAATGTCTCACCACCTATATCTTCATCCTCCCCGTATTTTTTTTCTGACCAAACTTCTACCTGAAGCGATAATAAAAATGTATTCAGATTCGCCTTCATATCTCTTCAATGAGCGGATGAACAGTTTATGTATAGGAAAAAAGGAAGATCTCAATGAATTTTATAATGTCGATTAAAGATTATTGCAAAAAAAATCAAAAATATTTCCGTCAAAACGATCAAGCTTGGAAGAGTCGCTCGTGGAAGAAAAGGTCAAAGAAAAAATGGTTTATAAGCAAACCATCTAGTGTTAGTCAAATAATAAAAATATAAGGTTTGGTAGCTGTGAAATTTCATATTTATTTCATTATTCATATACATTTTACTTTCGTTTTGTTTTTCACTTCTAGATGTTGCTACATTGGAAAAATGTGCAATACTTTCTTCTTCTTGTGGCATGAAGTTGATATGGCAGAATTGGGAGAATTCGTTTTGAATTCCAATTCAGTTTGACTTTTGAAAAATGTGGCTAGATCGTGAAGAGTTGCAGATCTTAATAATAATATTATCTATGTGAGACGCAACTATTCGACTTTTTTGGATTCAGCACCATCAGGCACGACATTGAAAAATTCAGGCAGTTCTTGATATGACATCTTAGTTGATTTTTCACTCTTCATCTTTTGTGTTACGTTTTGCACTTCTTGAAGCGTAATGTCGGCCTGCATCTCTGGCTCTGTTGTTCTTATCGGTCAGAAGGGAATTTTTTAAAAATACATAATGTCCTCCTCTTACTTTCTGCTGATATGGCTTACATATAAATACGGAAGTTTATTATTTTTACTATTATTAATAAAGACAATCCACGACAACATGAAGTACTCAACGCGGAAGTTTGAACAGCATTTTATGATGCAACAATAACACTTATTTATTTATTTATTTACCTAAATGAACGCGATAAAACGTTTGGTCGAGATAAAGATACCTAGTAGCCAGGGCTGTTACAAAATTTTACAAGTTAAAAATCGTTTGCTCGCGCGAACCTCAGAAGCAAATGCTTATATAAGATAGTATTTGCTGCTTCTGTTCTTTGGCTAATCCGGCCCTGAATTTAACATATAATACCTATCTCAAAGTGTCAAATTCTTCGAAGTACAGTTTTCAGGATATAGTGTTAACAGAAAAAAAGCAGAGCAAAAGCGTAAGTAAGAAAATGAAAACATAAAAAATTATATTTTCTCTTTATTAACCACTCCTTTGTATAATAGACAAAATTTTAGAAAAAATCTCATTTGAAACCACATGTTCCATACAAAAAAAAACAACAAACAACTGGTGTTCCTGTTCAACATTTTGAATTTCGAGCATCTCTCATTCAATTTCTCAGCACTATTATCGTGCAGGGGGTGTCAAGTAAAGTGGTGATGAAACAGAACAGATTTTTAGCCGAATCCGACGTTCTGAACTGATTTACGAACCCTGCTAAGCCTTCCTTCGAATGATACGATGATAAAAAAACCTAATTATAGTACATTTTTACTATAGATTATAATTATTTTTATAATATTATAATTTTATATTGGATTTCTAGGTATGCTACCGAGACATTTCCATATAACATATAAAACTGTTATTACGCCCCTGCTCTTTAGGGTATTGGAGTTCATTACGCTGGGGACTGATGGAGTTGTTTGTTCAATGAAAGTGCCACCCCCCTGAGTAAATATGTAATTTGATTTCTGGGCTGGCAAAAGCTTTTAATAAAAAAATTTATTGATATGCAAGTGCATAGACATGTCGCGATACTTTGGAACGCCAAGGTTCCACTGACAAAATCGAAGAAAATGAGTTGTTAGTGTGACAAGGTTCTATCTGACTTCTGCTACAAGTAGACCGAACGCACTCATAGTGCAGTATATGTAGAAATAGCCGAATAACAAGAACACCTGATCATATAACAAATTTCTTGTAGATTTCAAAGGTTGTTAGCAGCAGCAGTTTTATAACGAATGATGCAGGAGGAAGGTTAACCAGTTGTGTTACCCGTGATATTACAATGTTTTTTTAAATGTTCTTTAAAATTCAAGTATCGACTAGTAGAATAGTGAGGGTGGCAGATTGTACTGTGTTCTTAACCAATAAAGCAATCTAAAAAAAAAAAAACTCATTCGCATTTGCATAAAAAACTTTTTATAAATGAAAAAATCTTGTATTCGAATTTCTTTTTAGTATTACCACCCTAAACCCGATTACCTTAATTAATTGGTGATTAAATTTCTGGAAATACTCGTATATATAAACACCATTCTCTTCTCCTTGTGACGGTTTTACGGGGAATTGATGTGGTAAGTATCCACGGTCTTCCGTCAAGTTCTCCCTCACATGACCTTCTGAAGGCGCGCTCCTTGAGGATCTCTTGACACCAAAGTTGATCGGCGGGTGATATAACAGAAATTAAATTTTCTACCCAAAAATAGTTATAAAAATAAATGAAATAGGCAGATTCAGCACAGAGCTTTCCCAATGAAACCAAAAGAACAATCATCACCTTCATTCGAACACCTTCAAAGTCTGTAACAAGATTATATTTTAGAAAAAACTTTGTTAAAACAAATTGCCAAACTGGAAAAAGAAATGTAAATTTTAATTCACGATTAATTTTTAACTAAAATTTACAAATCAACATTCCTAAAGCTTGTAGAGTAACCATAAAATGCAATTTTTGTTTATGAACAATTTATGAAAGTAACAATAACGCCCATACTTAGCGATTGGAAACAAAAATGAATGTCAAAAGTCATACTTGAGAAAAGTAGAAAGATGTGGAAAATGGGATAGAAGGTGTTAGTGCTACCAGGACCATATGGGTCCTGATTTATTGACAGGGGTTACCTGGCAGACAAATATATGATCCCTATGATTCATGGTGCAAACATCAAGGAGACATTTACCTTCTAGGGTTACAGGAAATATTTTATGCAATATTTAAATAGCAGATTCAGGCATTATAGAAAAAATAAATTACTTCATCAATTATAGGTAGTACGAGAACGTATTAATAACATTGTATTGAATAATTATTGTTAATTCTAATTAATTATAAATACATAAAAATATTTAATATTTTCATTTAAAAATATATGTTTTATTAAAAACTTATTATTTTTATTCAATTTCAACCTTATGTAGTGATTTATATCAATCTATTGAATAGATAAATCCGGTATTTATCGTAAGACATATTGGTTAAATGGAATAATTATCATTAACAGATCAATATAATACACAATTATATTCGTAATTTGCAATGGTTAATACGTTAAACGATTTATTTTAAATGTTTGCAAAATCGGGTTTTTGACTAAATAATGTTCTATACAACTTTCATTACAAGTCAAAAGTAAGCTCATAGTATTGCCACTACCGTAACAGCTTGACAGAATAACGGTCTATAATTATATGTGACATTTTTTCAGACGCCTTAAGGCCGGAACACACACGACAGCAACGCGCCCGTGTAGTCCAGTTGGGTAGTTCATTGCTGCACGGAGGGTGAGCCGCACAGTACCGCCGAAATGATGGAGGGAGAAGAGGGAAAACTACCAGCTAGCAACGGTTTCTTATAGGAAATTTTATGCTGAATAAAAAAGTACTAATGAAAATAGAGTCGCAAATCAAGCCTACACTGACTATAGCCATAAAATTATTTTTAAACATAAAAAAAACAAAACATGAAATTAAGAAAAGGATAAACATTAGTTCCAATATTTTTTATATATATAAACATATATTTATATATTTCTGTATTTTTTGTTGTACTTTTAGTGGTTTCGTTGCAGCAAAAGATTTCCAAGCTGTGAATTCGAGATGGTAACTAAGTTTAAGAATATTCTGTATAAAACGCATCCAAGCATGTAACGAAGAGATGCCTTAATCAAGAACTTCTTTCGTTGACGGATTCGTTCCAAATCTTGATAGATTATTTCATAGGGAGAATTTGGCTCCACATACTATACATATAATTGTATGCTGATGACATTTTTGTCACAACCTCCGCCACTTTTTCATTAAACACGGTTTAATACAGTACATGGCGATCATTAATTGCAGTCTCTTCACAAGTAATCGTTGTATTATGAAGGGTTTTTATTTCGCCCCCAATTCGTTGGCTTTTCTCTTTTATTAGTTCACGTGTCTCGGGTCTGAACTGGAATTTCAACGCTCGGCAGTAGTAATTTGATGAGGACACGGAATTTTTCCAAGTGCGGACTTCATCATTTATGACTATGGTCATTTTCAGTAGTCCTTACCCGTGAGTGTGGAGCAGAAATATATATATATATATATATATATATATATATATATATATATATATATATATTTTTTTTTTACCAATACACATAACCATCTGTTAGATTTAATCCTCGCTCAAAAGTACTTGGATAATTATTAATTATTAATGATTAAATTAATGTAAGGTAAATTGCATCTTTAATATCGAATCAACATAATAACCTTTCCAGAAAATAAAACCCAAATTAACTGAAAATACTTGGTGAGGGTGGTATAAGTGAGCGGCAGCGTAGGATATGCGGGGAGGGAAGCCTTCTGTAATTGAATCCTTTTAGGGTTTCGAAGGTAACCACTGGAACCCTGATATTATCATTCGTTCCACCATCGAATCATACGCCATCTTAAACGTCAATATATTTCAATTATCTTTATTAGTTCAGGATTTTTTCATTTTTATTATTTCAAAATATTTGTCACGATTTTAGATATACGGAAGACGAAAATTACCATTGATAGAACTATTTTAAAATATAATCTTTATAAGATACAAAGTTTATTAGTACATTTTTTTAAAAACATTTTTAGATAAAACTTCAATCGCATGATGTTGAACATCAAGAAAATAATTATTTTTTTGTGCCAACTAAGCATAACACATTGAGTGGAAGATTTTATTCGATTTATAAAAACAAAATACTATTTTTAGATTTGACGACGTGGAAGTTCTGTATAGCTTCCGACTCCTCCTATAACAAATGGTCTAAAGAGTGGGGGCTTCCTGAAATTCCTATGTATTCAATCCAGGATCCGAGAAGCCTGAACTGATATATCGTCTTGATCCTCATGGCTAGTCTCATGGCATTTAATTCCAGAGGAAGATAAGATAAGCTCGTCGTAATGTAATAACTTAAATTAAATTCAATATTATAATATAATTGTTTACTGCTGTAAAAATTCTATGTTGGTTACTTCTAAAATACCTTTCTTGATTTTTACAATTTAATTGATTAATCGAAATTTTAATTTTTCTGCAACAAGCAGTAGATCGTATGTTAAAGTAATTCAGCTAAATTAAGTTACTGTAATTATAATAGCTTAAAGCTGTTTTTCAAGCCATTTCTCAAAAACGCTTGTTACGAAAGGATGTCCTAACTTCGTGAATGATGAAAAACAAATAGGTGAAGCTTTTTCTATTACTATATATATATTTCTAGCGATACTTCTTAAAATAATCTTTTAATTTCAATATTATTTTATTGTTAATCCTGCATACTAATCATTTTATTGTTAATCCTGCATACTAATCATTTTATTGTTAATCCTGCATACTAATCATTTTATTGTTAATCCTGCATACTAATCATTTTATTGTTAATCCTGCATACTAATCATTTTATTGTTAATCCTGCATACTAATCATTTTATTGTTAATCCTGCATACTAATCATTTTATTGTTAATCCTGCATACTAATCATTGCTCAAATATTATTTGTTCATATGCTATTTCTCACGCGGATTTGATGCATCATTACGGCTTCTTCTTCGGAGATGTCTATTTTAGATATCCCCGCAGATGGCTATAATATATAATTTGAATAATTCTTAAAATAAATTTTGGTTATTCTATAGCTTAAGACGTATTTAATAAAAATATTACATCGAACTAAACATAGCATCATAAGTCCAAATAGCAAAAGTATACCCGTAGTCTTTGAAGCAATCGGATGCAAAGCCAATTTCCAGGTCGGAGAATTATTGATGCCGCCTGTAGCCTTCAACTTCCTTCCGTCAAAGCTTGTTTGTCCCAAGTGTGACGGACAGTTAGTTCCCTGTCATGTCAAGAAAGTGATTGGAAAATAAGTTTCAAAAACATATTCACAATATGTTCAGAACTCCTATATAAATCCTATTCTAATGCGTTTATTGAACTTCTAGTTTTTTTTGTAGACTTGAAAGATTTAAAAAAAAATTATTATCACAATAAAATTTTAATTAATTTAATTCACTAAGTTAACAAATCTTAAAGTGTTTTTAAAGCAATATATGAGGGTTATTGTAGTAATTTTTAAATTAAAATAAATATTAATACGACATAGAAATCGACAAAAGAATCTAAAAAAATCTTTAACTTTATAAGTTGTTCCTAATAATTCCTTGTGCATTTTAATTCATTTTCCTTTTACTATTTTTCTTGTAGCCGGTTTTCAATTGTTGCAATTTGTAAAAACAACGATATGCCATGTAATAGGTTTGTGTAGATTACAGTATTATGCATATTAAAATCTTTAAGCACTATGACAGGCTGGAGACTGTTAATAAATAATTTAACATAAATGTTTCAGCCTTCATGTCTTTACATTTTTTGTACAAAGGAAACCTTAGATAACCACCAAAAATAGTTCCCAGTTAGTTAATTTGTTGACACATTTATTAATTTTAAATTTAATTATGAATTTTTTCATCCTTTATGAAAGGACAAAACTATCCTCTCCGTAACAATGAATGTTATCTATTTAAAAAGTTAATTCTATTTTGCTAATAAAAGATGTTACGAGAATCTGAGCTTGTTCATTGTGAAAATATTACAATATCAATGTTAATTAATAACAAAATTTCAATTTGCGTTTAATTAGCAAATTTTTTCATCGGAAAAGATGAATATTTCTTCAATCTGAGCATTAAAATTAATATTAATTCTTAGTATTAAAATTAATACCCAGTTGAATCCCAAATATTCCGTGTACAAGGTGTAAATGAAATATTAAATCAGTGGATTTCTCAATCAAATTAAAGTAGGTACTGCAAATATTTTAATGATGAATATATGCTGATCATAATGTACTTAGTTTACTAAAATACACATTGTACCTATAATTATTGTTTTTTTATTTATTTTTTTTAATTTAGTAGGTCGTGGTTAATCACTATTATTGAAGAAGAAATCGATCGTCATTCATTTTAGTATTAGTTCATTCCACAACCACTGCTAATAGCACTTGAATAAATACCATCCCAAAACTTTTTTTTTAACTTCAAAGCGTTATTTGCACATTCCAATATTTAGGTTCAGAGGCGATGTAAAACTAGTTTTATTTTATTTCCATACAAAACTGAGACGGCAAGAAGCTGCTTGTCGATTCCGACTACTTCATAATTTCCTGGAACGTTTGGAAACTTTTTAAACTACTGATTACTATAAAGAATGGCTATAGGAAACATGTTTTTGAGCTGTAAGGTCCGAACACGCCCAAACTTTGGATCCTCCTGAATAAATTGGTTTTACATTCCACAAAGGGCAGGGTGGAAGGCACAATACCATACAAGGATAAAAGCCGAAGCGAGACCAGTAAATATTGGTAGAGCTGAGACCACCGGGTTAACAACATTAGGTGCAGTAGGAAGCGGGTAATATGTTTAGCAACCGGCAACACTTGACAACAATCCGGTTATAAATCTACTTTAGTTATTTACCTTCGATACCATCTGCTAACTATCTGCTAACCTTGTTTGCCTCTGTTTAGAACAACGGCAACCTTCAATCAAGTTTTAGCTGATTCCACATCAAAGCTGAGTGGGGTGAGGCCACAACGAACAGGCAAATCTAGTTAAAGGGAGTAATGCGGTTATGCCCTTACCTACCTCCATAGCTGGTGACTGAAGAAATTGACTCTCTCAATAAAAGATTCAATTTCCGATAATTTTATTTCAAGCCTTAGGAAAAATGGGAAGTGGAGTAAAAGTTAAAAAAAAAAGAATTGATCAAATTAAACATCACTTGGATAAAAAAAGTCAACTTAAGTTTCAGACACAACGTTTAAAAGATGTTTCTCACATAATATGTGAGAATATATTATATTCCGTTTCATTTGAGTCTAAAAAGGAATGATACTCCTCAATGATCCAAATTTGTTTAAATAATAATATTAACAGAACACCCCTCCTGCTTGAATTCAAAAATAGTTCGACAATTTAAATTTCAACTGGTACCAGTACTGGTAATGGTGGAGAGCAGTGGGCCTATTGGTCCTTTTTGTCTACGCCAAGATAACTAGTGTTTCTCAGTATCAAACCTTCTGGTTTTCGTAATGAAATCGAAGAGAGACTACTATTCGATGGAGGATGCCTTGCGCTCCTGGATTCTGTCAGAACCAAGTAGGCTATATCTTAGTGACGCACATTGGGCACAATTAAGTGGAAAATGACTACAATTAAGTATACACTGTAAACAACTGCTATTATTTTTTAATTGAAAATAATGTTAAATTAATGAGGAAATGGAAATATTAAGACACAATATCGACGTCGCGCCATTTAGCAAACTTTTCAGGAAACACAAAAAACGTTTTTTCTCAGAATGATTTTTTCTTTATTGTGTACCGTTGCAGTTTATCAAGGTGGCAAAACGTTTATAATTGCAGTATTTTGTTAAGGTTTCTAGCACTGATCAAGACCAGAATGACGACTGAGAGCCTTCCTTCAGTATTTAGTGCTTATGTCATCAATAGTAGATTTTCAGACCATTTTAAATTTTTTTTCTCGATATATCAAGAGAAATAATCGATAGAGGTGGTGTTTACATACCATAATACATTAAAACCTAAATTTTGACTTTCTGGTGCTTAAACCTTTTTCAAAAAACGACGTCGATATATACCGCTTAATAACCAAGTTTCTTTATTGCTTAATAACATTACGAAATCGTAGATAACACGGTAATAATTATTTTTAAAAAAATAAAATCATAAATATTTAACTACCTGTAGCAGCGTAAATAAGAGGCAATCCGAGAGAAGAGAGTGGAATAGGGCGAGTATCCTCCGAAATGTGTTTTGATTTCATGATAAATATATTTGTCCAACACTTCCCCCCATACAATGTTGGCCTAAATTATTTTCCCCAGCACTGTATATTAATGTACAACAATATTTACATAATAATTACCGGAATGTTTTATCAACTCCATTGTTTTTTTTTATTGTTTCATCCAGGGCACAGTTCATTCCTCCACTAAAAAATAATCCTATAAGTGCTATTAAAGTTAATGTAAAAACACTACGCTTAAGTGTTTTTCGTTGATATAAAAGATAATTCACACTTTAAACACTACATTTATTTCCTTTTAAGTAATATATAAGAAAAAATTATTATTATAGAAATACGAGGTCAACAATAAATAAGATATGATGAGCAAAGAAATAAATACATTCTCATTTAAACGTATTTTTAGCATTAAAATTAATATAATTAATTAAAAGTATTTCTGTAGCCAAGGTCTCCACACATTACGACAAGTATACTGGTAAACATAAGTGTATGAGGATATGAATGTAGGGATAATTTGACTTTTAGAAATGAAATTTCAACTTGACACTCATAGTTTCTGAATACGGGGTTATCTGAGCTTGAATCCTGAAAAAAATCGCTGAAGGCACATAGATCCCATTTGCATTTCCACGCTTCAGTTTATATAAAAGATTTTTTTACTGAAAATACAAAATTTTTATTGGCCTCAGTGTTTTAATTAGAAAAGTGCATAATTTGTATTTTCATTTTAAAACAATACTAGCTAAAAGAAAAATACAAAATTAATTTAAAGTATCTGATGTGGACATCCCATGACTTCCTTGTACGCCTATCAAACTATATATAAATCGGTGGCTCAAAAAGTGACTCTGAATTTAGTTATTAGTTTCCGATGAAAGCTGTATCTCAAAAACAACACTCGGCGTAGCGACCTTCATCCATTGACACATACAGATACTCACACATGAGCTCTTGTTTCTTTCTGGAGGTTTCACTGCGTTATTATATGTCCTTTTCTTTCAGTTGATAACCAGTTCCCAAGATATTGCTTCTGGTTCCTTGATAACATTAGAACTGTCTGTCACCAGATAAAGCATTGGCAATTGATGGTTTAAACATTTAAATCGGAAGAACCCGCTTAAGTTGTAACTTATTCTCCTGCAGCAGACTTGTTCAGCTCACAAATGGGGAGGAAATAAAAGTATTTTACACTCAATTTTAACATTTAAAACAAGTAATAAAATCGTTTAATTAGAGCGGAAAAAATCGCGTTTATAATCTTCATCATCGAACCATATGATCTCTGTATTAAATGTCAATATAACTTTTGATGTAAGTTTATTTATTATCGCCTTCAAGTAAAGTTAAAGAAGATCCCTTTCGGATCTTCAATTTCAACCAAAATCTATTAATTACTTGTATTGATATAAAAGTCGTTTGAGTTGTTTTACATTATATTTTATATAATTTTCGATGAAAGTTTATTGTGACGTACAAGTAAAGTACCACTTCCGGTTTGCCAATTCTAACCAAAATTTACTATGTCATTTTTCTTAATATGTAAGTCTTATATACCAAATTTGAGAAGTTTTGCTTTATAATTTAATATAATTTTTGATGAAAATCAATAATGTCGTTCAAGTAAAGTGCCACTTTCGGTAATCATACAGTGACCAAAAAGAGAAGTTCACTACTATGTTTTACAATAATCCTAAAAACAAAATTTTAACTTTCTACGGCTAACAGTTTTTGAGTTATGTGAGATACGTACGAACGAACGAAACTTGTCAAAATGGATTCAGGGATGGTCAAAATGGATATTTCCGATGATAACAGAAAACCGAAAATTTTCGCCATTACGTTTCCTTTACTTCGTACAAGGAAGTAAAAACATATAATTTGTTTTGTGCTTAAAAAAAAAAAAATAAGGTGTAGAGTGCATTATTATGAGCCTCTATATATTTTCTATCACACCCAATTATTTTCTCACATGATGTGCACAGTCTTTTCTTTGAACTTAAGTTCACAGTCTGCAGTGCACAGCCTTTTCATCGAAAAAAGTTCTCGATAATTAATTATAAAACTTTTTACTTTGAAAGAATAACTTGATCCCACTTTTGGTATGATTATTTTTCTTTTAAGAAGCAAACTGTTTACTCTTAAAAATAAACTTTGACTAATTGTGAGTGTGCAACTATAGAACATAAAAGAAAGAAAACAGAATGACGGGGATTAACTGGTTTTCCAAGAATTTCAAGAGAGAAAAACAAACTTAAAAAAGGTTCTGAGAATTTTCCAGAAAACTGGATCATATTTAGTATGTCATAAACAATCACGTAATGCTTCATGAAACTTTCCATTGTAATTTTATTTTATTTTATTTTTTACAAGTTCAAACTTTAAAATAATTTTTTTAATTATGGCTAAATTTGCAATTTACACAAAAAAAGTAAATAATTTGCAATTCCATGCAAAATAAAATTTACAAATATTAAATAGGATACCTTAATTCCTGAAATTAAATTTTTTTTGGTGGATTTCAAGACAGCAAAAAAAAAATGTTCAATTGCCCACGAATCCAGGCTCAACTTGTTACGAATCTAAAGCACTTTTTCATATATACATGGTCTTAAATATGAGGATTTGTATCCTCTAAAAAGCACTGAGAAAAATACTAAACTGTCATAAAATGCGGAATATATCTTTTCGATATTTGTATTTATAAATAAGACGTTATAAAAAAATATTTGTCTGCATGCCGTCACTAAAATCCCATTCCTAATGGTTTTGGTCTTTGGTTGGCCTCTCCTACATTTTTCACGGAAAAGTCACGAATCCTTCATTCCATATTTGCGCCGACTTTCTTATAACATGAAATGCTAAGTTCACAGGCAACATTTGCGAACCTACTGAGTAATGAAACACAATGTGGGTAGAAAAACACATTTTTTTAAAAAAATCGTATTACTGCGGAAAAGTTGCGAATTAGGAAAATAAAAAATGGGGGGAAGGGGAATCAAACCAATTCATATCTTCAGGTCGCGCATGTGCTCCAAACTTTGGGGGAATTAGCAAAAATCCACATTTTTAAGATAGTTTTTAATATTTTTCAACTTGCCACTATCCGGATAGCTCAATTTGTTATGTATTAGAACAAAAAATACTGTTATTTATTATTTGGATTCATCAACCCCTTTACTTCACGAATTGTCTTCAAAGTTGATGAAAAAATGGAAAAAAAATCAATTTAAAAAATGGTAAATGATAAAAAGATAAAATTGTTTACAACTTTCTGAGTTTTTTTTTTCTTGCTTATAACACTTGATTTTGAAATATTTTAACTTATATAACAAAATATTTCAAAACTAATTGTCTTAGAAACTTAGTAGTGTTGGTAAGCAAAATTAGTTTTTGTTTTAAATACGGAAAAAATCTATGATTTATATGGCAGAGAAAAGTCCAGAGAAATAACGTACAAACTCTCCAATTTATTACTTATTTCCTGATGAAGGTATTTTGAAATGTGATTTCTTGTTGAAGTTAGACATGAACGATCTTGATGAAGCCTTCTCTAGACTTAGCTCTGCAAAATTTTCCTGAAGCTTCCTTCACAAGTTTCGCAGATCGTTCAACTGGTGAAATGGAAATTCCTTGATGATCATATTCCAGTCAGTGGGTGACCACATTGAATATGTGATTTGATCTCATTGTGACTGATTTCTTTCAACAATGAGGGAGAAGGTCAATCAGAGTCCATCCAGTCAATCATTTCTGAGTAGTATTCAGCCTGGAAATTGAGTTTTGGCGGCTTGAAGGTTCTGATAGTTTTATCTCTCTCGATCTAAAATGTCTTATCTATAAAATTCGTCTAAGACCGAGCTCTTTAATGTGATTTCTTTTGTCCTGTGATATACCTAATATCAAATGTTCTGGTTGGTTAAAAGAGCTGTTGTGTTCGACCATCAGATCAATAATAACAAGTAAATCTTCTGGCAGGTATCGTGAAATGTTTGCGGTGCCGAGTCCAGGGAAGGCTTCATCTGAACAACGCTGCTATCAAGATCGGTCACATCCAGTAATCTGGGCTGGAAATATTTCCAGTGGAAAGAAACTTTAAAATGGGAGTATTTCTTTGGCCACGAAATATTCCCAAAATATGGGAATTTATAGATAAACATTTTTTTAAACGTTTTAACGCTTTTAAATGGTTCAGATACTTTACATTTAAAGTATTTCAGAAAAATTCCACATTTTCACATGGAAAAAACTCAAAAGAAATATTCTGAAATCGTTTCGTTTCGTTTCGAGGAACATTGAATAAAGAGTTAAAGAAGGGCAATTCCCTAAGAAGTTTCTCTAGGAGGGAATTTGCGAAAAAGCTCTTGTTGTGGTGGAAGGAGCTAAGAGGAACCAGCGACTTCTCAGATGAATGAAGCGACCAACGAATATTCATTACGTTTTAATGGATGCAATAACAAACAAAAAATAATAAATAAAAAAAGGTACCCCATAAGCGAGGAGCATAACTCACATTAATGGAATACGATTAGTATTACTATTTCAAAAAGAAAAGAACGAGTGAATTTTCTGAAGTTCAAAGTTTGGTGATGCAGATGAAGGGGAAGATTGAGAACAAAAGCGAGATTATGAGGAAGGCCCTAATGGTAGTGATAAAAGAGACGTCAATGAGAATGAGAATATTGGTGCCCTTTCAGATGAAGATTGTAACGAAGAAAAAGAAAAAGAAGACTGTGGTGATGATAAAGAAAAAGAAGACGGTGGTGATGATAAAGAAAATGAGCTACTTATAAGAAGATGATGTCATTACCAGCACCATGGCAATACCAACCGTTGTTTTAAAATTTCATATGTAATAATTGTTTTATATCGTCGTTACCACCGAAAAACCTTTTATGTGACCAAAAATCAGTTATGTGATTTAGATTTTATTAGAAACAATATTTCATGCCTTATATGCTGGTGAAAAGCACTCGTGCTAAAAAACCGTAACATGATCTTATAAATCAAATTTTCGTTTAAAAATCATGTGTTTGACACCTAGGAGGATTTCGGGCGGAAACAACGATTAGTTCTTTCATTAATAATTTTTCAATATTTGAGCGTACAGCAGTTAAATCACGGTTAAAGTAACTATTATTGAATAATTAATCGTTTTATTTGCGTTTGCGTTATCTTGTTAGAAAATTATAAATTCCTTGGAATATTTCCAGGAACATTCCCTTTTGAATATTTTCTCAAGTTTAAGTTCCTGAGAATTTTACACCGATTTTACTTAACCTAACAATAAAATTTCGCACGATATTTGTCGCTCTCTAAATTCTGTCGCCAGCGGGCAAGTGTCTCCTTTGCCTTCCCGCTTGTTCCGGCCCTAGGAATGCGATCGCATACTTTTGCACAACCTGTATTGTTACCATGATCATAAGAATTTTATCATTTAACAACTGATCAATGCTCCAATATTTGCTAATACCGAAATATTGTTTGAATTAACTTTTTTACGTTGTTTTTTTTCTTGACTAACCTCGAATCCAAACCTCACTGTTCATACACTTCTATATTTTTTCACAACATATCTCTTCAAAAGTAAATGAAATTTCTCAAACAAAACTAAATAAGTATGTAGATAAAAAAAAAAAAGTATTGATAAATAAAACAAAAAATTCTGACAATGTAAGTTTTCCTTGGCTCTATAAACAAAATTTGTAAATAACACTTATTGCTACTTTTTAAAAGCCATTTTAAGTTTTAAGTTGAAAGACAATTTTTTTCACGAGAAACGTTCGTTAGAGAAATCATTAAACATTTTACAAATTACATCACAACTTAGAACGTTGATCATCAATAACTTCTCCAAAAGTTGATAACAAATATATATGTACAAATTGGAAATAAGAAATTTTTTATTAACCCGACAATTTAATAAAAGGATCAGGTGAGGGATATTTGAAGGCTTGCTCAAAGAGGGCAGTAAGATAAGGAAGGCCGCTCGTAAAAGTGACCATTACTCCGTTTTACTTCGACACACAACTTTTGGTCACGGATAAACCATTCTAGCACCCCAGGCTCGACAATTTTACTTCTCACAAAGTTGTCTTCTAAATTGAACATATACAATGTTTATTGTGCTGATTAATCCTTCTACTTAACATCAAATACTCCAAGAAGAAACAATTAAATAAAAAAATGTGAGTCACTAAGGTCGTAATTTCACTAAAATACAAAGTTGAAAATATCAAAATGGTGGAGGTGGGAGAAAAAAATTGAGAACGGAAAAAGGCACTTCTCTAACACCAACTCAATTGACATGCAATCCTCTCAGTTTGGAGGTAATGTAGAGGTCCGTAAACCCTTAATAACCGTGAAGATACCGAATTTTATACTGTAATTTAGCCCCACTTTGATGGTATTGTTCTGCTATGAAAACAACCCTGTATACTGAATTTAAGCTCATTTTATCCGAAGGAGGAAGTGTCTAAATACAGTGAGAATATATATAGATCAGGCATCTCGGATATAAACGGATATAAATTGTACCCCCACCCTCCTCCAGTGACCTTCGATCAAGCACAAAAGTCGATTATTAAATTATTTTGGGGAAAAAATACGACTAAAACGTGAATCTTGTTTTACTAGACGAAAAGTTGTTAGTTCTGTGGTGCGTCAACATTGCAGTAGGAACAAATCAATTATTAGATAAATATATGCATCTATATACAATATATGTCTGTATATACCACATCACGCGGCCAAAGATCTCTATAGTCTATAGTGCCAACCGAAAAAAAAAAAAAAAAAAATATATATATATATATATATATATATATATATATATATATATATATATATATATATATATATTCTGTTGACACTATAGATTATTCAGATCTTTAGCCGTGCGATGTGGTCTTCTTACAGATATTTTTTCGTTTGCGGGAGCTCAAATAGCCTGAAGGGGGTCACCCAACTTCACATTGCTACTAACCATGGTTTCCATGGTCCGGCGGCAGGCTATCCATTGCTCCATAACCGGTCCCTTTGGGGCCAATTCAGCAGTGTCCTTCCCACCGACTCACTCGGGTTCAAGGACAGTGACAAATCGGACTAGACCCACGGATTATGGATTAACCTATATTTCTTTTTCCGAAGCAGACCGTCCATGGACCAAACCTCCGGGCGGCTACTTGACATTCTGGAAGACCACAATGCGATTCATAATTTAGGTACACGTGGTAGGTTCATCAATCCTACGCCCGGTCTGTGTGAGTTGCCTCCTTAGACTTACGGGCCTCACATACCAACATACCCACAGGGGGAATTGTTGCAGGCTGCGTGGATTTTTCCCGGTAGGCGGTCACACAAATTCGGGCGATCACCCAACCAAGTATTAACCACGATCGACGTTTCATAGCTTTTATTACCTATTGCAAGCGCCTTACCCCACTTGACCACCCCGACCCCCTATATTTGTATATATATTTATATATGTATATATTTATTTTATGTCCTGGAAAACCGCAACGCGATTCACAATTAAGGTACATGGGGTAGGATCATCACTCCTAAGCCCGGTCTGTGTGAGTAGGCTGACGAGACTCACATACCCGAAGGGATGGGTGATAAATTTCTTGAATTATTACTTTAATTAAATTGAAGTAGTGCCGGTGCCGGGTTCGAACTCACAACCTTTGGGTTTGTGAGTAGGTGCACTTTTGCAAGCGCGCTAACCCGCTCGGCCACCCCGACCCTATATATATATATATATATATATATATATATATATATATATATATATATAAATGTGTGTGTGTCTTTATTCCAAACTCACTTCTGCTTGTTACATAGTTGAAACATAATTTAAAAAAAATAAAAATATAAATAAGCTACTTATCTCCAGAACAGAAGATGGACGAAAATCCCACAGCATCTGAAACAAAATATGATATTTTTAAAAGCGGATATTTTTATTTACAGCTATTACCTAAAGTGTCTAAACAGTATATAGTCCAGGAACACACGAACATGCAGCGGTAGGGTACAAAAACGGCATCGCGAGTATAGTTAATGAAGGGAAGATGTCAGTTGTGTCATTTTATCATAAAAATGAAAAATCCTTGTTGACAACATACAAGATGTCCGCTTAAGCAAAATAAACAATTGGCCAAATCTCAGCCGCTATCAAACCAATTTTTAATTTTTTTATCTAGTTAGCAAGGAATTTTTACAAGCTAATAGTAATATTCCCATCATTTATTGCACTAAAAATTAATATTTTGGATGATATTCGGATTCAAGTTAAAAAAATGATTGGTCCAGAATTAAAGGGTACAAAAACGGTTTTCCGTAGCAAAGTCAATGAAGGGAAGGTGCCAGTGGTTTCATTTTATCACAAAAATTGTGTATTTAATTAATTTTCAATAATTAATAACGCCTAAGGGGCGTTGCTTATGGCTGTGGTGACGTCATACTTGATGGCCGTAATAGCAATATTAACATCTACTTTATCTTCGTCAGTATCTAACACTTTTTTTTGTTTTGTTGTTTTTTAATAGCTTTTTGGAAAGGTAATGTTAAGGGTTACAAAAACTTCTCTTTGTAAGTATTGCAAAAAATCAATATTTAGCTTGCTACTTGGGTTTAAACTGAAAATAAAAATTCAACGTTTATAGTGATGAAGCTGATGAAACCGATTTCTAACCCTTTTTATTGGATATTTGAATATATACGTATAACTCGAATTTGTTGAAATTTTACTTCTCATAATAATGCATACTATGACAAAATAATTTTGTCACTCTGACTTTTTAACTTTTTCGCTTTAGCTTCCAAAATATTATTTTACGCAATACTTGCAAAGAGAAGTTCTTGTAGCCCTTAACATTACCTTTCCAAAAAGTTATAAAAAAAATATAATCTGTTATACACTGACGAAGATTCAGCAGATTGTTTAAATTGCTAATGCGGCCGTCTAGTATGTCCTCACCACGTTACATACGCAACCCCTCTGAGGCTGCTAATTACTTAACAACACAATTTTTGTGTTAATATTGTCATTTTGTGTGTCATTGGTGTCCCACTGGCACCTTTCCTTCATCAACTTGGCTACGAGAAACCGTTTTTGTACCCTTTGTTCCCAGAATAATATCTTTTTAGCTTAAATCCGAATATCATCCAAGATATGAATTGTTTGCAATAAATGCTAAAAATATTTATTTTAGCTTGTAAAAATACGTTTCCACCCAGATGACAAAATTTAAAATCGGCTTGATATGGTTGAATAAGATGTGGTAGATTGTTTATATTGCTATGGCGGCCATCTTGTTCGACGTCACCACAGACATACGCAACACCTGTGAGGGGGTAGCCATTATAATTAATTAAATAAATACTTTTTGTGACAAAATGGCACCACTGGCATCTTCCCTTCATTAACTTTCTTATGGAAGACACATTGTTCCCGGACTAATGCATAAATTTGCTTTATTTAAAAGTTAATATAAAAACTGTTAACGGTTTGTACAGTTAATTGTAACTATAATTATAAGGGTAGCTAATATAAAACTAAACTATCATGAAAAGTAAACATACCTATATAATTTTTTTTAAATATTTTTTAAGGTAATTGTAATAGCATTTGGTCCCTCTGCTGCTTATTAATGCCAAGGGATACATCAGGCAGTTAAAACCCAGAGCTGATTGTATTGTCTTCGAAGAATACAATAAGGTCGTCAATCAGACCCCTCCAGTTGTGCCTTCTATAGCCTATAGCCTTCTATAGGATTTAACTATTTATTTTTTAATCTTTGAATTTCTTATCGATATAGATTCACACTTTAAATATAAATGAAGGTGTTCATATTTAATAAAACTTTTTTCTATACATTTTAATAAATAAGTGTTACGTCGTCATAAGCACCGTTCAATGTTAATAACTTGAAGAAAATTCACTCGAAAGTTTTCATTAAAAACTTCTGACATTACTAAGCATTACGACAGAAAAAGGTTAAATTTTCTTAAATTATGGTCCTAAAAAAATCACAAAAGTGTTTCTTCAATAGCGAACAGAGTAAAACTTTTCCAAGAGTTATTCAAGGATGCAAGGAAGTGCATGGCTACTGATTGCGTTCTTCCAACAACAATCCCTGGCAAGTTTTTCCTTAACAAGCTCCATATATTTTCCATTTTTCTGCAGAGAATAACTTCGACACCGTCTCCATACCAACTTCTTTCAAAAGATTCGTTTTTCCTCCCGCTTTCTTCAACTTCAGTTAATATTACACAAAATGATATGATTATAAATTTCTTCTAAGCACACTCTCAAATATCGTAATTAAAAATTTTTGTAGTCCGAGTTTTGTTTAAATGTCAATATGAGAGAAAATACAAACAACGACAGAGCTCATTTTGCAAAAATAAAAGAAATGTATCAATAAACAAGAACAAATTCTCATTGAATTAAAAACTTCTGTAAATGTGCGAATGGTGTAATGTGAAATGTACGAATTAAATGGTAATAATTATTGCATCAACAAAAAAAATTAAGCATTTTGAAGATGGGCGTGGCCATTTCTCATGATGTATTTTAATTTTCTAGACAGCTACATAAGGAAGATCAACGGACTAACTTTTTTTCGGGACAGGTACATAAACTATATAAATAGGCCCGAATTCCGCAATATTATCTGTGTAAGATGATAACCGCGCGAACGGGCGAAGAGACGCACACATTCCATTTTATCGAAGAGGAACGAGGCCCGGCAGACAAAAGACCGGAGGCACAGGGGCGGTATCTGCCGACAGCCGTCACCACACCGTCACAGATTAAACTTGCTATCTCCCCGTCACGTCTAAATGGCCCCTCGTTAGCTTGCTACTCGCCCCGTTTTATTTGGGGTCTTCATCGACTCTGGATACCAGGAATTCAATTTAGTTTGCGGGCTTGGATATAGAGGATACAACATTCAAGAAATACGGTCTTGAAAGATCTGAATAATAAAAAAAAGTAACATTGAAAATTGACATGTGCCTGATGTTCCCTAGGAATTTACAAAATCATGAATTAGGAATCGTCAATTCGTAGTGCGTAGCCATCTGATAAATTTCAGAGAGACAAACAATCCTGATTCAATGAGTTTATTACATCATAATCCTCACTTTATTAATACTGTTGCTACACTGATTTGACTTAAATTCAACTGGCGCTTGTCAAATCGGTTTGTGGTGCCTGTTAAGAGATATTTATTATGTTTTTCTTATCAGCAGCCCCACTAATACGAAAATTACCAACACCAACTAATTGACTTTTCGGTATATTTCGTAATATATTGCACATAGCTTTTCAATACGCTCTCATCATTTCAAAGAGATCCAGAGGTATTTGTCTTTCTTTAACTTCTGAATCTTTTTCAACTTAATAATCTTTAGATTCCTAAATGAACGCAAAAGGTTGTCCATTACGGCCTTAAATGATACATCAACTTGGTGGGGAAAAAAAAAAATATAACTTCATTTATTAGGCTGTTTTATATTTTAGGATGTAATAACCTTTAAAAAAATACGAGCTAATATTATCTTTATTGTAAATGTATTTAATTGTGTTTAAGATATAAAGATATTGTTTAAGATATCTGCCTCCCATGTTTTTTACTACAACGAAGTGAAATAAATATATATATATATATATATATATATATATATATATATATATATACACGTATCAAGGACGGTTTTAAAAAATATGTATTTTTTAAAACCGTCCTTGATACGTGCTCTCCCACTCGTTAAGAAATAAAAGTAAAGTTTTTGAATCTTTTTTTTTTATCGACTTTACTGTTTGTAAGGACATTGCCCATAGAAAGTTAGCATATTAATACAAATAAATTAAATTACGCCATTTCCGACATATTCTAGAACAAAATGTATTTTCCTCAATTTTTAGATTTCGATTAACTCGACAACTGTCTTTTAACAAGAAATGCTGTGACTTATCGGTCATTCCTTTTAATCTATTTGAAATTCTAGAAACTGTATTGGCTACTTCTTTGATCGAATGATTGCTAGGGCAGATTTTCTTGATGGTTTAAAACAAGGAACTGTCTTAAGGAATTACAGCACCTTTGGTATATTATTAATTTATTAATCACCGTAATGTCATTTAGCTAATGATTAAAACTCTGTTCTGCAAAATTTATTTAACGAAAATAAAGAAGTACAAATTGGAGGACTTAATTCCAGATTCAGTAGTTCCTTCAAGGGTACATTAACTGAACAAAAACCTACTCTACTTTCCATAAACTTGATCAGTAGTTCTCCCAAAATGTGGGTATGGATAAAAAATGTGCCAAATCATCAACATTAAATAAAAAAAAAAAAAAAAGTATTCAAAAGTTCTCTGAATAGCTGGCATGTATTTTAATTTGCTATTTGAATTTTATAAAAGTATTTATCAAACCTTACGGAAACACATACCCGCCGTTTATTTTTTTATAAGAGAACATTACGCTAATCTCTGACGGCGAAAAGATTCGTTTATCTATCAACGACTTTTCTTTTGTCATGTTGGCTGAAATCTGTTATATTTGTTTAGAGACTATGATATTTATAGAAAAATAAAATATATTTTTCATGCTGACAGGAGCGTGACAGAAAAAAAAAGTTTAAAAAAAACTGCTGGTAGATCCGCTCAAAGTTTACACTGGCCCGTTTCCATTTCTAGTCCTCCAAAGCTGTTCGAATATTTAAAAAAAATGGGTGTAAAAAAAAACAGTTTTAAATCTCTTACATCGATATTTTAAAAAAAATTGTTTATTAGTCAATTCACACCTGTGATTAAATTTTACGACAAGCAAATACAATAAATTATCAAATAAAACGTAAAATAAAGCGTAAGTCAGTACTCAGTGGTACATCCTAAATGTATTAATGTGTTTGGTCTAGGATATCTCTCATTCAGTTATTTTTAGTGACCGTTTGAGGGGAATAGTTATTAACAACTGATTTGGTTGAAAATTGTTGTAGAAGATAGGTAAAGATAAATGAAAATAGGCTGTAGAAGATTGTTAAGATTAAAATTTTAACCTAAATTGTAAATGTCAAGTGTCGCTTCACGTGTAACCTCGCCAACAGTAAAGCGAGAACGAAAACCGCAAACTTCGTCAAAATACTGTTGATCTATGGATTTATTTTAAGTAAAGTCAGATAAGGTCATAGCGCTAAATACCACAATTTTATATCCATTGAGGTCATATCTCTCGTTGCCCGAAAAATTTAATTGAAACCTAGGACGGAATGAAACCTTAAACTACTAGACCTTCTACCCAAAACTCACTACCAAGGTTTTAGAATATAAAATTCATAAAGGAAGAATTGCGCATCTATTATTTATTTTTTTGTTCACTTATCTCTTAATTACAAGAGAACAAAGGCGCTAAGACACAGAAAATTTCCACTCAGTGTTTTAATTAACAGAGTAAAACAAGAGCATTTACATTATTCTAATTAGGCTTGTTCCAAGTTATTAAAACGTTTATGATGCCCATGAGAGGCAAAAAAACCTGAATATTATAACTTTCGTCTACTTCCATGTCGAACTTAAATGAGCAAAAAAATGATTGGATGATGGATAAGTATAAAAAATAATAATGATTATTGCATTAATAACTTAAGGTTATTATAGCATTAATAACTGGACAAAAACATTTAATTTTTTTTTAATTATCACAATAATAAAATAAATACATAATAAAAACTACTTTAAATTAGATGAAATATTCTGTCTTTTATGAAATCAATAGTACTATCTATCGCTTAATTCCCCTCCAGAACTAATGTATTCTACTGTAAATGTAGGGTGTTCCTCGAAAAATAAAATAGTCGTTTTAGACTGAATTACCGGTTTTTATTTTATGACCAATCAAAAAAATAAACAAAAAACAGTTTAAAAACATATTATTTTGAATCTACTCACTAAAAGATAAAAAATAAAAATCTGTCGAAAAAGTCGAACGCCCACGCATACTAAAGCGAGACTGGCCAAAATAAAGTTGTGTCTATCAGGAGCGGCATTCGCACAATGCGTATGATTATTCTGTGTTATATAAACAACTATTTACAAAAGTAGCATAATATGTTAACAATATCACCTAACATGTTACATTTCATTCTTACTTATTTTCGTTCTGCTAGTTCTTGCAAATACAATTAGTTTTGTATTTGTAAGCATAAGTAAGATATGTGAAGAATGAGTAAGAACGGTGGAATTTTTTCCAATGTTACTCATACTACACAACATATGATAATAATAAAAAAAAAAAAAAAGGAGTATTATATGTTGGTGTTTCAAATGAATTCCATCTACTTATTTTAAATATTTGATATATATTGCATTAAGGTATAAATTTGTAATCTTAAAGGCTTTTTCATTTCCTATCTTTCAAGTCTCTATTAAGTGTTAAACAAAAGTTAATGTCATTACTCGAACTATTAATTCAATTTTTATTTAAATATAAAACTCTAGAAAGCAAGGAAACAAGGTTAAAGTTTAAGTTGGAATGAAAATACCAGAAATACAGTCCAGCCCTTATACCATAACAGATACCGTGATAGTACTTATTGCTTCACGATACAATAAGCATATATTTTATTTCAGCTTACTATGCCTGTTAAACAATTCGAGTGTTTTATATAACAAGTATATTTTTTAATTAGTTACTCATAAAGCTGAATAAAAAAAAAACTTGTAAAGTGACACAAAAACAAGACTACATCCTCTCTACCCTCCCAAAAACAATATATATAAATAAAATAATAAAATACAAATCTGAGGCAAAAGAAGAAACAAGAAAAGACATGAAATATGAATTGAGATTGTGTCACTCAATCCTTGAGGAAGTGTTTGGATGTCCTAAAAGTAAAGAGGACTAAAGCGAGTACTTGGAAGACTCCTTGAATAATTGAGAAGTGTTTTTCCTCCAACTGGTGAGAACCATCTCCTTTACAAGGACGACTTTTTACCTTTTTCCAAGGACCAACATTTTCAAAACATCCCGTTTTTATAGATTTTCCTATTCTCATTTTTTCAATATATAACAGACATAATAATAATAAAAAATAATAACGTGTGAACTTATGGTATGGTGTCCAAGGATTCTATTTTACCGCGATGTATTGTCTTCAGGCCTGATGTACCATTAATTATTCTACTGGTGATTTTGACAGACGATTCACTTATTGTCAATATCTGTTTATTATTGGCGTAGATACGCATATATGAGTATAACTAAAAATAAAAATGTAAACTATAAACACAATTTTTTTAAAATTTAATTAAAAGAATATAATTAATAATGAAATGCACTTATATATAATAAAATGCTCACATTAGTAAGCTTTGATCCACATTCTGAATCAATCACCCACTGGAAATTGCCTATCGACAATTAAAGCCACTAGTTTCACTAATTTGGCCACGAAATTCAGTCATTCAGCAATGGGCGATATATCTCAGTACTCCAGCATTGGTCATATGACTGACATACAAATTCAAGTACTACAGTTGACCTTAAAAAAATATATGAAATTACTATAATAATAAAATTATTTATTTAAATAGCATAATTTTACTGGCCTTCTTGGAAAATCGTTTTATTCAAGTATAAGATTTATAGAATTTTCTTTTTTAAATATAATTTTTTATTAAGATATAATATTAAAAATATAACTGTCCAATTGAAGCAAAAAAAAATATTTTTTTTCTTAAGTTAATTTTGCTAACCAATTTAAATACAAATGTAAATGTTCGTTTGTTCAAAATCTTAAATCTCCGAAACTACAGAATCAATCTTTACTAAATTTCAACATGGTTCCTAGATGGTTTTGCAATAATAAAATCTATCGATATCCATATACATAGATATACATAGATACTGCGCAAAGGCAAAAACATTTTAATAAAACTTGCCTAAAGACTTCTCCTTAAAGGTCTATAATTATTTAGACACGAACTAAATCCCGGAAAAAATAAGGAAAAAGTTATGACGGAAAGAATATTTTATTAGCGCACAACTCGAAAGGTATACGTTTTCCGCTTATTATACGAATGCTCGTTTGAAAGATAATTAAAATCACTACAAAACAAAAAAATCATCTAATGTACACCTTAGGTATTGAGAAAAACATAGAAACTGCTTTATTTTATATCTCGAGTTTGAAAATTATGTCGGCGTGGATTTTCCAGTAAAACATTTGTTTTTCAAAGTTTATTAAAGAAAAAATATATCCATTTTTAAGCTATTGATATCCGCTAATTTTGTGAATGCTCATTTAAAAAATAATTGAAATCTCTACAAAACAAAAAAAAATTCTCGAAATCAGACCAGAGTTAGCAAAGATACAGCGAATTGAACAGTATAGCCATGCATTTATTTGCCAACTACTGCAGGTCCGAGGAACTGCAGGACATAAGCGCATTGCTAGGAAAGAAAAGTGTTGTAATAAGGTCAAATTTTCGAAGTGTAATTTTCATAGGTTCTACGCGTTGCAGAGCCTCCTGATGAAAAAAACAACAACGTATTTTTGGCCTTTGGTGTGTCTATGTGGACGGGTGAATAATTCTACTTTCAACTTCAACTAATTCAACTACATTTATACATACAATAATTTTTATAAAACTTTCAATTGTGATCATTTAATCTATACATCATCAACCAATAGCGAAGCAATGCCGGGCCAGCAACTATAAAATAAACTACAATGCAATGACAAATTTATTGTTGCTTATTTTCACAGAATAGACAGAAAAAAAATAACTACTGTTCAAATGTATTTAATTTTTTATTTGTTTAAAAAAAATATAAGTCGTTTTATGTAGATAGAGTAAGTTAGCTTAATTTGTACGATTCCTAATTTAAATTTTATATTAAATACTAAATAAACAAAATAAATAAATATTCTTTTGAATAATTTCATTTATAACACTGATATAATAATAGAAAATTAGTTTAATCCAAAAAGTGATTGGAAATAGATAGTGTTATAAGTAAGATGAATTTATATTTCTTTTATTTTTCATTCTGTGTTTTCATCTATCAAATACAACTTATATCATAAATAATTTATTTACAATGTTTCGGTTATTAATGTATTTTTTGTATTTCAAACTATACAAAAGTATGTAAATGAACTTAGAGCTACAATTATTCAATATTTAAATTTTTTTTAAATAAATAAATTATTATGAATAAACATTTTTAGTTAAATTAGTAGTGAAATATCATAAACCCTTTTTTGGGCCATTAATCCTATAACGGTAAAGATGCTTCTACCATGCTTCTATGCAGAAGAGGAAAAATCTTAAACTAAAGAAAGGAGAACTGAGGTTCCCCTGGGACGAAAAAGGTTTGAAATTGCATCTTCAACTGAACGTAAGCTGTAAATTGTAAGTTTTAGATCAAGTTTGAAAATAATAATATTAGGTGAAAAATCATAAATAAATTATTCATAATATATGTTGTGACTTTTTCACTGTATCAAAAATACATATAATGAAAATTAAAGATAATTAGAAAAGAAACATAAATGAAATAAATATTTCAGAGATATTCACAAGTTCAAATGTGCTCAATACATTGGTAGTTTTAAATCTGCTTTACTCTAATTTAACCAATTACTAAATTAATTTAAAAACTGTATTTTTCATTGAATTCTTAAAATCAGAGGGAAAATCGAATAAATTAATTCTTCTGATTTAAGCTTCAATTAATTATCTGTAGAAGGGTATCAAGGTTATTAAAATTTTATTCCAAGCATTATGAGCGGCTCTCAAAGAGTATTACTTTAAAAATGAACTTTCAATAAATAAAAAAATCTGGTGCGGTGCGCTCATCACACAACTTTCCCTTACCGTCCTATAATAATTATCTTTTTAAAATAATTTTAAAGAGTTCACGTAAACAATGCTTGAAATAAACTCAGTACCATCCACTTCTTCACATCTTCTCCCACCTAACAATAAAACAGTTTTTTATACAATTTTAGTACAACAATTCTGTACTCTACCTATATATTTTAAGCTGAAAATATATTTTAGAAGTTTCGGTTTAGTTTCCATGGATACATTTTCTTTCCATTAAATTAATATATAATGTAGAAATTATTAAGTTAATTTCCACTTTTGTATTCTTAAATTGCATTATTACAGACGGTATTGTTGACAAAAGATAGGCGGATTGGTAAGAGGAGGTTCGGTCGCATCTGTCTCCTTTCGCATGCGCTCGGTTATCCGTCTACGGTCTTATACTCTTCATAAAATAGCTGTATCTTTGCTAATATTGATCCGATTTTGATGATTCTTTTTTTGTTTTTTAAACAATTTAATAAGCTTCCATACAATTCCATACATAATTCAGTATAAATTTCATGCTTTTTAAGTTAAGCACAAATAAAATATTCTTTTCGTCATAACTTTTTTCTCTGCATTTTTTCTTTGATACACTAAATTCATGAAAACTTAAAGGCCTTTATGAAAAATAATTTAGACAAGTTTCATCAAAATCATTGGAGCCGTTTACGAGAAAATTGTAAAATCCATAATATAAAAGCTATTTCCGGTTAGTCCGATGCGCTGTATCTTTGCTAATACTAGTTTTGATTTTGAAGGGTTTTTTAGATCATTTAATTACCTTTCATACAATTCTATACATAGTTTACCATAAAACTCATACTTTTAAAGCTATACGCAAATAAAATATTCATTTCATCATAACTTTTTTCCCTGCATTTTCTCAGTGATCTACTACATAAATGAAAAGTTAAAGGCCTTTATGAAGAATAATTTAGGCAAGTTTTATCAAAATCGTTAGAGCCGTTTTCGAGAAAATTGTAAAAATGAGTAAAATCGATTATATAAAGTGGCACTTACGGTTTGTCGATTTTGATGAAAAAGTTGATGTAACATCACAGCCATATACCTACCTTAAATACGTAATTTCAATATCGTACGACTTCTCGTTTTTGAGCTAGGCTGTTCACATATACACAGACACAGAAACACAGATCATTTTGCGAGAATTAGTTATTTCGGTTCAGGGGACATTAAAACGTGTATTTCCGTCGAAAACTCGAATTCGAAAATTTTCACGATCACGGTACTTCCCCTTACTATATACTTCGTATATAGGTAAGGGAAAATAATAATAAAACAATCCTACAAGAAGATTAATAATGGACTATTACTCGCTCATTAGCTCTCATCAAGAGCAATTAATACAACTGATAACTTACTCCCACCAGGCATCGAAATAATATTCTCCCAATTAGTATTATGATTGTTTATGTTTATATTTAATTTCATTAAATATAAACATAAAAATTTAAACAAAACATTAAGTTAGAACCAGAGTAAAATCCGGATAGCAGGCCAAGCGGTTTGCCATACTGGGCTTTCTTTCCGGAGTCGAGAGAAACATTTAATCTCATGGAATTGGTTTGCTTTCATCAAGGGAGTGAAATGTACCGATCTTTCCCTATTGTATATTTATATATTCATTAGTGTATAAAAATGCATTTACCCATAGAGAATCATTAGCATACTACACGAATTTTGGTCTTTATCGCATATATTATATAAGTTATACATAAGTTAAGACGAAACATTTCCAAAACGCTAATAATTATTGCACAGCGGTTTATTTTTTCAAATAGTTAAATATCAATGCTATCTACCGATTTTCCTTATATATTTGGGTTGAAATATAGTACAAAATATATTTTCTATATCTTTACTAATATTAGTTCAATTGAGTTTTTTTTTGTTATGTTTCAATTTAATTATCATTCAAATGAGCATCTGGAATTTATACGGGAGAAGTAATGCTTTCGACTTTATCAAAAAATAAATCAAATATAAACCGGTCTCAATAGGAACATGTGCAGAATACTTTATAAAATATGTGTCCGATTTCGATGTTTTTTGTTTAGTAGAGAATTTTCCCCTCCTCCTCCCCCTTACCCGACCCACCCTTCCTTACGCAATTCCTGATATGCTTTTCCGGCCTAATAGCTTCAACGGGTACGAACGCGGAGATTGTTTAAAACAGCGGCTTTTAATAGCGGGTAATTACCTTTCGTAGTAATAATAACAAAGTAACGAAAGTAAAGGGAAATTACCTTTCGAACAATCATAACATTATTATAAAATTAAAACACGCAATATTACAAATAACACATTAGCACAAAATAATCGTCCCAGCATTCTCGGATAAAATCCACGGACGGCTCAACGTACCTATCTCGGAAACCTAGAAAAAATGTTCCAGACAAGAATAATAAAATAAAATAATAAAAACACAACAACTTCTCAATGAATAAAAATTACCAAGAATCAAGAAGTTCTTACTGAAAAAGTATTTTGTCTAGTTGCAAAAAGTAAAGAACCAAAAATCACCAAAAGATTGCCACAGTCCTGGCAACAATTGGTTTAAATTTCTTTTTCATTAGGATTGTCATCGTGTACGTTATACAAAATAAGAAGTTGAGCACCACAACCAAAAGATTATACGGGTCATTCTCCTAGAAAGGGCGAATCCTTGACCTCTCGCTGTTATGGCTTCTCTGGCAATGGAATGTCAGATTTTTTTTTTAAATAAAGGTATGATTAGTACAGTAATAATTAACAACACAAAATTACGCCATTCTTATGATTTGAGAGAAAAAACAATTTTAATATCAAATTATTCATTCCCGCACTCTGTCCCAAACCAATTTTTGAAAATTAAAAAATATATTGAGGCACAATTGATAATTATTTCGTTTCAGTATTATTAGGGCTGATAAGGCATGGTTAGAAGATTTTAAAATTCTTCAATTTAGAGTTTTAAAGACATCATATTAAAAGCATATTACAGAATTTTTGTTTCATTCCCTCGCCAGATGGTAATTTGAGTTCTGGCGGGGACATAAATCATCAAATGGGATATAAATTATTAAATTACGGTTATAGGGATCGTTGCTTGCACGTTAAGGAAGTGGTATGTATCCTCTTACTTATTCTTTGCGGTTTAGATGTGCCACCTATTTTTATTCGTTTTGAGGTGATTCCGTATATTTATTACCACAACACAAAATTTTCCTCTATTTTTCTTATATTGACTAGACTATATGTTTTATCACTCTAATCAAGAATAAACTGATCAAAGCAAAGCAAGTATGTTATTAGAGGAAACTAGATACTGAATTGACGATAAGAAAAAAACATCCAGCTAAAAAATAAAAAAATGCTTTAACGATGAATTGGGTCAGTGAATGACATTAAATTTTTGACCAACAGAATTGCCATCCACATTCCAAATTCAAACTATTATGCAAGAGAAGCGGCACACTTTCGTAAAAAAAATAATAATAATTGGATATAGTTATTATAAAAAATTTACACATAGCCGCATTCAATTTCCAACCAATCGGGTTGAAGCTTTATTCAAATTTTTATTTCTCTCTACTTTCTTTCATTTTTTTCATACTAACTGCAACACATGTTTCTTTTTTCTGACAAAGCTAACAATGGGACCCAATCCATTTTTGTGAAATCCGTTTTTTATCAGCCAATAACGACGGTAGCCCAGATACTGGGGCGCGGCCGAAACAATTGCTGGATTCTATAAGCACTTTCTTTTTATGACGGAGATAAAATTTAATCTTTCAATTGAGATTTTGTGGAATTTCCACTGGCTATTGTTCCGTTATCGACAGCACTGCAGATGATCGTATAAAGTCTTGTATTTGTGGATATGATAATTCGACGAATAAAATGAGAATATCAGCAAACAACTCTTCCCACATTCGACAGTATAAAGACAATAAATTAGAATTTCCTTGAATATTAATAATACTCAGTACAGCGTTATCTAGAAGTTCGTGAAAAAAATTGTAGATGATGTTATATAAATCTTAAAAAAAAGAAGAGTAATATTAATATAACATTATTACAATAGATAAAATAATTCAACAAAATAATAGATACAATATTATTATTTTTAAGAATTATAATTTTCATGCGCATGTTATTTCAATTACTTTATTTCGCAGAAATTTATAACTATTAAAAATTATTTTTTAATCAACCGCAATATTCAGCAATAATTCATTATGACGTCATATATCCCGCGTTGAACCCATTAATTTGTGTCAAAATATTTTTTCTTAAAAAGTATTTGCTTACCTTTTACCATTTACCAAAAATAGGACTAGTTTTAATTAGGCATTTATTAATGCCATAAAAAGCGAATTCGACTTGTTCGACTCGCTATCGGGACAAAGATTTTGTCAGAACATTTTAGGTTTATATTTGTATAATTTTTTCTAATACATTTGTAAAAGAAAAAAAAGGATCATATTAATTATTTATGTAATATAATTTAAATTACAGCAAACAAAAAAAATAATGATGGCCACGGTGCTGGGCTACATATCTAAGCTGTAGTATAATCTTATAGAAATTGAAATTGTGAAGCTCTCCAAAATTCGGAATGATTTTTCTATAACATATAATAGTTATAATAGACTATAGCAGCTAACACAAAGCATGAGAGTAAAAACGAATAATTTTCAGAAATACTCAGTAGAAGGAATAAATTATCGAACAACGACCTAAGAGATTTGAAAAAAGTTGTATCATTTGATCAGCTTCCCAACGAAATACCCAACTTTGCAAAGGTCTATAGTCCCTAATTTCGAAGAGATTTTGAAGTTGGGAGGCCAAAAACCTTTAGATACTTACAACAAAACTAGATCCTAGTATTTTTTTTTGTCCTGGTTTCTTGAGTCACGATACAGGAATGTGGCTTCCATATATCCACAAAATTTTGAAGTAATAGTGTTGGTCTGCCTAGAACAAGTCCAGCAACCACCTGCAGAAATGGATTTTATTCTAGAAATCTCTCGGTAACAAGTCATGGGCATCTATGAAATGGTATGGATGTTGATTGTCAACATAAAAATACGCCAAACTGATTTACATGGTAGAGCGGACTGTAGTATAGCCCTCCTGGTGCTCGTAGTTGGATCATTTTTGAAGTGCAGAAGAGTATCGGCTTGCCGTGCATCACAGCAATGGACAACTTCAGCTGAGCTGTTTCTGGGCGTTGTCCCAATCTCTAACAGCTCAAACCAAGAGGGCTAATGCTCGAATGCCCAGCATTGCGAAGCTACACAAATTTCGAAGACATTTTGGTTGGGAGGTCAAAAAAACATTAGATATCTACAACAATACGAGTACTATTACGAATATTATTAGTTTATTTCAATAATGAACCTTTGCAGTCGGATAAAAAATTTGTTTTTGTTCATCCCTCAAAATTTGTAATCGACCAAAAAATTAGCACCCTTACTCTCAAAATTTTAGGTTTTACATTTCAAGATACGTAGAATCCAAATGTCGAATAAAACAAAATCCGTCCGCCCGATTTTGTTTTGTTATAGTCAATCGAAAGGTGACATAATTCTCGACAAAACAAAAAACCCATTGCAATCGGACTAGTATTAGAAGAGATATAGCGTATTGAAATTTTTAGACTAATTCCCGGGCGCTTGTGACCCAGAGTTTACTTTTTCATTTCTTCCTGTCCTGCGCCTCTTTCTTTCAATCGCGGACTTATAGCGAATCTCGAGATGCGAATCTCTCTCCACTCCTTCCTTGGATCCACATCCACTTCCATTTTTCTTTTCTTGCTGAAGTGTGCCACCAGCATGTTCCTCTGTACGCTTTCATCCTCTAATCTGGCCACATATTCCGGCCATCTTAGTCATCTTGCTATTAGAAAGCCGTGTGACTGTTCACGCCAGATATTTTTGAAATATAACTATTTGGAAATAATAAACCATTGTGTAATAATTGGCAGCATTTTTTAGTTCTGGTTTATTATCTCTATTATTTATTATCTCGTATCTTGGTTTTTCCTCCAAAAAAATTTCAAAGCTGGTTACTACTGCAAACACAGTTTTTTCGTGTTGAATGGTTTTTAATTGTTTGTCTATAAATGTTACTTTTTATTTATTTTTTTTATTTGTTAAGGAATGAAAGTGGTTATCACAAAACAAAAAAAAAAAAAAAAAAAAAAAACCCTTTACCACTACAACCCTTGAAGAGTCTTGGATTCAGTACTTGGTAAGGACCGTACTATTTCTAGGCCAACGGTTGTGCGAGGAGGTGATTTGGCCTAGATCACGCTCAACCGTCAGGTTTTCCCCCAACTAAGGGTATCCACTTTATAGACCACGCTGGGTAGTCCCCAGGAGGGTCTCCCGATCCAACAGGTTCGATCCACGGCTGACAACAGAATAAATATTTATCCGTCAGAGCCTGTCTCGAACCCGGGGCCAGGAACATGGTAACACAGTGGCTTATCACTGAGCTACTCCGCCCCCAAGCTGGTAATCACAATGCGGTAATTGGACAGCCGTTGTAATATTTGATTCCACTTCATTTTCAAATTAGCTCATTGAAATACCACCTTTACCCATTAAAAATAATAAATCAAAAAGTAAAATTGTCGGAAAAATAATTTAAAAAAATTCAAAATGAAAAACACGGTGTATACTGTAGTAACCAACTTTTAAAAAGTCCAGAAAAAAATAAGAGATTGTTACGTATCAAACTTTTTGACCTCCCAACCACAAAATCTCTTCGAAATGAGATTAACTTCGCAAAATTGGGTATATCGTTGGAGAGCTGATGAAATGATGCAAGTGTTTGCGTTATCCAAGTTAGTATCTAGTAAATTCATTCTGTGAAATTCAACCGAATATTTCTGAAAATTATTCATTTCATTAAAAAAACTACTTTAAAGAAATATTTAATTTAATATAGTGTACTAGTGTCTTCATTTAATATAGTGTCTATAATACGTAACTTGTGAAATTTCCTTTTTAATAAACAACTATCATCATATTTTAAAATCAATTTTTCTTTGATCCTATGTAAATTGTATAAATGTTTTACAGTGCTCATCTAAGATTATCTTATTTTAACGCATTCAATTTTATGTGCCATGTTTTATTTTCAATTAAATACATTATTATTACCTGTATCGCAGATATTCTTAATAGAAGCATTAATAGGGATATGAAAACGTATTCACGCCTCGATAGATTTTATATTATATTTATTAGCTTTCCGGACGTTATTCGGTTACAATTGAAGAGTGATAAAGTTGTACATTCAATAATTTATTTTACATGAAGATACAACGGAGGAATAGCAATATCTAGCTGCCATTGGAGCGGTATTAAGGATCGCGGTGAGGAAGATGTAAGGGAGGATTTGGACTCGGGAAATCAGTCTTATGCCAAGCTGAACATCACGTTATTGGCCTCATCCTAAGGGCTGGACTTTATATATTCTTCCTATAAACCCTCTTCATCATTTCCCAAATCCGGAATACCTCCATTACACGGGTCCTCTATCCTTTAGTCAAATCAAAGCATTGATTTGAAAAAGATACGAAGAGAACTACACAAAAAATTCAAATAATGTACCTGAATAATTAAATAGTAATGATAATAATGAAACAATAATAATAATGAAGTTGCACATTCAATAATTTGTATTATATAATATAATAATAAAAATAATATATATGAATAATTAATAAAGATATACATATATATGAATATGTATTGAAAAATTTGTCGACTCGATAAATTATAGTATATTTATTAGCTCTTCAGGGATGTTATTCGGTTAAAACTGAAAAGTGATAATGTTGCACATTCAATAATTTGTATATATTATAATAATATAAATTATATAAGGTGACTGGGCAAACCTGAATAAATTAAGATTAAACGCAACGAAAATTCAGGCCATTCTTATTGGTTCTATTCCCTCCTCAGATCCAAAGTCACCTTTCCTAATTTATTCCTAAATGGATATCCTATCACTTTCACCTCCTCTGTCAAAAACTTAGGGATTACTATTGATCAAAACCTTTCCTGGAAACCCCATATTGCCCAAATTTCTCGACGGTCAATAAGTACTCTAAAATTACTCCATCTTTCCCGCCATCTTCTTCCACAATCCACCTAAGATCCTCGTTTCCTCACTCATTTTCCCCCACTTTGATTAAGGCTGTGTGGGAAAAGAACAGTTTCGAGGACAGATTGAAGCGTATCATGAACTGTTTTTTAAGATTTGTCTTCGGTACCTCGAGGCGGTCTCACGTATCACACCTTTACGGCCGAGTCAAAGTGGCTCTTTTCCTTCGCTAGCAGGCAATATTTCCGTGGATCTTTTCTGTACCAAACCATCAACTCCCAGCACCCTTCCTATATCTACAGCCTCCTTCAATTCAAATTGTCTGTCCACTCACAGGAAACAAGCATTTCTGATCTCTATACTCTCTCTACACTACTCACAGAACCAATACATTCGAACGTTTCTTTCTTGCCCGCTCCACTATTCTCTGGAATTCCCTCCCTTCTAATATCCGCCATTCCTCTTCTCTCTCCTCTTTCAAATTTCACCTTTTTCAATATATCCTCATATCCCAAAAAGACGCTTTCCAATCATGAATTTTCAATTCAAAATTAACATCTTGATTAGTAGAAAATATTTGTTTCAATTATCAAACAATGTTTCAACTCTGTGTATCATTTTACTATTTATATCATTTTTATATCCTCCAATCCTGTTAAGTTGTAATTTTTTTTACGTTGTTTTAATTCTGATTTGTTTCATTATTTTTTATGATCTAATTTTCGTTACTTTGTGTTATAAATGAAATTGTTGTAAATATCAGTTCATTGTTGTTAATGTACTCTATGGCAACACATTTTTTTCTGTTTTCTTTTTTACTTGCACATACTTGTTATTCTTAAGAGACCTAGTCACAGAATAAAGTTTATTTTTCTATTCTCTTATATATAAATATATTAACATTTATATATATATATATATATATATATATATATATATATATATAATTTTTGTACATATACCATTGTTTCCACACATTCGAAAAATTTCATAAACTGATGAAATATATTACAGAAGAAATCGGAGAAAATCCATGGACGGCACAAGGCGTACCTATCTCGGAAACCGGTAAAAATGTTCCAAATGTTAATAACACAAGAACTTCTCAATCTATAAAAACTTCTTACCGAGGAGGTATTTTGATTTGTTACAAAAATAAACGAACCCCACATTCAGATTGTCATAAGCACTAGCGAAAAATTGCTTTACTTTGTTTTGTTTTTCCTTAGGAATAAGTTATCGTGTGCATTATAAATAAAAAAAGGTGAGGACCTTGACCAAAAGATAATAATTCTTTAATTGCCAATGCAGTAAAACAATCTAATACATGGCTCTTAAAAATCTTTTGTTGTAGAAAAAAGAGAATATTAGTAACATAATCTTTTCATTTCAAGAAGTAAAGAATAAGATAAAACAAAACTCATTTATTTGTATTACATTAATTAAAAATTTGATATTTTTAAATCGATTTTTTTTTCTAAGCTACGCTGAATTTAATTGATATTCTCTATTTTACGGTATCTATTTTAACTCGTTTTCAGTCATTTTAATGCATCTAATAACCAGAATCAGGCACCACGTTATTCTAATAATTCTTAACGATTACAAGAGTTCTTATGGTGTGATTGTTAGACTGAATAAGTTATTATCCACAAATTTAGTTGATTAAAATTGCATTATTATTTTCCATTATTTTACCATCCTGCCAAGCAAGATAACCGCAAACATGAATGTGGAATATAAAATCCACTAGAACAGGAATATTTCAGAAGGCAACCTATTCGCCTTTCACTCAAATCAGCGGAAATCCTGATTATTGGAGCGTGTTGCAGACCTCTCCACCGGCCTAGGAATAAGCAATAACAATAGGATTTGCTGAAAGGCTCTGGTTTTGAAGTGCATGATTTTAATAATAATAAAATAAATTTAAACCATGCACCGTACAGGGAAAGTTGACTAGTGTGAGTGAACAAGCTTAAGCATGTGTGTTATTTTAACCCAAAATATATTTTTTTTTTTTTTTTAATTTGACAGTATATTATTTATTATTAGTTTTTCAGTTTACATTTTAGAAAGGAAGTGACTAGTATAAGCATTCCAGATAATTTTTTGTTCGTAACAAGAGTGAAAGAGCTGTTTCCACGCATCAAAACAGTTACGTGATGAGGAGCATATGCTATCATGGTTATAAGCGTAGGAGCAGAAATTTCATTCTTTCTCGAAGGGGGCGAATCTTATTCTTGTCGGCATTTAAGCTCAGGAATTTCCTAATTCAGTTGAAATAGACATCATATCAAGCAGGACATGTTAAAAAATGAAAGGTAGCCGCATTTTTGATTCAATAAACGCATAAGTGATGTAGGAGAAAAAATTTCATAAAAATAAGCGAAGTTATCTAGATAATTAAAAATATGGACTATTTTGGTAATAAAATCATTATTTATCATATGTCCGATACCTTACATAAAAGCAGATTCAGTAATAATTATAATAATCCGTTCCGCAGTTTGTTTAATGAATTGTTTAAATCGCCTGAATAAGGATAAAAAGAAGTAACTCATCCTCAGAACATGAAACTCAATTTACAAAAAAGGAAAAAAAAAGAAGCTATTTACAAGATCAAACACCCGATAGCCATTCTATGTTTGACAAAGTATGAGATATTTCCAAGAGAGACTGGTAGGCGATACAGAGCTGGTAATTCAAGCTCCCTTATAGCACAATATTACAGCTTCAGTGAAAATCATGCTTTATTCACATCCCAGTCGGTGACACCCTACCCTTCATCGATTCTGCACAAAATCTAATCTGTCCCCCCCACTACGAGTTGGGACTATGTCGAATTTGATCAGTGTCTCTCTGCCGAAAGTAAACAACCTATATTCTGTATTAACGGCCCAAAGATATCTCTCCTCTCTCGTGTTAATATAGTTGTTATGTCATAAGCTGTTCGATACTCCGTATATATGTAATAATGACTTAATTTTCATTCATATCAATTATTCTGTATAAAATATTTCAAGTATATATATATATATATATATATATATATATATATATATATATATATATATATATATATATATTACATATGTACGATAATACTTATTTTTACTTATGATACGATATACGATTTTACATTACTAGTAACAAGTTTTGTACTTTATTATATTTATATTAATTAAAAGAGACTCCTTCCAAGAGTGGAAGATAGGCAACCATACCAACATTAATATTTCCAACTTTGCGTTTGAAAATATGGAAGTAATGATTAAAAAAAGAAAAAAATAATAATAAGACGAAGAAGTTATTTAAAAAAATTTAAAGTTATAAAATATGAGGAGCTAAAAGATATACTCGTAGATGCAACTAGTTTTATTGGGCCTTATACTTTGGTACTAGTGAATACGCGTTATTTCCAATACTATATTATTATATTAAACTTTATTTCGAAGACTGTAATTAGTGGTACCTAACTTTACTGTCTATAATAATCCTGTAATTTGCTATCCATTCTCTATGAGACAGACAAGAACATGTACATAATGTATGGCTAATCAAAAAAAGGTGATTTATTTAATAATTTTACATATACCACCGTTGGTATAATACATGCCTTTACTTATGTTACAATATCTATATAAACAAATAAATTAAATTTAGTGAATAGGTAATAAAAAAAAATAGAATAATAAAATATAAGTATTAAGTCCTTAGATATTACTCAGCAGTCCTTAGATATTAAGAGAGGCTGGCGAACCCCGTGCCTAAGAAAAAATCGTTACAGAGACCGTGGATGAAACTGGGGTTCTTACTCCGTTCTTAAAATCCTTCATTTAAAAACAAAATTCATAACAAGACGATAACCGAAGTTAAATAAAGTTAAATAATATAGGATAAACTATATAATTGAATATTATATAATTTATCAATTAAACCTAAATATAACTTATAATATATAGTTTGAGGTTGAAAGAAAATTGAAATAAAGTAGTTTAATACTTGCTTTCATTGCAAATGAAATCAGTGATGGCTCTCATTAGTCGGTCAATCGGAAACATAACCCTAACCTCATCAATATCGTCCCAGTCGTTGGCATTGGGTATTGGACTCATGGTAACTAAATTGGCAATGATTTACCATTCAAACACTTGTATTCAGCTGTTGTACATGAAACATAGATGTACTTAATTAAATCCGAATCATACGAGTCGTTCTAAAGCGCTGATGACCACTCTAGGTCAAAAAAGAGGCTTGTAATTTTACCGTGAAGAATTTTTGAATGGCTAATAAAAAAAAAATATTTATAAAAGTTTTATCAAAATCCACATTCTCTCCAAAGAGCAACCTTATCTACTTCGAAAAAATTATAATCGACCAATAACAACCGTACGTACCGGATATCATAAAAATCAAGGTTGATTTATGCCTACAGAATTTTTAGCTGATGAACAAAAGTTGTGCCAAACCCTCCTCCCCTTTCTAAAACCCATTCAGTATTAATAGTGGACTGATAAGGAATACGAGTTCCAAATATTATCAATTTAAACTAATCGTTATACTTTTTCGTGATGAAAATTTCTTCTTAATTAAAGCATTCTATATCACTGAATCTTTCCACATCACTTTGACACCAGACTAAAAATTACAAGCATGAACAAATCGACAGTACACCTACAAAACCTCGTAAGTGTTTCTGATATAATATTTCAGGTGATATGACAAACTTCAACCCATCCGAAGTCTTCTAAGCTTACTGATTATCACAACTGGTAATAGAAAAGTGATAACGATGGTAAAGCTGATACCTCAAAAATGTTGCACTCCTTTTGATCTGGAACCTTTTGTTATAGAGTTGCAAAACTATTATTTTAGTAAAAATGGGACTAAGAGGTTTTGCAGGTATACTGTGTAAATATAAATATATAACTAATAAAAGGGTTTGCTTACTATAAAGTTATTTCGGTGAAAAATAAAATAGAAAATGCAATTCAGACTGCTATAAATTTCGAATTTGTCGCTTTTAAATTAAATGCTAAATATTTCCAAAATATAGAGTTGAGTATTTAAAGCAATGATTTAACCAATAAAAATATAAATATACAAATTTTTAACTGTTGATGAATGCTGACTGGATAACGACCTTGAATTTGTACGACTAAATTTAAACCAACAATTTACACAGTCCAGTATAATGTAAACACCAAAAAAGAAAGGCTACGACACTTTTATCTTTTAATGTGAAAAAGAAATATAAATTAGATTAAACAAGGCTCTTTTATCTAATCAATGAAGTCTACCGTAAAAAAGAAAATAGCATTTCCCATCAGCTGCTACGCCTTCCAGATGCAAATCACACTAAACCGGCAACACCTTATTGTGATGCAAGAACTGTATCAGCGGCGCCTTAGAGATCAATAGCTGGAGAATATTTAAATTACTTTTTTGGCTGCAGTGCATTTAAAAAACCTTCCACTTTTGTGTTGGAAAAGCTTCAAGCTATATATTCGTAAAAGAAATATAAGTATATCTGAATCAAGTTAGATTTTTGATTTGGTAGAATAGATCAAGTAAGGACTTTATAGAAAAAAATAAAATAAATAAAGCATGAAAACGAACAATAAAAATGGCATTTTTAAGAAATGTGGCAATATATAAAAAGAAACAGAAAAATATTGCTAACATCATGCCAAAGAGGTTCTTCCTTTTAGAGCTCTTTTCACAGCTTACATTCGATGCTGGTGTTGAACTAATAACGTTTTGAATAAATTCCTGAGGGTTGTTTTATATTTTTCCATCAGAACAAGCCATAATTCTGAAAGCTATTGCGGTAAAGTTGGATGTCTTTTTATTCATCTTGACAACTTTGATCATCTCATAGATGTTGAATCCAACAGTCCAGATCAAGATTTCATGATGATGACAGTAGATATCGGAAGAAACTGCTTTCTAAGTTTCGGAAAAGAATGACCAAATCATCGTGTTTTTTTTTTTGTTTTTTTTTCTTTGCCTCTCAGTATGTTGGTCAAACAAGTATTCAATTTTTCGCCTACTATTATCATAATTTTTGGGAGGCTTGTCAAGAAAATATTTTTTTTTTAATCTTTTTGATATTTTATTTTTAAGATTGATTTTGAAATATTCCAAACTAATCTCTCAAATGGAAATTAATAAACAGCCTGTAAACGTTTCAGCAATGCAGGGATCATCAAAACTGATACTGAATCATAGCAATACAGAGCAGATAAAGCACATTTCACATTCATTATGCTATATCAAGAGCTTCCAAACGGTGATAGGCGTGTCAATGGTTGTATGCAACGACGTTCCAGGTGGTAAACGAACTAGCAAACAAAATCATGGATAAAACCATCTTTTAGCATGTCCAATGAGGAATAACATTTTTTTTTTTTAAATATGGTTGAATGCATCATCTGAGGAATAAACACCATTTACAAGTTATAGAATTGCTCTCGCACGAGGCGTGTTTCATCTGAGAACAAACATTTCCTCCACAGGCAATAACCAATTTTCATGATTTCTTGTCCACTGAAGTCGCTGTTGCCATCGAACTTTATTTAAGGGAGGAGAGCGTAGAGGTCTTCTAGTCCGAAAATTAGTATCGTGAAGACCATTTCGTGAAGTTTGGTCAATTACTGATATTCACGATCTATGCTGCAGCTGACGGTGAAGGTCCCCAGCTCTTGAGTTTCGGTTGTTTTGGCTCATAATCTGCTTTTAACCAAGAAACTTTTCTATATTTATTATACTCCAATGCTTTGCTACTAGAGACAAAAGTTTCCTTTGCTGCGACAAACTATTATTGTGAAACAAGGAGGCGCAAAACTTTTTTTGATATGTGCTGTTTATGTTTGAGTTTTTACTCTCATCAATTATTGTTACTTACAATTATTTTATTTTTCATTGTTTTAGAATGAAAATTGATTTTTAGAATATAATTTGAATGTAAAATTCCAATGGTACTTGCTAGGCTCAAGGGCACCCAATTCAACTTCTAAACGACACCACCACAGACGGGTCTCTGGTTATGGTTCTAAGCTATTCTATTCACATTTGTGTAGTTCATTAGCATACATACAGATCCTGCCTGACACAGCCATAAACAAGTTACCTAAAATCATTGGCACAACAAGGTTACGAAGCCATTAAGGTAAGCGACATGCCTCTGGAGAAAATAATTTGGAAACTGAAAGAGGGGCGCAGAGCCGCAGTAATCTACAACCCGCTGTGTAGCTGTAGGGGTGTTTTAGCGAGGTGGGGAAGAAAACCTCGACCGCTGACTGATTTCCTTTCTGCCTGGTTTCCATGGGAAGTCTTGGATCTCACCCGTATTGCCAAAATGGCAAGGTTGGTTGGAAAATATAATAGTATATTATTATTAAGGACATTTCGAAACCATGTCAATGGAAAAAAAAATAATAATAATAAAAATGTTTTCTGTAATTAGTTTACCGAAAAAATCAAAAATAATCGAAGAATAGTCTTCAATATTATTATAGCTTATTGATTACAGAGGAAACATTGTTATAACAGATTACCTTTATTTAAGAAGAATGAAATGGTAGATATTATCCGTTTCATAGATTATTCGTACCCTTCTGTTTTATTGGCAACAAAATACGGCCTGCAATTCGGCTCAAACAAATACATGAAATATACAAATTTATATATATATATATATATATATATATATATATATATATAAGTTAAGTGGAGAGTTTAGGATTATGGGGAAAAATATATAAATAAACATAGCAAATCCTATATAAGGCTGTAGAAAAGTAAATAAAGTCAGTTATATTCCAGACATTGTGGCGTTCACATCATTCTCCCTTTTCTCTTTTTTTTGCGTTTCGTGTCAAACAGGTTTTAACTGGTGCCGAAACCCGGAACCTTTAGATATTCGTGAAACCCGACGAAAATTAATTTAGTCTCGCTAGTATAGATGCCGCTTCGACCAAGTACACTAGACGAAGTGGTACGCGAGATCCAGGGCGAATTTCAGACGTCATCCAGAATGTCAGAAGAAGGCAACACCTCGGCAGCAGCTAGCACCGAGATGATGCAAGCAGTTAATGCGGAGATGATGAGGTTGGAATGGATGCGGATGAGGACCGCGACAGCCACCTACTTGAAGAGCGCCATAGCGGAGTTAAAGAAGTTTGGAGGCGAGATCGGCCACCTTAACCATTTCCTAAAGAGAGGCCAACAAATCCATGTCCTGCTGGAGTCCAAGATAACAGCAGGGCTAGTAGACCAACTCGATGTCTTGGAGTTGCGGGCATCGTTAGTAGGAAGGGTGCGACGCAGCATACTAAATCACATCCAGGCAGACGAACTAACGGCATGGGACGAAGTAGTGCGGCGGCTGAAACAGGCGTATGGCGGAGGAAGATGGTCACCGGAAGAAGACCTGTACCGGCTGTTTACAGAAACCCGGCACACATGCCAGTCAGGTTATTCATTTGCGGCAACGATGTTACGCCAATATATCGCCATAGCGGAGAAAATAGTCGAGACCGTCGGCCAGGCAGAAGCGGGCCAACAGCTAGCCATTTACGATAAGATCTTGAAAGTGCAGCTAGGAAGGAACTTAAAAACCAGGGAAAAGTTCGCTGCAGAAAAGACGTTCCTAGACTGTGTCCGGGAAATCATGGATCGAGAGGCTCGTGAACAGGAGGAAGATGAGGCCCAACCAGAGCACGTGTGGCAACAGGCAAGGCCAAGGCAAAGAAGGGCGTTTCGGAGGCCTTCACCAAGGAGAGATGAGCAGCGCAGTGGCCGAAACGGGGAGCACGGCTCACGCAGAGACGAGCGCGGATCTCATAGGAGGGAAGAAGAGCAAAGATTCACCTCTCGGAAGCCACGTAGAGACGACAGAAGATGCTACGAGTGCAGTAGGACTGGTCACATTGCGGCGAACTGTCCGTCTGTGAAATGTTTCGAGTGTGGCGAAAAAGGGCATGTGGCACGGGCATGCCCTTGGATGCATTCGAAGAGGTCACGGGAGGAACCTATGGAGGTTAACGCTCATCGGACGAGGCACGCGCGTCGCACGACATCATCGAGCTCCGAGGGGACGTCATCGCCATCGAGTTCCAGTGGAGAGGAGGAGGAGCAGCCGACTTCATGGGCCCAAATCACCAAGGGACGGAGCAGCAAGAAGGTACGGGCGACAGCAGCGATGGCGAGGAAGGAGACCCAAATTTGAGGAGACGCGGGTAACCCCAGAGGCTGTAGATATGAGGTAAACAGTGTGTGTAATGTGTGGGATAGGTTGCCCATAGTAGAGGGGAGTCAGGGGGGGTTAAGGCCCTCATTGATACGGGAAGTACGAGTACTCTCGTGAGCAAGGGGATGCTGGGATGTACTGACGTGATAGAGAAATGCAGATGTTCTATAACCACCTTGAGCGGATCTTGCGCGGTGCTAGGGGAATATCGATGGAATTTGCGGGAATTAACAGGGCGCGACCTAACAATGACTGTCCACGTGCTGAGTGAATTAGTACCCCAGTATGATGTTTTAATAGGATGCGATGTCCTAGACTCGGTGGGTTTTCGGTTAGGGGGGAGGAAAGGCAACTGGAAAATACAGTTGGGGAATAAGACGCACCAGGGCCGGTTCCGGACAGCGCAGTCAAGTCTTCGCACGACTGCCCTCACGGCGGGGGCAAGGGGAGGCAGGATGGGGGAATTGCTTGAGGAATTTAGGGATGCGTTTTATGAGGAGGGAGGGACATTACCGGCTACTGGACGGACATGTCACGAGATTAATTTAAAGGAGAATAAAATTTCGTATACTAAGGGGCGGAGATATCCTCAGTCATTAACAGCGACAATATTGTATCGATCCAAGAGATTCAGGGCACACAAAGAGTGCGACATACCCATGTCAGGCATCTCCGCATCCCTTTGGACGCGGGTAACAATTGAGATAATTGTGAAAGTGTATATAGTTCAGTGAATAGAGCACATCGAAGTTATCCTTTTGTTAACTCGACCTAGTTTTAAGTCTTGTTGTATATAGTTTTATGGGCCTTTGTGTTGATTAGTTATTGTAAATTAGTAATTATAAGTAGTTTTAGTTATAAGTCTGTAAATTTTGTTTTGTGGATTGTTTTAACAGTTTGTTTTTCTTTTGTAGTAGTATGGTACTGGTTAAGCATTATGTAGTTATTTGTATATATCTTTTGGTTTCTGTATATTGTATTTTTTGCTGATGTTCATTTATATATTTTTTCTCAGAGTTCACTTCGTGAACTGATGCGGGGGAGTTTAGGATTATGGGGAAAAATATATAAATAAACATAGCAAATCCTATATAAAGCTGTAGAAAAGTAAATAAAGTCAGTTGTATTCCAGACATTGTGGCGTTCACGTCATTCTCCTTTTTCTCTTTTTTTTGCGTTTCGTGTCAAACAGGTTTAACTTATATATATATATATATATATATATATATATATATATACACACACTTGTAAATCGTATATGTTATAAAATATTTTATTAACTAATTCATATTTAGTTATATGGTTATGCTCAAAACGTTGCCGTTGGCATAACCATATAACTAAATATGAATTTAGTTAGCACTTAGCACTTATGAATTTATTGAGCACTTAGCTCAATTAGTGACAGCTCTCAATAAAGCGGTCGTAGTTCTCTTCCATATTTATGCATGTTGCATTAGCAGATCTTTTTAGTTTGGCTAACTAAATAAATACCTAACTATGTATCTACCAGTCAAATATTATTTATTCGAAGCATATGTTATTATATTATATAGATAAGACAATAGTCTTAAAACCTTGAACAAAATAAATGTTTTCAGTTTCATACAACAAATAAAGAAATAAAATAAAATATCTGATGTGGAAAACACATGAATGCGTTGTACGCCCATTAAACTATAAATCGGTGGCTCAAAAAGTGATCCTAAATTTGGTTACTAGTTTTCGAAGATTGCAGTAAAAACGACACTCGACGTCGCGACGTCCATCTATTGGCACACACACACACACACCCAGCTCTTGTCTCTGAAGGTCTCATTCTCTTATTAAATGTCGTTTTCTTTCAGTAGGTAATAAGTTCCCAAGATATTTCTGTTCCGTGACAACATTAGAACTGTCAATGTCACTAGATAAAGTATTGGAAATCGACAGTTTCGACATTTTAAGCCACTTGGCTTATATCTTATTCTCCTACTGCAAACTTTTCAACTCACGAATATAGAAGAAAAGCATTTTAAGCATTTTACACTAAATTTTAACATTTAAAACAAGTAATATAAATGTTAAAGTCAGAAATAAATCAAGTATGTAAATTTTATTACCGAATCATATGATCTCTGTATTTAATTTTAATATAATTTTTAATGTAAGTTTATTATGACCTTCAAGTAAAGTACCTCTTTCGGCTCACCAATTTTAACCAAAATTTATTATATAAATTATATTGATATAAAAGTCATATTAATCAAAATTGAGATGTTTTACATTATATGTTAATGTAATTTTTGATGAAAGGTTATATGAACTTCAAGTAAAGTACTGCTTCTGGTTTCCCAATTTAGACTAAAATCTAGTATGTTATTTAAATTATAAATACTAAATGTGAAAAGTTTTGCATTATATTTTAATATAATTTTTTATAGAAATCTATTATGACCTTCAATTAACGTATCACTTACTTAAGGTAAGTACCACGGTGATCTTGCAGTGACCAAAAAGGGAGGCTCACAAGTACATTTTACAAAAATCATAAGTACAAAACTTTAACCTTCTATGGCTAACCGTTTTGAGTTGTGCGAGATACGAACGTACATGCGTCGCGAAGAAAATAGTCAAAATCGATTCAGGGAAGGTCAAAATGGATATTTGCGTTGAAATCTGAAAATCGAAAATTTTCGCGAATTTAATACTTCCTTAGCTTCGTACAAGGAAGTAAAAATAAAAGTTACGTCGTTTTATCACGATATATTTGATTCAAAGTTTTTCGAAGGTAAATCTTGCACCGCGAAATTATTTGAGCTGAGAGTTCAAAAACAGGAGTTGTGAATTGATTCATGCAAAAAAATAAATAAGAAACTGCAATATTTTTTATAGGATCATCGAAAATATTTAACCAAAAATCACCAAAACATAACAATTTATCGATAAAATAAAAAACAAAACAAAATATATGGGTTTCTATTCACAAGAAGAATCGTTAAAACATGAATTACATCTTGACTCCTTATTTTTTTCCTTTCATAAAATAACAAGAAACATACATTTCTATAGAAAATAATAAGTATCTCTGCCTCAGTTTCGGATACGGAATAAAAGCCGTGAAAAGATATTATAAAGAATCCTAGCTTTAAAAGATGGTAAGAACAGATTTACTTTTTTTATTATTATTAACTTAATTTATTTATCAATGAAAACCCATTGTTGAATTTAAGGAACCCAAAAACATGTAAATTAAGTGATTTTCGTAGAAAAAAAAATTCTCCATTTCTCATACTTCCTCTATCTTCTGTAGTTGAAGAATTATATAATTTATTATTAATATACAGAATATCCCAGGAGGAAATGTCATTAATTAAGGGAGGCATAGTCGAAAATGTAGTTCAGTGCCGCCAACTATACTTTCTTATCTCAATCTTTTTTCGAGATATGAATTTTTAAAGAGTAAAAAACACCATGTTTTTTTTTTTGTTTTTTTTAATAAAAGTCCAAATTTCTTTTTCGCAACTGAACATTTCTCAACTTTTGTCGCCATTTTTGGAATCTGCAATGAATTATCTATCAGCTAGTAGCCAATTTGTGGGAAAATATTGCTTCGAGAGGCAATCATAGAAGCCAAAGCAAAGAAAATAAACGAGATGAATTTTCTACCTGCAACCTCGACGAACTAAAAAATCTTGCTTCATATCACCAGCATTGCAATGATATACCCAACTTTGCGAAGCTAATCTACTTTTCAAGGAGTAAAGTTGGTTAGCACAATCCGGTAAATTACTGCATTGTGATAACCACCTGCATCCTTTAAAAAAAAGATGTTAAAATTAAAATTGTTAGTTGCTCTCTTATAGAAAATGCTTTCGATTCCAAAAATGATGACAAAAGTTGTTTTTCCGAGAAAAAACGTGTTTTGTGAGAACAGATAAACGGTGCTGTTGGCGACACTGGACTACGTTTTTGATAGACTATTTCTCCCTTAATCACTGAAGTGGGACACCCTATATAGACTATAGTACTATAAAATTCAGTTAAGGAAATCAACGTTTTTTTTTTATCAATTCCAATATTATATTATATTCCTATTATCCTTTTTTTATGATGTTTGTAATAATTAGATGTAATGGCAGCTGAACATGCTCATTTCGAATCTATTAAGGAATTAGTTTATTCTAGTAAATTTTACCAACCCCCTTCTAAAATATTGCAAATTTTAAAATGTGTAGGAGAGTAAATGGATGCAATTTATGTAATTCTCCGGTGTTGGATTACAAAGGCACAAAGGACCAATCAGGGAGGCCCAACCTCGGTGTAATATTTCATCGCCTTGCTAAGAGACCTTATACAGCTTTTGACAGATTTGCCCAGTTCATTTTTTCCACCTAAACGCCCTTTACAGATTGCTTTTTTACTTCATTTTCGGATTAAGACAAACCCTTTCATCCGTCATACTGGATTTTTCGCATTCATCTTTATATTAATTGAAATTTAAAAATATATTTTTTTTTCGTTTATCTCTAATGGCCTAATTTTAAAATATGCATATTTGTATCTATATATAAAATTGTATACAAAATTACTTTAACTTGCATAACTGCCGATAATAACCTTGACGTTATAAACAGCACATCATTATTTTTCGTTTTTTTTTTTTTTTTTTTTTTTTTTTTTTAATATTTATTACAGGTTAACTCTTTCTTTTAAAGTTGTAAATAGTATAGCTAGCATTTAAATAAAAACTCTTCTGCAAGCCACACGACTACAAATTCTGCAAGTTAGTACTGTAATGCCAGCTTGAAGAGATGATATAGTGCTAAAATTTAATTTTAGACAAACTAAATATCAATACACTCTAACTCGGAGATTCAGCTGAAAACGGAAAATCATCATTTTTATCTTAATTTATTTTTAGCAGACTTTCCACAAATACAGAGAAAAATTCTTATCATTGTGGAGTTAAGAGACAAGGATGACACCAGACCAGCTATCTCGAAACATCCTGGACGAAAGAATATATGCCACCAGAAGTGTGGAAAGACCCCGGTTACGACGGATTAAAGGAAGATCCATTCTGGGTATTCATAACTGGAGGACAGCAGCCCACAGAGATGAGGCGGCCAAATTGTGGGAGGTCCTGAGTCTCAAAGAGTTGAAGAAGTAGAAACGTAACTAAGTCATTCAATTATTACCTTATTTGTTCCATGTATTTTTTTTTTCCATGCGGCCAAAATCATGATCATATAAAATTCACTTGCTGGACTCAGTGAGTTTTTCTCGAACGCCGAAGATATGAAGCTTATACTATGTATATATATATATATATATATATATATATATATATATATATATATATATATATATATATATATATACTATAAATACCTTGTCAAAATTGACTTAAATCTGTAACCCTGAAGATTACAATAATGCTAAGATGGTATTTTAAGAAAAATCATTAAACGATCTTCCCCTTCAGATACATAAGATAGAAGAAATTCATAAGGACTGGGGGTCACAACAAATTAAGGAAGTGATCAAACTAACAAGCGAATTTCTATGTTTCCTTGCAACAATCAGACTATGAGATTTTTAATAAAATTGAATTAAGCAAAGTCCCCCACCATTAGCAACATGTGCAGCATTTAAAAGCTAGTTTTTTAGACTTGATTCAAATTGAAGGCGAGCTCTATTATCAATTGGGTCATATGAACAATAAAAAAAAAAAAGAAAATTATAATAGAACAATTTTAAAGCAATTTTGTCTAGTTACTGAACAAATAATTCATATCATAGTAATAATATGGTGGTAATAATAGAGGTAGATAATATTAATATTCATACTGGGAAATTATTCTGTTAAAAAAAAAACTTAAGAAATGAAACTCCGACCGGTACATTCATTAAATTATACCCGAAATAGACATGAATCTAAAACAGCGATAAATAATAAGCGAAAGAGCTATTAAACAATTGTCAGTTTGGTAACTAGAGGCGGTGACCAAAGCAAGGTTATTAACCATGAAACATACCGGAGTTAGGAGCTGAAAGGGCACCCGGTCAAATATTAATGGAAGCAAATACCAGTTTACCAAGTTTGCCCAGGCAGGTTCTAATAGTCTACATTGGGATTATAAACTCATATCTCCTCTCTCTAAGCAGGTTAATATGGCAATGTCATCCATAGATTTCATTAATTATTTAGTATTTACTAAATGCACTGCTAAAGCAGATTTATTCATATCTATGTAAACATGAAAACGGCCTCTGATCGTATCAGGATTTAACGTTTTAATAATTAATTCAAAATTTTATTACAATATAACAAACCAATAAAAGTGAACTTAAGCCGAAATAATAATTTAAAAATATATATATATTATTAATAACACGATTATACCAGCAATGATCAGCTTAAAAAACAAACAAATAAATTTATATAAAATATATCTAGCATATAATCACAGTAATTGCCTGCAAGAGCAGAAAGAGAAGTATGGAATGCATTAGAGTTCTACTGGCTGCAGAATAAATGTTTAGTATGAAATATATAACTCTTAATTTTAATAAATTCTAAGTGTATACAAATTTATTTAATTTAAACTTATTTTTCGGATGCTCGTACAGACACTAGATATTTCTTAACCAACCATCTTTTCGACTTTTCAGTTTTTTTGTATAAATACAAGTAATGTAATTATTTCTCCAAAAATAATTTTAGACAGGAAGGTGGCATTTTATGGATCATGAAAGGATCCCTTTCTCAATATAGGGGAAGGGTCCTACATCCTTAGCATTCACTGTTTGCTGATAGCATTGTCTTCACTGCGTAAACCCCAGGCGATGACAGAATTTTGAGAGACTCATTAAGAAAATCTAATCAATTCTAGTTCTTCAGGCTGGAAGAACCGTCGAGTTTCACACAAACTTTGATGATATTTCACGTTAGCTGGCACTGTGATCTATAGATCTGAAAGTTGACTTTAGATATTTTAGGAATCCGTTCCGATTCCGTTTAATACCGAATTTCAATTCTTTAACTGGAAAGATTGAAATTGGCCAAGGTATACCTTTACTTGTGCAAGCAAAGCACCGGTCATGAAAAAGCTGAAGAATCTGAAAAAAAAATAAAATAAAGCGAAACTTAAATCAAAATAAGGTGGGACATTGCTTTCCGTTTGCGTCTCGGTATATCATCAGACATCGTCACCTTGTCGGTACTAATTGCAAATTTTATGTTTTTATATTACCCAAGTCAACACCAAATCCCTTTCAATCAATGTAGTTATAAAAAAAACTATACATGCACTACTTTCAATTTATATCACGTAGGTACTAAACAAAATATATCAATAAAACTAATTAACCGCCATACTAATGTATTGTTGATTTTTAACTTGAGCTTATTATCTGAAAATACAATTATGAAAATTATAATAAGTTTAATTGAACTAAAATAATTAATTGCCCAGACTCATAGCATTATAAAAAATATGACTATTTAGATAGTTTAGAATGCAATATTTTAAATAAAATTAGCTGTTTACAAACGCCATCGACCTAAATTAACCGCTCAATAACCCGCTTCGAGGATAAATATAAACTGAAATAGCAACGAATCTAGGGATATCGCCAAGTTTAAAAAAAAAAATCAGTTTGGAGGCAAATTAAGCCCGATGGTATAATTAATAGGATACTTGTAGCTAATAGGTTTTTCTACAAGCGTTTCATCTATTTGCCGCTACAGGGCAAGCAATACAGCCCCTGGCAATCTCCATGATTTAGTACTCCAATCATCGTCTCCATTTCCTTAGCTCCCGCTGGATAAATCGATTCCAGTTTCCAACTGCCCCCAGCACTCTTCCGGCAAATAACGGTATCGTTTCCGCATAATATATCGATTATAAAGCGGATCTCTAATCAGACCATTTCTTAAATAGCATGTTTGCCAAAGTTATTCTACAGAATATCGCACATTCATATACGTTGATAATCGTAACGTAACAAAAAACTGTGATTTAAACTGATAGTTATCGGATAAAGCATCATAAGCAAATAGTTATCATTAATAATAATTACATGATCAATGAGTATGAATGCCATATTCACACAACAATATAATCACAAAAACAAAGATGATTACAAAGATGTAGATATTAAATGATCCCTTTATTTATTTTTATTAAATATTTGTGTTCCGAATAAAACGTAATATTTTATACTAATCCAAACGTTTTTTACTCGAAAGAAATAGTGGAAATAGAATTTTTTGAATATTTGAAAAAGAAAAGGATGGAGCAATAATGCCAGGTGCTCTATAGGTGACATAGGTGCTAAATCAAAAATGGTCTAAATTATTTATTATTCGAATTTCGGTGTTTATATATTAATGTACTGTATAAAGCATTGGGGTTGTATTTTCAGTTTTATTATTTTATTTATTTTTTAAAGACATAATTCCAGTTTATAATGCTCTGGTAAATTATTTATATTTTGTATTTACTTCATATTCTTTGGTTATTTTACTTTGTTTACACTATATGTATTTAAAAATAACTCTGTAACAATTAGACCCTCATTATGATGATAAAAATGTAAAATGAAAAATGTATATTTAAAGGAGGCCAAATATCGCTATAAAAAATATTACTTTCAAGCAATAATGAATTCCATTCAATTCGCTGTTTTCGATATTTAAAATATACGAACTGATAAGATATTTTACCATTATTATTTTCTTACAAATAGGAGCAATAGAGACCATCTAAAGGCATGTCCACTTTTAGCGGACAATAGAAATAGGTACCCAAGAACAGAACCATACTCAGAAATTATTTGATTTAATTAGTTAACGTGGAGGAAAAAAATGCCACAGATATATGCTGTAGTCATGTACATAACAATACTTTTATTACTTTAGTAAACCCTCAAAAATATCAATACAATGTAGATGTAAAATATTACAAAACATCTGCTACTTAGAATACTTATAATCAATCATTTAAGAAGTTCAAAAATAGAAAACTAAACATTTATTCTGCTTTTCTAATCATCCAAAGTTCATTGCATGTCCCTTTCATTTCTACTATAATATTTAAATTCATATTTTAGTAATAATGGAGGGACAATTAAATTGAAAATAAAATAGTTAATGACGATTTTTTAAAAATAATACTTTGAATGAGATTACATTGGAATAATCGGTTTAATTTCTTACGTTTCGTTCTTTTTCATTCACATTTTTTCTCACCGGCCTGCTTGGTTTTTAACTAAATAAGATTTTTCCTGATATAATGAACTGCGCCAATCGATTTGTACGGCCCAAAGCCGCTATTCTGAAAGTTTAAGCAAAATCCTTCTCAAGGATGTCGAGACCCATTTTGCAGAGGCCGATCGCGGAAGCGTTTCAATGAACAAAATGAAAAAAAAATAATAATATAAGTACATCATTTCTTAAGTTATCGTAGCAGAAATCAAGAAGTCATTCTGGCATAAATATATAACTTGCATTTCAAATGAAATTGTGAGACCAGTCATTTTGCCTAAGGTGGGACTAGGTAGTTCCAGTGTTGGTGTTATAACTGCTTTATTACTCAGCTATTAGTTCTTTTCAATATCCAAAGACATTAAAGGGCAGACTAAAGATTTCACGTCACTTCACGTATAACTTCAAGGTATTTGACGAAACTTTATTATTGCAGTTATGACTTTTTCGTCTTGGACTAATCACATCGCCCCACAGTCCCCCGCTGAGTTCTCCCCTTCAGATCTTGGCGTGGCAGGTTCTACTCACAGGTTCAATCTGAAGATTGAATATGAACTTAAGACTTCGGAGCAGGTGAAATATTATGAGAGCCAGACCGTAATCTAATCGCGAATACCGGCTCAGCAGAGAATTATGAGGGAAGGAGGAAACAAGACTGGCAAACGAGATAATTAGGTTGGCAGTGAAGTTTTTGAATCGGGCGGGATTGGAGGGAGTGCTAATTGCTGAGCCACAGCCTGTTTGATCCACGGCTCGGCGGAGATGCTCACTAATTGACTAGCGATAACCACTACTTCCATTGACCCGCCATTTCCAATTACCTACCCTAGTCAAACATGCCTGCGGTCCGCTTTATTTGTCCCCGTCTTCACAGCTGTAACTGCTCGGCTCAATTAATGCCTCGGGCAGCCTCTAATATGTTACAGCGGTTTAAGCATTAAAAGATTAATTCAGTAGGTATTAGCCGCTACGGTACATACAACAGTAATGAATTAATTAAATGGCTCAGCTTTTATTCTCAACTTAATAATAGTTAAGATGCAAAGTAAATTTTTGTCGGCCTGTTAAGCTTTTTTGCCGCTTTTCAAGAGAAAAGAGCTGAACTGATTTCTACAAAACTTTTTCCGTTGTTAAGGGCCGTTTAGACGGGCCATATTTTCCGGCAATATTTTCAGCAATATAGCCCGGCTATATAGCCGGCCATGCATTGCCCGGCCATAAGTTTGGCAACATTGCTGGCAATATTTCTGAAAACATTGCTCAGCAATGTTTATGGCTATAGATTGCCGGAAAATAGTGTTTAGACGGGCCACATATACAGACAGTGATGATCTTCGTTTCTATTGGCTGAGGCGAGCGTAGCCTTCCTTTTCTGAGCTCTATACTAGGTTATGCTGCCTGGACTGTTTGTTTTCCTATGTTTTAGAGATAGAGGGCTGGTACCTCCACAGGAATATAAAGACACAAAAGTCTTTATAACAGTCTAAAAAACTTCATATATTTCTTGATTGGAATGAGATGTAGGGATATTCTTGATATTATATTGAAGTTATTAAAGCATTTGTTGCAAAAAGGACACATGGACTTATTAAGTGCTGATTGCATCTATAGCCTCAACTGAACATTAAAATATATGGATGTATTTACTCCATAAAATAATTTGAATAAGATAAGACAAATATATATAAATAATACAGAAAAGAGTAAGATAAAATGATTGCTATTCCTATATTTGGCTGCATTTGCTGATAAAATAATGTCATCTACATTTATACAACCCAACTTAATAATATATATTAAAAGAGGTTCATTAACATGAATTGAAAGAGGTAATACGGACTGATATGTATTGAAGAGACTTGTATTAAAAGAGCTTCATGAAGCGTTAACTAATTATAACTAATGTGATAATTTGAGGAGAAAAAATGTAAATTTGTAATCAGCACTCTTAAAAACACAAATGAGCTAATTTTCAGAACCTTTTCAAAACTAACCTCCTATCACTCTCACCTCAACTAGATTATAATACTTACTACTAATGTTATCTGTATTTATATGTTTAAGTTAGTAAATATGCACTAAAAGAGGTTAATACAGATTAATATGTATTAAAAGAGGTTCATTAATATGTATTGAAAGAGGTAATATGGATTAATATATATTGAAGAGACTTGTAATAAAAGAGCTTCATGAAGCATTAACTTATTACAACTAATAGGATAATTTGAGGAGCCAAAATTTAAATTTGTAATAATATATAATAAATATGCACTAAAAGAGGTAATATGGATTAATATGTATTAAAAGAGGTTCATTAAACATGTATTAACAGAGGAATTAACATAGAATATTAAGATATTAACACAGAAATAACAGATATGTGATTCAAATGTTAAGTATTTCAAATGTTTGGTTTATTAATTATTGTTGTTATACAATACTATATAATAATATATAATAATACTATATAATACTATTAATACTAACCTATTGTATGCTTTATTTTAAATAATGTGAGCGAATAATAATTCACTCGTGAAATTATTTTTGCAGTATAAATAATAACAAAATAATCTTTTAACTTGCCATTTATATAAAATAATATTAAAAATCAATTGAAAAATAATCTTTAATAATAAATAATCGCCACTAAATGCAAAAGGGAGAAACTAAAATTGAGGGAGAGGTTAGGAATTACAGAGTCAGAGTCGGGTATGGTCCTGCAATATGAAATATTCTCCAACCCCTCTGGACAACACCTGTAACACCTCGGCCATAATCGGCAACAACCTGCAAGTAGGGAATGTGGCCAGAAATATGGCCGGGCCATATGTAGATATTTGGGCAAAATTGCTGTGTATTGCAGCAACTGCCGACAACACTATTGCAGCCACACATTGCCGGAAAATATGGCCCGTCTAAACGGCCCTTTATATAAAGCCGTGAGGTTTCAACAAGATAAAACTGCCATTCGCCATCTAAAAACAAAATCGCGGAAGACCAAATACCTAGATAATCTGTCCCATATTCATCGGGCTGAATTTATTTAGACAAAATTATTATTTAGAGGCGTAAAAAGTTTTTTGACATTTCTAAATAATAAAAAAATTAAATAATAAATTGTAAACTTTTACAGCAATCTTTAGACAAAATAGCAGATGCACTAAAAGTTGAATTCGTCGATCGTGGGTAAGCCATTAAATAGGTTCTACGCCTACCACAGCCGGTCACTGGATGAACGTGAAGCACGTGAGGGAGACCAGTTACGACACACCTCTTCTCTCCCTAGTTTCTCAATGCCATAGAGTGAGAAGCTCCGGCCTCACCCCACCATTTCCACTCGTCCTTTTGCATGACCATATATAGATAGATAGATATATAATTTTTTTTCCGTTGGCATAATAGTACATGCACATGTTTGGTCTTCTTAAAGGCATTTTATCGCTTGCGGGAGCTCAGACAGTCTGGAGGGGGTCACCCAACCTCACGTTGCTACGAACCATAGTGCAGCTGCAGACTGCCCATTGCTCCATAGCCAGTCCCTTTGGGGCCAATTGCGCAGTGTACCACCGATTCTCTCGGGTTCAAGGACACTGGCAAATTGGTCTAGACCCATGGATTATGGCTGTTCAAGGTCAACAGGCGCCGGAGGACTTATATTTCTTTCCCCGAAACATGGACCAAACCTCCGGGCGGCTATTTAACATCCTGGAAGACCACAACGTCATTCACAATTTAGGTACACGGGATAGGGTCATCACTCCTATGCCCGTCTGTGTGTTATCTCCAGTAAGCTGACGGGCCTCACATACCCGGGATGGAGGAATATTCGCAGGCTGCGTGAATTTTTCCCGGTAGGCGGGCACCCAAATCTGAGCGGTCACCCATCCAAGTACTAAAAACGCTCGAGTTGCTTAACTTTGATTATCTATTACAAGCGCCTTAGCCCGCCCGGCCAATCCGACCCATATGTATCTGTGTGTGTGTGTGTTGCACTGTCCATTTTATAATGTGTTTTTATATTAGATATTAAATATATAATATCTAATAGCTCTAATAACTATGACTATCTAAGGACTGAACCTGTTAAAAAGCATGCTGTGTTTACCATTCCTATAAGAATGACGGGGGGAAATAGGGATGTTATATCGAAAATATATATATAAATATATATATATATATATATATATATATATATATATATATATATATATATATATACATATATATCGTACCGATAGTTTTCGTATATATCGAAATAGTAGTTCGATATATCGCAAATAAGCATTGATGTTTCGATATATCAAGCCTCGAAATGTTTAACTTTTGAAACCTCTTTAGGGATGTTGCAAAGTATCAAAATGTCGATATTTTAAAAGAAATATATCGATATTTTTGTCCGATAGTTCTAACTCTGTATATCGTAATATTGAAATTAAAATTTTAGTATCAGAAACCGATATTCTGCCGCAGAAAAATTAAAAAAAAACAAAAAAAACGGAGAAGAGTGTCTACAAGGTCTATAAGTTCGATAGATTCCAGTCATTATTAATTTCAGGGTGATTTTGTTCTTCCTTTTTTTAAATTTGCTTTTGTTAAGCAATATAATTCAATTTTCTCTAGTTCGTGACAAGAAGTCATTTTAATAATAAATGCTATGTATTTTGATAAGTTATTAGTATTTCATTCAATATTGATTTTCTGCCCATCTTTTTATTTTTTTTTTATGATTAAGCAATTTAATTAATGCTTCCATTTTCCATTTCTCAGTTTTATTAACTTAGAAAGATGAGCAGGCACAGGTGAGTAATCACCTCATATTTGGAGCACGTGCTCCATACACTTAGCAAGTATTCTCTTTAGTAACTTCTCTTTATTCACATCTAATCGGATCATCACGTCAGTTTCTTTAGGAATGAGGAGGTGCTCAGTTTTATTCCCGTTCTCCAGCTACACGATTTCCGGCCTACCTGCAGTGGATAATAATTACATTAAAACTTAAATTGGCTTCGACACTTTTAATTAAATATATTATTTTTTTTTTATATGCAAGATGTACCTAATGTCCAGAACGGTTCTTTTTTTTCTTTTGTTATATCTCTCATATATCTATACAAAAAGTCGTATAGATATTCAGACGCACAACATTCATAATTCCTTTTATGCAAAGGAAACATCCAAGAGAAGTGTTCCAATTTCATATCAAACGAATATAAATAAAAGAAAGAAAAACTAAATGTTCGTGCTGAATCGGTTGAACTGGATGAATTATACAATAAATAGTTAAGCTCAGAAATTATTTTTTTTTTTCTGCTATACCCAAATTTTTTTTCTACTTTACCCTGAATTTTTATTTTAAAAGTAATGAATCATTTTGTTCTATTTATCTATATCATCATTAATCGCTCTTACCCTACATTTATAAAACTCCTACACAGAGGTTTGGACGCCCTCAACCCAACAAAACTCAATAAGAACATGGCGAGACTAGTTTTGGTGGCTTGAGTAGACACATAAAGATACTGCCGGACCCGATCCCTATAATTGCCGGAACTTGTGAAAGCAGTCGCCCTTCTGGTCTTGCCTTAGGGATATGCATCAAAGTGTTTATTTATTTTCTAACTATTCATTTATTTACTTTTTCATTACCGTTCAATAGTGTCATCAGCATCCATTATTATGAAGACAAATTCCATATTGAATATTCACTGTATGAAACGATGTCAAAGTTCTTTAAGAACTTCTTTCATGATCAAGGAAACAGATAAATCTTTGGATCTACCTCCACTTTGGAAACCTAAAAAAGTTCGTGTCCAATCACTGAATCACTTTCTGCTTAGTTTAGAAATAACCTAGTTATTTATTTATTTATCCCTACCGATCCTTTCTGCTATACGTGGTTGGCAGTGGCAGTATATAACATAAACACAATATAACATACCCACCCCTGCTAGGGAACATATAAATGTGGACTCTCAGTTTATATTAAATAGTCTTTCTTCTGGTGAATTAGGACACTACGACGTCGCTTTCATTTTTCGACGGCCTCCCAGGAACAGGCCCTCTTCTCCCCAGATTGAAGTGGGCTGAGCCAACTGCCGTCTTCCACTCGCACACAAAGGCTTTGTAATAAGGGTAGTTTTCTGTAGTTAAAAGTTGAGGTAACTCTCTTTCGCTTAGAAAATAGAGCCCTGTTTCCCTCTTCAGCTTGGCTCGCAATGTTTCATAGGCGATGCAGACAATGACAACGTGCTCGGCTCAGGTACGCCGCAACTGGGGCTTAAAGGGTCAATGTCCTGGCCATATCGGTAGAGCTTGGTACGGAACACTCCATGCCCTGTGAGGAGTTATGATACCCAGTAATCTGGGAGGACCCATTTTGCTTCTAATCGGGACCTGTCGGTGGGAAAGTACTTCCGCAAGGTAGCACCCTTTCGGGGTTTCCACCCACCGCCGGTTCCATGCTTCTATTGTACCCTCCCATTGTACCCTCCCTTGGAGACGCATACCTCAGGATACTCAATAATACACCCTTGTGGATAGCCAGAGTTGCTGGGTATTTTAGGCCCCAAAAAGCACCCCTCTCGACTAAGCTCGTTCAACGTTAGGGCCACCCTATTCCCTAAGTAGTCCAAGTGAGGTGTCAGGTCAAAGTTTCTCGTAATCCTTACTCCAAGGTAGGTGACCACCTCACTTGGGCGTATTCGAGCTCCCAATACTTGCATGATGATAGGGTGTGTTTCCATTTTTCCTCTCAATAGGATGGTTTGGGTCTTAGCAGCGAACATCTTCTTTCTCTCCTCACCGTCCTTGACTGGCGCACCGTTCTTGCTTTAGTAAAGCTCTGCTGTTGGAAGCCACCATGACGGCCAAGTCATCAACAGCAATGGCGGGGAACCGTTTTTCCTCGAGCACTCCCAGAATGTCATCGAAGACGAGCTTCCACAGGGCTGGACCAGAAATAACCTAGCTAAAGATACACACCTAATTACACAGAGGAACAAATATAACTACAAATTTCTATTGTATCATTTTTATTATATCCTAACGGGTACTCATATAAATTTAAACCAGAATAGTCTTTGTATTATATTTGAAAAAAAAAAACGCTTATCAGTCGCATTATTAAAATAAAGAGAAACTATAATGTAAGTAAATAATTTTTATTTTCGTTGCGATAAAAGTGGCTGTGAATGTTTGCTTAACCTAAGTACTTAACCTTCACAAGTTTTTTATTATGCTAACCATTATTTGTGAAAACCCTCGTAACCATTTATAACATTTTATGTAATAATGACTTTATGTTAATGTAATAATCAAAATTGTTGCATTCACTCAGTGAAAAAAAATTTGACTTCTTCATAAGTTTCTGGTAATTATGCAAATTAATTTGACTCTTTCGCGGCTCATCATCCCTCCCCTCGATTCCTTCAACCCTTACTCAGGGGTATGAGTCCCCTCAGGTTGAAAAAATCCTCCTTTAAAATTCATATGCTTACATTTTACAAGCCTCAAAACCTCTAGCAGTTAGCTACGAAGAAACTCGTTCTTATAGATATCCTATTGTGTTCTGATTAAGTTATTACGAATAGAATTACAATTTTAATTATATAATTGAAATAGTTTGTCAGAACTCTTTATTTTTCACCTTTACCATCGACTCATTTACTGAATATGACGATGTTTAATTTTTTTTTTTTTGTTTCAAGAATAATAAGCTCATATTATTCTTGAAACAAAAAAAAAAGTATCGTCTTTCGATACCGGCGGAATATTTCATATTATTACTATATTATATCTGAAAAAATCGAACACCTTTACTTTTTCCAAGATTAAGGTAAAAGAGAATAAAATAACTATAATAGAAACGGCAAGGGCTCACTTCCACATTTCCCGCAGTAACGTAAGCACAACATAATAGCTGGCTCTATTCCAATCTCCTTTTAAGTATTGTTGCACTTCAGGGAGCAACCAACACTTCACTGAAAAACCTTCTAGATATACATCTGGATATATCAGAACTTGCCTCTTTGACTGCAGCAAGTCGAAGTAAAGTAGAGGAAGATTTATGAAATAATACCTTTCAATATTTCTGAATTGGACAGAGAAAAGTTAAGAAAAACATTAGTGACCACAAGATTGAGGGTTACAGCTGTCACACTTGTATAGATATCCGATACTTTGTCTCATGGAATTTTATTAGTTTATTAGAGCTTAATTCTATAAACGCCACTTAATAGCAATAAAAATAGATCGACGTTTTTAATATTTGATTTCGATGACACTGAATATTTTGTCGCACATTCTACAGACTTTAATAATATCGAATGCAGGGTTGGACTACACCTCCTAGAAAATTTCGATAAATTCTGTGCATCATCGGAAATTGCATTCAAACACTTCGCATTTAATTGTTATTTGGAGTTTTCATGAGATATATCCTAAAAAAGAATGAATGCTTCATATTAAAACGCTACAGAAGTTAAATTAAAAAAATAATCCACAATACCGACAATATATTTCACTGTGTTCGCATTTAATGTTTAAAACAAAGGCTCTATTTCTCCATAAATTTTTAACGATGCTTTCCGAAAAGAAAAAAAAATACTAAAAAAGCAAAATTGGGAACAGTTTCAAAAGTACCCATTATGCACCTACCTAAATCAAAATCCGAATGGCACGTATCTAAATTCATCATGCAAGCTTTGGGCGTCGAAATGTTAATTATTTCCTTGCGACTTATTTTATCTCCGAATGTAAATTTTAGAAAGTTTTTCCAGGGTGACTGCATTGCCACTATTTGCGCCATCTCCGTCTCATTCCTTGTGGTTTATTGTTTTCACTAAAGTGTGGCAAAATCGGAAAACTCTGGGGTTGTCATACCGTTCTCCTCGGCTATATCAGACAAATTACTCATGTTTTAACCCATTTTTAAAATAAAACAATAATAATCGAAAAAAAAAAAAACAGACAATACAAATTGGGGATAGGCGAAAAAACAAAACAAATTGCATCCAGTGGTAATATAGCGTTATGAGAGTGGGAGTAGTGACCCTACACCCATCCCCATGAAGATCTCTCTGTACTCTTTCATAATAATGTGCTGCGGTGTGCGACGATAAGGTGTGAAATAAATCGGATGCATTAATTATGGAACGCATCCTACAGTAATGTGTATATAATATATATACATATATCATTCTTGGTTATTTAAGAATTTATTTATTTATTTGTTATTACCTGTTTTCCTCTATTCCGCAGTCATTTGCAATTCATGGATTTTTTAAACAGGACTATAAAACTATAACATTTTACGTTAACAGCTGTTATAAGGAATTGCCAGTTATAAAATAGCATATTGCTAATGAACTACTCTATACGAATATAGTTGTTCAAATTAGTAGGAGAATCAACAAATGAAATATTGTTATTCTAAACTAAACTATCCTGTATGTTCGAATGACTTTTTATAGTTTATAACTATCCATAATATATTTTAAAGATAAAATTAATAAAATATCCAATATTAAGATAAAGTTAAATAAATAGCAATATAGAAGCAGTCAACAAGCAAGAGCTCCTTATTGGGGCCTCAGGCTGGCTAATTAGCTGGAGATCATGGAGCCTCCTCCGTAGCCCCCGGGTTAACCCATCCTCATCTCTCCAAATAAATATTTATATAAACTTAAATTAATATATCCATGGGGTGAGTTTACGGCTAATAGATAAATCTCGAGATGGATACAATTACTGAATAACTAATGAATAACAATAATTATAAAAAAAAAAAAAAAACTTCATCATAGCAACTAGTAATTTTTTTAAATGTAAAACTAACTTCAGAAGGATAAAACTCAATAACCAAAGGTTTTCATTCGCTAACTGGTATGTGGGGGTGAAAGTATGCTGTGGTATTTTGAAAACATAAGAATAGTTTCATGAGCCCGGAACCAATCTTTGTGTGTGTATTAGATCAGTGCCAATTGTGAAATGGAATTCAATGGTATAGCTGTAGGTGTGAGGCATAAACATGAGGTGAATCACTATTTAACAGTTTTGGTACAATATATACAATAATTCGTCTAATCAATAGACTAGAACTTTCGATTTCGTCATTTTTCCTATAGACAGAGATACATTTGGCCTTTTAATTCATTAAAAAAACTCCAATGTTTCCACTGTTCAATTACTAACCTATTGAACCATGAAAAACTATATAGCCAGAAGGGGGTAACAGCTCGCAAGGCGTGTCGGGCAAAAGTACGCACTATGTGTTTTTACAACACTATGCAGTGCCTTATCACTAATTCCAAATTAATAGCTCCTATTCTATTCTAGTTTTTAATACAATACAGGGTGTCCTTTTTATATGGCCCGGCTGAATTTCTCTTGAACCGATAACGTTATAAAAAAAATAAAAAATACATATTTAATATTTTTCAGCCTAATTTAAAATTTCGACCTATTTTTGAAAAAAAAAATATATACGGGGTATCTCAGACCCAGTACAACTTTAAAATTTCAAATAGGAAACTATGCCTTCCGATACACCATTTTAACGGATTTTGAAACTGAAATCAATGGGGAAACCAGATTTTAAATTGGTCAATAAATTACAAAGTTATGGTACAAAGTTAAAAAAACAACAAAAAAAACAATATATTTTATTTGTTTCGGTATTAATTCTTTTAAATTGCCTTTCCAATTCTTTTTTGTTACACAATTAATTGGATCACCTCGTGTTTGTCATCTTTTTAGCTGTAATTCATAATAAAGGTTTGTTTTAAAGATGTAGTGAAGAAACAGAAATAAGCCACTGTACGTTTTGTGGAACGTTGTAGCCGTTTACATTCACTGTCATTATTTACCCAAATGGTCTTATGATAGCGAATAAATTCATGGAAATAAACAACTTTTGTAACAATACCTACTTCCTTACATTGAATACTAACAAACCAGTCAATATAAACCGAAGAGTGCAGTTTTCCCGTCAGCAAAAAGCTGATATGTACAATTGTTTTACTGAAAGTGGTGGTAATGCTCGCCGTGCAGTCCTGTTGCACTTCCGGAAATTTCCCGATCGTCCCAAGGTGAATCACAAAACATTTATTCGTGTTGCTCATAATATGAGGAGATTCGGATCAGTTGCGGGTCCACCAAGAAACTGGAAGTGCAACTGGATATTTTATTGTATGTTATGGGAAAACAGCGTTTATGCCAATCATAACCCTGCAACACCAGTTGAAGAACTGCAGCAAAGAGTGGCAAATGCTTGTCGATCGGTCCCTCCTCAGTCTATCTCACACAGCACCGGCGAAGAGTGTCTTAGAAGAGCCAATCTTTGCATTTTCGAAGAGTGTAGACAGTTTGAACATGAAATGTAGGTTCACCAACCTCTGGTTGTATGTAGTATGGATTTTTTTTATTATTAAAAATAGTTAACAAAATGCATTGTTTCTTTTAAACTTTGTGCCATAACTTTGTATATTATTGACCAATTTAAAATCTGGTTCCACCATTGATTGCAATTTTAAAAATCCACTAAACTGATGTATCGAAAGGCATAGGTTCCTATTTGAAATTTTAAAGTTGTACTGGTAAATTTTTTCAAAAACTGGTCGAAATTTTAAATTAGGCTGATAAATATTAAATACTTATTTTTTCTTTTTTTTTTATAACGTTATCGGTTCAAGAGAAATTCAGCCGGGCCATCTAAAAAGGACACCCTTTATATATACCTCTACCGAAATTAAAATAAGAAGAAAGCATGAAAGCAAGAGCTTTAAATCTATTTTATCTATCTAGAAGCAGCTGAAAGAAAGGGGGAACCAGTTGAAAAAAAACAAGAGGTAATTGGTTCCAACTAATATTAGTTAATAACTAATTAGTTCTAGGAGGTTAATTATCAGCGGATTAGCACAAGATCCTAATATATTTTATTCTTTCATCCTCATGGTATCAAATAAATTACAAGAGGATCAAATTTCAAATAATTGATTTAAATGTGATTAAATCCAAAATAATTTTAAGATTGCTCTTGGAAGTTGGGCTTTCAGATCAAAAGAGAAAAAAAAAACGTTATTAACCTCACTCATCCACTTTTGACACAGGCTAAGCAACAGGTGAGGATATAAAATTAGAATAAAATAAAACAATTAGAAACAATCCGTCAAATGTTGCGTGAATCTTAAATCATTGAAAAGTAACATTAAAAACTACTTTCTAAGTATTCTAGCATATTTTGCTTCCCATAACGTCCATCATAACCCAAATTAGCACTTCTTTATATATTTTATCTTACCACCAACGATCGGATCCAATTGCAGGGCTTGTATTTTAGAAGCATACTAGCTGGTACCCGGCGCGTTGCTGCCGCAGAAGAAATTAAGAAATAATGATAAAATAATAGAATGAAAAGGAAAAAAGAATGATATTTATCTTCTTATCGATAATGAATACATTCATTGAAATAGAACTATATATAAGGAAGAGATTTTAATGATATTCATTTTATTTCTTTGACTTTATTATTCAAGTGTTTCAGGGTAGACAATATTTTTGTTTTTCCCGCCTTCAGCGAAGACAATTGGTGTGTTGGGTGTTGGCTGTCCGACTCGCGAGCATGCAACATACAACTGGCCATGTGAAAAACATAGATTTTCTAAATTAAATCCCCACACTTGAGTTATGGGCTTATAAGATCTCTAATCGGCCGCCATTTTGAAACAAGCAGACGGATGGTAATATCGAGTTCCAAGGATCGTCCTGGGGTGGATCGACCTGTGACATTGGTGCCGAATCTCAAGAACATCGGTCCAGTAGTCTCGAAGAAAAGCCGCGGACGGCGGATTGACGGATTTTCTTTATTCGATATTTGGATTCTACGTATCTTGAAACGTAAAAACTCAAATTTTGAGTGGAGGATTACCAAAATGTTTGCCTTGGTCGATTACAAAGGTCAATTATTGAAAATAATAAGCCAAAAGTATTTATTGATATATATATTTTTTTTTCCTTGTTATTCTGATTCCAAACACCTTTCCTTCTCCCTCTATCTTTATAAATGGCCGATTTATTGATTGATAAGATCTTTGATCGGCATTTATACAGATTTTTTTTTTTTTTTAATACCTTGTTATACTGATTCCAAAACATCTTAAATTCCCCCTTCATCTTTATAAACGGCCCAGTTATGGGCTTATAAAATCTCTAATCGGCGGATGGCGGACGGACGGATTTTTTAAAGCTCGAAATCTCTTATTTCTAAGTGTTGCGCTGGTAGACCTACTGAATGAAGGATGTTTTTGAGGCATTTTATTTGTGTGAGATAAAGTCCGAATAACATGTGCCGTTTGCCGTTGTCTATACTAACATTTTAGCTTCTAAACATAACAGTTTTATACCGTCGTAACACATTCGCTACATCAATGCGATTTTTCCCATTCGTAGATGAAGCCTTTCTCCTGTAAAAAGTAAAATAGGTTTTAGAAATAAGTTTATTTAAGTTTAAGAAATAATTTATTTTAATCACTTAGATTACGATGTTTTCAAATAACGCCTAATTGTACATATATAACATAAGGAGAGTCACCGTTAAAAATTTTAGCTTTTTAGGTATTATCGTTTTTGAGATAATGTGATTACTAAATCAGTCAGTGAAAAGTGATCTATTTCTATTATACTGATAATTCAATTAGCTTCCTTCTAAATGACAACCTGTGTGTGTATATGAAATGTATAGTTTTCGAAATATTTAAAAAAAAAAAAAAAAAAAAATTTAAAGTGTTTCCATGAGAACCTGCTCTGAAAACATGGATACAATGCCCAATATTCTTTTATAGATTGTTTTTACATTTTTGCTAACACTGAACCAGCTTAGATGATTTTGTTTTTGTTTTGGATACAATTTAATTATCTTTCAAATGAGTACCTATAGTTTTCCAGAAGATGTGTAGTTTTTGAGTTATTCGAAAAAACAATTTCTTAAGCTTTAGGAATAATTTCTTTTTAACCACTTAGATTACAATTTTTTCAAACCCAGCCTGCCTATAACCTTCGCGCAAGTGCAAGCAATGAGTTGACGAAATTTCATTGCAATCGGATGAACGATTTGGCAGCGCATAAAATACGAACAAACAAACCCACATTAATTTTTATATATAAGGTGCACTACTGATTCCTTGAAAAATAATCGAGTATAAGAGTAAAATTATTCAAACGAATTTCGGAGTAACATTTTTACAAAGTATTAATATGATTCTTAAAAGCCCAATCTTCTGATATCTTAATGTTTGGCTGTGCCATTTTTATCTTTCTAGCTGTACAAGGAATATTTTCTGCCAAATCACAACTTGAAGGATCTCAGATTAAAAAACACCTAATTGATAGAGAGGTAGCCAATTAACGTCTGTTATTTATTAACTGTTCCTAGTTAGAGCTGTTATAGCTGCTGCTGAATTTAATAAACAACAAATATAAAAATATGAGATTCACTTCTTTCCAAGTTCGAACTTCTTCAGTGGTTAGCTTACTGCTATTTGTCAATAGCAGTTATCCTATTGTTATGCTAGGAGGTGGACTGCATGCAATGCTGGTCATTATTCTGTTGCTTAGTTAATAAGCTCGACTGCTAAATAAAGCAGCTAGATGGGCTGGGTGCTTAGTCTATTGATAATTCATGATTTTGTTCAGCTGCAGGCTTAACGATCTTGAGACAAGCCGACTCGAACTGTTGTGGTTTAGCTTCTATTCCATTATCGCTCATAAAATTGACTATTAGATTAAATGTAAGCTTAGTTTTTAAAAACAATTTCAATAAAGTGAAATATTCAATGGTTGGACGCTGAATACGATTATTGGATGGAAATTAATGTAAAATTCAAATAGCACTTTCTATAGATTCTAACCGATTTTGATGAAACATGGTACACATGGGTCTTATTGGGCGACTAAAAACACACTAGGTTTATTTTGACCATCAGGTTTTCCGTTAGGCTTTATATTAGGAGAGAGGGGAGGTTACTACTTTAGCACGAACTGCTTGTTAATTAGGAAACTTTGTATACGACTCTTATTGGATAATTAAAAATACAGTAATGGCAAATGGTTCACACTCGCCTTTTGTATGTAAAGCATGCATTGCGAATGGAAAGGGAAGGTTTTGATAAAGCTTGGTTTATATGTTTCTTGACCAAAAAAAAAAAAAGCCTTTGGCATTAATTTGAATTAATACCCCTCCTCTCCTCCCCGTTTGGGTTTTCACCATTAACCAGTGGTGTGTGAGTGGAGGGGTTATAATTGTTTGTTTTTTTAAATACTTCTCGCGTGATGTATCCAAGGAAGTCAGCTCAGTATTATGAAAAGATAGATATTTGTAAAACACCTTAACTAGCTGTATAAAAGTAAACCTGAAAAGCAATTAGCTAAAAATATTTTAAAGTTTCTTCTGCATTTATATATATAATTTTCAAAATTAAATTTTACTTTGAGAAAACCTTTTCTTTAAAAAAAAAAACAACTTGATACTTAATGGGGGATCACATTCCTCTAATATAACAAACTATAAATCTGCAACATGAAAAACAACTTTGTTTATATAATAACTATTCCTATAATAAATGTTATTTTCAATTAGCAATAGCAGCCGTTTAAACTGCTAAAAAATTAATACATGTTCGGTTCTATTTTAATAAACGTTCGTTTGTTCAAAATCATAAATTTCCGAAACTACAGAACCAATCTTTACCAAATTTTAAGTATCATATATCATATTTATGGTTCATAAATGGTTTTGCAATAATAGAATCTACCGATATCGATAGTGCGGCTGCGCAAAAGCCGAAAAAATCATTTTTTCCATAGAATGTAGCTCCAAAACGGCTCAAGAGATTTTAATGAAACTTGCCTTGTTCATTACCCAAAAAGTATACATTTTCGTTGATTATACGAAATATAATTGAAATCCCTACAAAACAAAAAAAAAATCATCGAAATTAGGCTATCATCAGCAAAGATACAGCGCATTGAACATAATAGCCATGTTTTAATTTTCCTACCACTGCAGGTCAGAGGAACTGTACAACATAAGAGAGTTGCGAGGTAAGAAAAGTGTTGTAACCGTGTCCAATTTTCGATGTACAGTTATCAATTGTTCTATATGTTGCAGAGACCCCTGAGTGAAAAACAACGTAGTTTTGGCCATTGGTCTGTCTGTGTCACGAATATCTCTTCAACGGATGAATTAATTCGATTTTTTAACACTACGTTTATACATACAATAATTTTTATTAAACTTTCATTTGTTTTCATTATTACATAAAGATATATACTATTATAAAGAAAATTATTACTATATGTGAGACATTTGTATGAAGATTAAATAGACCGAGAGACCGTACCGTGAAGAATTTGATAGCAATTTTTTGAATCTTTATAGTATTAATATAAAAAAAAAATAAGAGTCTTTCAGTCGGATCATGCCACCTGAAAAAAATGGCGGCTTAAAAAACTCGCAATTTTTTGGTTTTCCGGTTATAATTCCTAACGGTGCATTCAATCGAAAAAGCTATGATATATTAAATTAAACATAAAATTTTCCGTCTAATGAGTACTACAACAATAATTTGGTTAACTAGTGTGGTCGAAAAACACGGTCATAAACGACGATTTTGTAAAAAGACACAGTACAATATTTGAATATATAGCTAGAAAATGAATTCTCTAAAGAAAAACTCATAAAATAAAAGTTGTAGAGCATCAAATTCTACGTCCCTTGCATACAAAATCTTTAAAATTCGTTCATGCACACTTCTGGAAATTAGCAATCTCCCGATCTCCGGTATTGCCATTAGCCCAGTTTGGATGTTGTACGATACCTATTCCCCCTTTTGTAAAAAAAATCTAAGTTTCAGACTTCCTTCTTCTTGTCATATTGAAAAATCTCAAAAAGAAACTTTTTTCATTTTTTCCAAAATAACTCGCTTCCAGTGCATATAAGGTAAAAATTTATCAAACGGTGCATCCTATCAAAAAAGTTATAGTACATTAAATTAAACAGCATCAAATTTTGCGTTTAATCTACCATGATTTTTTCGATGGAATAAATCCTTTAGGAATTATAGATGAAAACCAAAAAAAGTCATAAAATTTCGTGTTTTTTTTGTTCACTATTTCGAAAAAAGTTTTTTAACGTCTGGATCGTCTTTAGTTTTATGGTTAATGGAGTAATCCGAATTTTGGACATTTCTGCAGATTTTCACGTCTCTATATCTCTATAGTAGCTATTCCGAATATTAAAGTAATATTACATATAAACTTGCAGGAAATTTAATGTTCATTAAAATTGGTTATTACTAATTTTTATCCTAAATGCGCTGGAAGCGAGTTATTTTGGGAAAATTGAAAAAAAAAAATTTCTTCTTTGCCGTCTTTCAAGATAACGAAAAACACACAAGGAAGAAGTCGGAAACTTGGATATTATATTTTTGAACGATAAAATTATGTTTTGCTTTTTTTCTTATAAATCAAAAAAAGAAAAGAATGTTCTCTAAATTCAAAAAACTTAATTCCTACAAATACAATACAAATACCGGTAATTTCCAAAACCAATTGTTTTGAACAGGTAACACTTCCAGGATATGGTTAAGATCGTAGGCCAATTAATATTAAAGCAATATTATTGATATGTATGAGGGGTATCTTCAATATACCAACTCCAATAATATTACTTCAATTATATTTTACAATTGACTCAAGATGGGCTTAAGATATAGAATTAAGATTACAGACTAGGTGCTGGATTTATAAAAATAAAACGGATAAATTATATGATCACTTGTTGATGATAAATTATTTATCAGTTTTTAATTATATAATTGTTATTTATTACTATTATTATTATGAAACAGAATCAATCTAAGCGACTCGGGATTTTATTTTGAAATAATATATATAATAAGATATAATAAGAGTTTTTAAGGATATTTATTGAAATTTCTGCTCTTTTATCAAATTTACAGCATGAATAATAAACTTAAAATACAATAATATTTCAAAAATATATCGTAGTTGTTTCTTGAGAAACGAAACTACTTTTTTTTTTTCTCCTTCAGAACAGATGATCCCGGCGCTCTATATTTGGAATGCAAAAGTACACACCAATTCTAATTATATCTCACATGGAGCGGGGCTGTATCGCCAACGGAGGCGGCTGATAAAGAACTAGGCAACTCATTATAAGATGATTTTAGCCAAATAAATCAACTGAAATATAAAAATATCACTTTTTAAAAATATGCATGTGCATATATTTATACACAATTCTTTATCAATATCACATACAAATCTTATTATATTTTTTATTTTAATAATTTATTTTCGATTATTAAGGGTAAAGGAACGCTTATTTATTGAAGTAAGTTAAGTTAGACCCATGTTCAAAGTCATAATAAATACTGCATAATTATAAATCACAATAAGGTAAAAAATATTCAAGCATAATATAAAATATGATGAAATAAATAAATACATAAATAACACCTTCAGCGACGCACTAAAAATATTTAATAATGTCCAGCGTAGGAGGTTAGCTACGTTTTTGATACATTTTGTCTCAAGAAACCAGGAAAATACAATAAACACCTCAAGGAAGAGTTACAGAGATTTGACTATTTTATTCTGAGCCATAATTTATTAATAAAACAGCTCTATAAGTCATCAACGAGATACTTCACAAATAAATAAACGCCTCTAAAGGCAAAGAATGAATATAAATATTCTACAGATGATTTCACAACAGACCACTAAAGAACCCAAGCACATTGATTCTTCTATTATCAAAAGTGATTAACTGACATTTTTGCGAAGATGAGTTGTAAAGAGGTCTGCTGTGCCAAATTTCATCACAGAATACCCACATACAACATATCAAAAGATCATTAAGTTCGAAATTGTTTCCAGGTAATCCCTATTTTAAGAACAGGATGACTAGAATAAATTGTTAAAAGGAGGCGACAGTGTCTATGATGGTCTAGTTTTATTTATGACAGTGTCTTCCTTTATTTATGAGTTAATGTACCAACAACGCGGAGATAGCCAATCTCATTTTGTACCAGAGTGAAGGAACAGTAATTATACGCAGAAATTTATAAAAATATATGATTTTCATACCCGCCAATAATTTTTTATCCAATATTTTTTATACAGTAATTTTTTATCCAATTTTCATGCTTATCCTTAAAACTTACACCCAGCTTGGCGAATATAGACATTTTATAGAGACATTCACCCCTCCCCCAGAAAAAAATTTAAATACCATCGAAAAAAATTCTGCATTCACCTCTGGGAAGGAAGGAATTTCTTAAGCTTTCATATTAGCCGACATTTCCCTGTTTAATTATTATTATTCCTCTGTTAGAACTATTTTCTGGATTTTCTGTTTGGGTTTCAATTTTTTTTTAAATATTTGGTATTCAGCTTTTAGCGGCGATAAGAATGGAGTGGGACTCAAACTTCAACACAAAGACTTTGTACTGGGCTTGTTCTCCAATGGATCTTTTATCAAAAATTTATTCAATACAATTTTTTAAACAAATTTTTTTTCATAATTTATATTTTTAAGAATTAACAATGTTGATGAAACCTTAATACCATAATAGTAATCAAAACAACCCGACTAGATAATTGAATATCATTAGCAAGAAGATAATATAAAACAAAATAATCGCCAATTGATAATTATCTATAAAATACAATGTTTAATCATCTAAGAGGACTCGGGAGCCTGGCGGTATAGCATTAACTGGAAGGATTACAGCCCTGGATCGGTCCATTATCTTTAATTAGCCACTTGGAAACTATTTAATTAGGTAATTTTAATATGGATTGAAGTTATTAATTTTCACAGATAATATTACAAAATATCTCATTTTTTAATTTTCTTTAAAAATTAATATTATGCATTAAAAAGTTGACTGATTATTTGTTATTTAAAGATTTTTTTTAAATAATGCTTTGAGATTCTAATATCTCATTTTTTAATTTAAAAAAAAAATAATATTATGCATTAAAAAGTTGACTGAGTTATTCATAGATTAATTATTATTTTTTTTAATAATGCTTTAAGATTTTAAAAGCTTCTTTATTTATATCTGCATTGTATTTATAGATGGCGAAACACGAGATAAATACATAACTAATTAAAAACTTCATATTATTTATCGATACACAAACAAAAAAACACTTAAGAAATCTTTTGATGAAAATATTTAAAAACTTATTAATTTACAAGAAATAACACCAGAAAAAAAATATAAATCTAGTTTTGTATGTATAGTAGATTATAATAATTTTTTTTCCAAGGGGAACAAAAAATATAAATTTTACAATAACTTAAGAAATCTTTTGATGAAAATATTTAAAAACCTTTAAAAACTTATTAATTTACAAGAGATAACACCAGAAAAAAATTATAAATCTATTTTTGTATGTATAGTAGATTATAATATTTTTTTTTTCCAAGGGGAACAAAAAATATAAATTTTACAATAATTTATTATAAAGTTATATGTTTGATATATATTTTTTCGTTTTTCTGCTATTAAAAAACTAAATATTTGTGGGATTGCTCATTTCTAGTCACAACAAAATTTGTTGGTCATGCAGGATGTTAATTAGAAAATGTTGGAAAATTATCCTCAAAGGTGGAGTGACATATATTTTTATCTATCTGGCTGATCTGTATATCAGCATATTACTCTAATTAATATATCTATAAATACTCAGCTGATAGTAGTCCACTGAGATTGATTTATAAATGTTAATTGTTAAAAAAATTACAAATATCTGGAGGAAAAAGGGGAATCCAACTAATACTCGCCATATTTTAGAAACTTCTACTTTGAACGTAGGTAATTTAAAAAACAAATTAAAAAAGTAGGTAAATAAGACTACATTTATTAAAATTATAATTATTTAAAATAAAATAAAATGGAATATAAAATAAATAAGACGTGAATTATAAATAAAGTAGAATCAGTTATAAAATAAATAAAAGTGTATATGTTATATAACAAACACTAAATCCAAGTACAAGAGAGGTGAACAGTCAAACAAGAGGAGCATTGCATCATCGGAAAATAATCACCTATACCGCAGCCTGTCCGGTGTAATCAGCTTTAAATAACAATCAACAGCTTTAGCAGCGTTCATTTGGACTTTGTGATTAAAGACAATTAGCCAACCGAACCGTGAAGTAATCGTATAACATGCTGGATTTGGTAAACAACATAATGAATCCGTTCTGGTCAAATGAGAAGTTCAATTAATAAACTAGGTAGTAGTTGGTTTCCTCAACTCATGGGTGTTGATTTGGGTTTCGTAATTTGTATCATAATCAACTTAAAATTCAAATAATGTTTAAAACATTTAGGCTACTATCTTGAATAGATTCAGTATGCTTATAATTCCAATAAGTACCTCTGCTTGGAAAGGTGCCTACACTTAAGTCAAGGAACTATCAGGCAATTTTTTTAATTTCTGTGATAAAATATTAAGTGGTAATTAGCTAGGACAGTATATATTTTTAAAGCTTTAATAATGTAAATAATCTATAATAACTAAGCACAAATAAATAATAAATTAAAAAAAAAAAATCTATCTACTTATTTCTCATTGAAGTCCTGCAAAATTTTCATCAGTCTAACAGAGAATATGTGGCATGTCCCTGAATTACAAGAGATGAATACCTTTGATAGTCTTGAAGAAAACAGCAGTATCTTTCAATTTGGGACTAATATTTCTATAGCTTTAATTGATAGTCTTGAAGAAAACAGCAGTATCTTTGAATTTGGGACTAATATTTCTATAGCTTTAATTGATAGTCTTGAAGAAAACAGCAGTATCTTTGAATTTGGGACTAATATTTCTATAGCTTTAATTGATAGTCTTGAAGAAAACAACAGTATCTTTGAATTTGGGACTAATATTTCTATAGCTTTAATTGATAGTCTTGAAGAAAACAGCAGTATCTTTGAATTTGGGACTAATATTTCTATAGCTTTAATTGATAGTCTTGAAGAAAACAGCAGTATCTTTGAATTTGGGACTAATATTTCTATAGCTTTAATTGATAGTCTTGAAGAAAACAACAGTATCTTTGAATTTGGGACTAATATTTCTATAGCTTTAATTGATAGTCTTGAAGAAAACAGCAGTATCTTTGAATTTGGGACTAATATTTCTATAGCTTTAATTGATAGTCTTGAAGAAAACAGCAGTATCTTTGAATTTGGGACTAATATTTCTATAGCTTTAATTGATAGTCTTGAAGAAAACAACAGTATCTTTGAATTTGGGACTAATATTTCTATAGCTTTAATTGATAGTCTTGAAGAAAACAGCAGTATCTTTGAATTTGGGACTAATATTTCTATAGCTTTAATTGATAGTCTTGAAGAAAACAGCAGTATCTTTGAATTTGGGACTAATATTTCTATAGCTTTAATTTCAATCTAAATAAAGTTAAAAACTCCTTAATAGGAAATAAATATTTAAAACTAACAAATACTAATTAATATACCATCTTTATTTTTTGTATTGAATTGAATTTCATAATAATAAGCTTCTTTTCACTTATAATTAATACATTATAATAATAATATAGCTTTATTGGCATCATTTTCATGACAAAAGCCTCTCTCGGAGCAGGCACAATGGAGTTCAGCTCTACAATATAATTATTCAAGTATAAATGTTGAATATACAAATATAATAGTGATAATATATTACCATATAAAATAAAATAAAGACAAAATAAACTCAGCACTTATTAAAATATACAACAAAAAAGAGAAAATATAATTGTAATGTACTATTTAAAGATAAAACTTCAAAATTCATTAATAAAGTAATAAGCTGGTTTATTCGAAATTTAGATAAAACAATTTTTCAGATGAAACAATCTTTATAGTATCTTAACATTTTTTATAGTTTCTTAACAATTTTGAACCAGCAGTCTGTCCCTGGCCACTTTCATCCAGTTTGTTCCCTCTCTGCGGGTAATTTCATCTCTCCAGCTTATGTATGGTCTTCCTCTCCTTCTTAATTGGTCTAGCTCATTTCACTCGGTAATGCTTTTAGACCATCTATTGTCCTTCAGTCTGCCCAGATGCCCATCCCTCCTCCATTTCAATTTTTGGGCTTCCTTACTTAAACTTTTAACTTTTGCCTGAGAAAGAATTTCTTGTGCCTTTATCTTTTCTCTACTTTTGATTCCCACCATACTCCTCGAAAATTTCATTTGCATTGTATACAATTTCTTCTGTTCCTTCCTGGTTATTGGCCAAGTTTGAGAGCCATATAGGATTGTGGGGTAAATACAAGACTGAAGCACCTTAGCTAATAATAAGAATTATGGTACAGTAAAGGAGATTACTTTTGACTAAAATCAAGTAACACATGGTTTGCTAGGACCTGCAGTAGATACTACAAAATTACTTTAATCTTTTATGAATTAGTCCATTGATTATTCTTTCAGTATTAGTGTTCTTTTTATTATGTTCTTTGTCAGATGACCAATATAAATAATTATGAGTTGTCGACATAAGTCTAATTTTTGGCCCATATCTTTTCCAAAATAACATACCTAAATAAAAAATCAGAATAGCCGTATAATATCTTGTAGTGAAAATGAGATCAAGGATTAAATTATTTACAAATTAGTAAAGACTATTTCAAAATAAAAATGGCGGTTTATTTATATTAAGAACTTATATAATTTCTTTATATTATAAATAGCTAAAAATAAAATATAATACTAGCACATATTAGGAAAAAAAGCCACATAACTTTTCGTCGAAACATAAGTTGATACTGACGCTAATATAGAAAAGAAGAATGTTCAGGAATGATAATTCAACAATTTACATACATAGATACATAAATAACCGGCGCAACAACCCGTCACCGAGTCAGGGCCGTCTCAAGTAGCCTCCGCCAATTGGCTCTGTCCTGTGCAGCAGTCCTCCAGTCCCGCACGCCGAGAAGAGTCCTAGCATCTTCAGCCACACCATCCATCCACCTTACGTTCGGTCGTCCCACTCTCCTTGCCCCAAAGATCTCTTCTGTGGGCACCTTCTTCGGAATCTCGCCATCATCCATTCTAGCTAGATGGCCAGCCCATCGAAGTCTTCCCAATTTTATGAGTTTGGAGATCTCGTTATCTTCAAAGAGCCCGTACAATTCCAAGTTCTTTCGTCTTCTCCATGACTTTGATTACTTCTACATGTCTCTCGGTTATTATCCTACGCTTAATTTCTTGAAAGATATCGTTTCGGGAGTTTATCTCGCTTCCCAAATAGATAAAGTTGTTGACCACCAGGAATCTATGCTGTCCTACCTCAAAGTACTCCTCGTGGTTTTCTAGCCCTCCAACCTGCATATACTTTGTTTTTTGCTGGTTTACTTTTAATCCAACTTTTTTGGAAGCTTCCTCGAGGGCAAGAAATGCTTCCCTTAGGGCTCGTTTGGATCTGACCATTACGTCAAAGTCGTCAGCATAACCCAGCAGCTTTGTTGAACAAGGTCTCACCAACCTGAATACCTGATCTGACAGCTCCTTCTGCGGCCCAATACGTACTACACTATGGTCATTTTTAACAAACGCATCAGCTTTTTAGGTATTCCCAGTTCCTCAAGTGTCTGGTAGAGCTCCATCCGATCCAAACTGTCGTATGCGGCTTTGAAATGGACAAAGAGATGGTGGAGTCGTGATTCTCAAGTGTCATTCTTAATGAGAAAAGATGGTTGATCAATGGTTGATCAATCAATGGTTGATCTACCTCTTTTAAATCCTGCCTGGTAGTTCCCTAATTGTCTTTTAGCAAAGGGTAACAGCCGTTCAAAGAGGATGCTTGATAGGATCTTGTATGCGCATGGCAGGAGTGCGCTTCCTCGGTAGTTTCCGCAGTCCGACTGATCCCCTTCTTATGTATTGGGCATATTACGGCTTTCGCCCAGTCCTCTGGCATCCGCTCCTGCTCCCAGATCGTCACTATGATGTTGTGGAGCATCCTACCTTCCAAATTCAACAATTTGGTTTCATTGATTACAAGATGTCATATATTACCACATAAATGCATAAATTTCAAATCAACCAAGGTATTCCCATAAGAACGCGAGGTGCTCAGAGGTTGGAAAAAAAGTTTGTGGAGATGGGAACAGTTTAAGAGGGATTTGTTTTGGGATATGTGGATTTATGGAGATTACAGCTAGTTACCTCACTTCCTGTGGATATGATGTCAGGTGAGGAGCTAGAGAGAGATGAACAAGAGGGTTGTGGTAGTGATAAAAAAGATGGTGAAGAAAAAGTGTCAGAGCGAATTGGAGAAACATGTGGAGGTAGAGATGCATTGAGATGAGGTGATGATCTAGTTGTAATATGCAGAAAAATGGTTCCCAAAGTGTGTTGCGTGGCATAATAAATAATAAAGTTAAATTAAAAACAAAATCATTAAATAAAATAATATAAAGAATTTAAAGCAATTATAAAAAATAAATGTTTTTAAAATTGCAATTCTGATTTTTTATGTTTCTATTTTATTATATTCTATGGTTTATTATTTCATTTATAAAAAAAAAACTAATAAAAAATATGATTTGGGTGCCTTAAATTTTGTTTTACGATTGCAGTGCGTAGCCAGACAAAAAAGTTTGAAAACCCGTTGGATTCAGTATGTAGAGGGATGTTACGGTGGAAGATGTGAAGGTCCCAAAGGTTGAATAAATTAGAAATCATACATAATTGATTGTATGAAGGTGTATCTCGAATAATAAATGATCAATCAGTAATTATTTAATTACGTAAACCAACGTTTCAACCCAAACATGCGACTACGACGAAGTATTGTCGAGAAATTAGTTTTATAAGTTCTTAGTTCTCGACTTGCTCAGTTCTCCTAACTCAGTTCTTATATTCGCATGCCCTGAAGATGGCCAACATGTTTGGCTGGAAACGTCGCCTGACTATTTATTATCCAAATTGGTTATAATTCATAGAAAAAACACATTCTAGAAGCCATTTACAAGCCAGTAGCATATGTAGCATTTGACAACAGGAATAAAATATGTTACATATAAATTTAAAATATTTTAAACATAAAATATTATGCTATAAACTGCTAAGACAGTAGGTAGAATTAAAGATGGTAGGATGGGCTTTGAGTTCCGTATTAGGGTTGCTCGTTTTTAAAAGAAATGATATTTAAAGAGATATTTTCAGCGCTATGCAACAAAGAAAAAGCCTTTTCTTGACCGTTAAACAAAATATACCTAAGCATAATGTGTATACGTAAGGTAAAAGCGAATGGAAAAATATTACTATTTGAAATCCGATTTCTACATCTACAGCGAATCACAGATAGCACCTACAGGAAACAAATGAAGTAGTCTGCCGTACTCGTCTCTGATAATGCATTAAGGCCGAATAAGAATTCCCCATAGATTTAGAATGAAAAAAAAAAAGAAATACGGAAAAAACAGCAAATACAACCTACGTAATGAGTGCCGTCATTATTTAAAAATAATTATCAATGAAAAAGATTTTTTCAGTGTCGAGATTAAGTTATAGTTTTTAAAATAAAAGGCAAAAATAACGAAAGGCGGACGTACTTCAGAGCAAAATTAAATTTAAAAAAAATAAAAATAGTGAAATGAAAATCGTCCGGTTTCAAACCTAAAACTTTCATGAAACCCGTTACTAAATATACGACAGATTCAATCTTCTTGAATGCTTTCATTATCCAAAGTATTGTCTCATACACACATTTTAACAGATACTGTTACTAAATAGAGGAGAGATAAAATCCGATGAACACTACAATTTAACAACAGTTACAAATTAGAAACATAATCCTCAATAGTCTACTTCATCTTCAACGATATAGAATTTACAATGAGCTCAAACTGTTACTTTTCATTTTTAAATAATATCCAGATTTAAACTTTCGTAATCATAAAAAAAGATAAAGAACCCGTGCGGTAGAACCGTTGCTGATTACTTTCGGTCTTAGCATCCAAACTGACCGAAATACAACAATGCAAACAAGGAAGCGGTTAGAGTTCGAGCGACTTCCAGTAACCGACTCCCGGTGGCTTGTTTATCGACGCCTTCTCTCCAACTTAAGTACAGCCGCTGGAACAACATTGGGACCTAAAACCTAAGAGAGAATTTAAAAATCGTATTTCTTAAATCGTTATCAAGAAATTTCAATTATTCTACGAGTATAAGAAGTTATGAATTTTTTAAGAACTCTCCCAACAAAATACCTTCATCCGAGCCACTGTTAGAATAGAATCCAGATAATCTAAAATTTTTCACTTTTGTTTGCAATTTTAACGAGATTATAGTTTACAAAAAGTAGTTATTATATCAGAATTAGCCAATATAAATATATAAAATATTAGTTACAGCCAGTGGAAGCAATTTTAAGATCAATGAAATTCAATTTTTAATTAGTAGTTGACAATCATAGCAACCAAGATATCTAAAATCGAATTTAGTTTCGAACAAACTGATAAAGTGACTGTAAATTTAAAAGTGGGTAATGAACACAAATATTGTCTTAAAATAAAGACGAAGAGCAAGTGTGCTACGTGGGACTTACTTAAGGATATCCCCCATCCAACTTTTATCGAAATGTTTTCATAATCTCCAAATGAATATTCTTTATGTTATTTTATGTTCTTCTATATTTATTTATATTTATATTATATTTTATATTTATAATAAAATATATTATATTTTATATTTATATTTATCTATTTATGTACGGGTCAGTGTATTTAGTCGCTAAGGATTGATCAATCATTTAAAATGGTTAGCGGAAAATAATTTCTTTTCTTTATATAAAGGGCTTAATGTGGCAGAGGATGAATGTAATCTACTTATTCATTCACATATCAACAAAAAATTAAAAAAAATAGACATTTAGTTGTTATCGAATGATAGCATATAGAGAATTTTAGTCGTCTGATGCTTCACTTGGAAAATATAATAAATATAAGTACTAAAAGTAGGTGTCTCATTAATAGCGGCTTTGCGCAAAGGCAGACTAGGCACTTGCCTGGGACGGCAATCTTTGATGGAAGGCCAAATTTGGATGAAATTACATTTTTATATTCCAACGAATTCTTAAGTACAAAAACATTTCAATTAAGCATGTATAAATGATATACGAATTATGCCGAGTTCGGATTACAAATGAGGCGGGATTATTTAACAATAAAATATACTTTTTTTAATTGAAGCAAAGCTGCACGTTTATTTGTCGAAGAATCTGAAAGAGAATCTGAAAATGGACTTAGCATTGTTAGACACACGAAAAGTAGACGAGTTATAGACAGACCGATTACGAGATATTTTGAGACATGCTCATTAAAAGTCCAAACTCCTGATTAGCTGACCAGGGGAATGCTCCATTTTCAACGGAGAAGTGGCAGCCATCATGATGGCTCTTTATTGGATTTCAGGGTCCAAAAAAAAAATTGGGTCATTGCAACAGATTCTACAGATAGTCTTGGGAGCCATCAACAGCCCATGGCCAAGCAATTTCCTAATTAGGGAAATACTGAACGTATGGTGGGAAATTCAAATAGAGCACTGATCTGGTCAGGGTTCCAGCCCACTGCGGAATCTCCGGCAATGAAAAAGCGGATCAAGCAGCCCATTTGGCTAGAAAGGAACAATCTTCAGAAATAAATGCAATAAGGTATGTCAGATAAGAAAATTGGGTACACCAGTAAACAAAAATTCTTTTAGAAAACTGAGAAAAACGTTGGAAGAGAAAACGATCAAAACTGTCGGAAATAAAATCTTCTCAGAAGGTCCGATGCATGCACGAGCTAAGTTCAAAACTGTTCAAACAGTCAAACAAATGTTGCAACAGTTTCCCCAATACGACAGAACTGTCGAGAACCTTAAGAGAAGTTTTACAGGACAGTAAAGAGAAAATCACCACTCCGTTCCAATTCCTAAAGAGGATATATCATTATAGTAAAATAATGACAATTCCTAGACGCCAATGGCCCTCTGGGGTAGAGGCAAAAAGAAAATATATATACAAATTATCTTCACTTAGTTTTTAACTACAAAGCAATAATTATTACAGGAGAGGTTGAAGGGGACGGCATCCCTGGCTATGTCTGTGGGCGATTGCACAACAAATCCGCCACTGTATCTCATCCAAAATATTTTCAGACTCTTAATGACAGCTTTTCACACATAACTTAATACGAGCTTAATGCATTGTCTTCATACAATTTGCACAGCTAAAAAACAGACAGAGCATTACCCAGGATTGGAGCAAACACTGTAATCAAGTAGGTAGGAGTTTGGGAGTCACCTCTTAGTTTGGGAGACACCCGGAGATCGAAGGCTATGAAAGTGCTTGTCATCCTGGCAAAGTTTGCGGCCTACACTGGCCTTCCATTATCATATAGCATTACAGTAGTGCTGATATTATGAATTCTGCGATATAAAAATGGAGCCATATTCGGGCTGGATCATACGAGACATCGATCCTTCACATATTCATATAGCATGCTGCTGTAGCCGTGAAGATAGCCCACATTGTTGGCCCGAAACGTCTGATATCACAATAAATAAAACAAAAGCATTTTTGTTTTTATGTTGAATAACCGTTGACTAATTCCCAACTATAAATACTCATTATGGGCAAACTAAAGATAAAAACTATCAACATGTTGGACTGGAATGTTCACTTGATGGAAAATCACAGTAATCAATCAAGCCGATCCAGATTATATTACTGCAGACAAGCTGAAAATAGTATAACACAATTGGCACTAAATATAATTTTAGAACAAGAGTAATAACCAGAGGCTAATAACAACATTTAAAACTGATCGACTCAATATTTAGAAAAAATATATAATTTGATCGCTCGATGATTAAATATTGGGTTTTCTATTTTGTTCTAAAATAGAAATAATTTGTGTGTGCGTAAAATATAAAGTTAAATATTCAATCTTGTGTAATAGTCTTATGGTTTGTATAATCTATGTTATTACTCGTATATTTACACATACATATTTATATGAGTATCATATGTATACTCATGTGTAAATTAAAATAATTATCTGTGATACATATATATATATATATATATATATATATATATATATATATATATATATATATATATATATATATATATATATATATGTGTGTGTGTGTGTTAAATCTATTTATATATGCGAGTATATAATAGATTTAACATATATTCTTAGTTTCTTAATTAATTATTTATTTATGTTCGCCTCTTCAAAGATTCATTCTCGATTCATGAATTTTGTTTTTTAATAAATGAGACAAATCTCAAATCTTTTAATAATTGTTAAATGTCTAAAAGCGTTTTTAATCGAATTGATCTATATCATATTCTTCCATGAGAGTTGCCATAGATAAAAACAAAATTCAACGCCGGAAAATTTAATTAAACTAAAAATAAGTACGTATTTGATAGGTTAAGCTATTTTTTTTCTTTCATAGTTTTCTTAGTTCACCAATTATCTTTTGTTTTCGATTAAACACAATACTTTTCCGGATATTTTAACAATTTTTAGTTCCTTGAATTTCTTTTTTCATATTTAATTTTTATAGTCATTTATTCAGCATATTGGTTCAAAATGATTTCACCGGCACTTTTAAATGATTGCACGCAATGTACATCAAGCAAAGTTATCTGGTAAAAATTTTTTGTATAATTAATTATACAAAACTTATACATAAATTAAGTTATATTATATTATAATTACTTATACATAAAGAAAGTAATCAACAAAATATTATATATCTTGTAAGATGCTACATCAGATTCTTAATAAAAATAAATTAATAAATTATAATGGAATTATTTATTTAAAGTTAGATAAATATTATGTGAGTTACAAATTTTAACATCTCAGTTCAGTTTTCCCGTTATTATTGCTGTACTTGATGTGAGACGAGCATTCAATTACAATTTACAACAAATGAAAATCTATCATATTTTCATTTTGGCAAAGCAACCCATCAGTTTCCTATAATTGTTGTTCATGTCAACAAATAGATTGATTAATTACTTGTATTAATTAAATTATTTATGTTACTCTTTATGTAAACTTATAATGAGAACAAAAGTAAATTAATTTAGATAACATCATTTTCTAGTCATTCCTTTAAATAATAAGAATTTTATTACAACATAAATTCCATTAATCTTCATTAATACTAGATAAATGATTAGCTTAAAATAATAACCATAGCGATGTGGAATGCATATGCAATGTTGTAACTATTATATGATTTTATAAATTAAAGATGATTTATAGCTGATAACGTAAATTTTATCAGAAATTTGTGTTTTCAGGATAATCAGTGGCTTTAAAAACATAAGGAATTATTAAGTTTCTATTACAAGAGGATGTTTTGACCCAAGCATGTGGAGTCATCATCAGGGCAACCAACAACGTTGTTTTGAATGTCACTTAGAATGATTATCCTAAAAATCCAAATTCTTTATTTTATTTATTTTTCTTCAGCAACTTGTCCCTTATGTGGGTCCAAGCGACTTCCGTAATTATGTTCTATAAATTCTCTTCTTTTTTTTTAACAAAAATTTAAAGAGAGTATTTGAATAAAGTTATAAAATCACATGAACAGTTCATTCAATTATACATAATTTTAAAATTACAATTTAAATTTCATGATATTATGAACCGGAATTAAAATAGTTATTTCTAGAATAAATCGCTTTAAATGTAAAAAAACAAAAAACAAATTTAACAATAAACAGTCGGAAAAATTTTTAAAACATTTTTTATATTAAGGAATTTTCAAAATGTTATAAGCAGAATTTATATGTCACAGTTTTTATGCAAGGATATATTAAATCATGCAGAGATGAGATAACATACCTCCTATGACGGAGAGGCAGCGAAATCAGAGACATGTGACGTAGCAGGAGCGTTGGGAGGACCGATGAGAGACTGACACTGCCAACCCGAGCCGCCCCTCCACTCTTCCTCAACCCCCACCACCCCCTCCCCACCACTACCGCAGCCACCACCACCCCCTCCCCTCTTCCCTAGCTATATTTATGTAGCCTATATTTATAGCTAGGTTTAATATATAAACCTTTACGATCCCACCTTAGAGGGACCTTAAACCTTATTTTGTCTACCAGTTTACGGGGTCATTTTACCTCAATGTTCTCCGCCAACCTGCGTTGGAAAATCTGAGATAAAGTCGTTGTGCCTCTTTATGATCTCATCCTCCTGTAGCAGAGATAATGGCTTTCTTCAACCGTTCTTAACTGCTCAACAAAATCAACTGGAATTTCCTCAGGAACTCGGCCGGCTGTTTCCCTACCTATAACTTACCTATTACTTCCATTCCGACGATGAGGATAAAGATAAGCACTCAAAATTCAGTTTGATATTTAATTACTTTAGAATTCAAAAGTAGAACCTCATAAAAAAATATAGTATTTTAGCTTATAAACCACTGATCGCCATAATTACGTTCGTGCTATCAATCTATTCGAATACTCCTTTTATCACTAATTTTCCTTCAGCTTTTAAAATCTATTTTATTTTTTTAATGATCTTTTTTTTCGATATTTTTCAAAAAATAATAAATTCAATTAAATAATTAGAATTATTCCATAGTATTGATAAAATTTCCAATACTAGCAATATCACTTACAGTTCCTTTTTAATATTTCAATTAAATTAAAAATGATATCAAGATTGATCATTGAATTCAAATAATTTGTCAATCAAACCTATAAAATTATAAATAGAAATGTACTGTTTAAAAATCATTAGTAAAATATTATCTCATATTTTGTATCGATTAAAATATTCCACGTTGAGCCGGACGCTGGGGAGAGTTGGACCGTCCTGGATCGGCATGTGAGCAAAGTTACAGCAACGGAGATGATGTTCGTAGAAGAATCCAGGGAAAAACCCGAAGGGACCGAATTCGGAATGAAAGGAAGAACCTAGGTATCCTCACCAGTTGGAGAGATAGTGGAGCTACGCCAACTTAAATGGTTTGGTCACGTGAACGGAATGGAGGATGACCGAAAGATCAAGTAGTTAATGGACGAACCAGAACGAAAGCGCCCAGGCAGATGCACGCGGGTCATATCACCAGGCTTGGGAGAGGATGAGGCTTTTCTCTGGCTGAAATGAAGGATATGAAGAATGATCGCTAAAATTGGAAAACATAGACCGGGGCTAAACCTTCACGCCTGGTGGCACTATGGAGGTAGAGAAAGAAGAAGAGCCGGACGCTGTTAATCCAAGCTATTACTAGGCAAACTGGCGCCCGGGGCAAACTTTAATATTGCCGCACCCAGGTTGGAACTAGGGGGCAAAGGGGACACTTTCTCCGGGTGGCAAAATTTAGAGAACGGTAAAATTTGAGTAAAAGGTTGTTATAAGATTATGTAAATAATATTTGTTTCTGCTTTTTGATAGTTTTGACCTCAATTTAGTCAAAAAATGAGTCAATGTTATGAGATGATTTTACGAGATTTATTTTACCTCATATTACCTAAAGTACCGTTCTAAAACCGTCGAGTGAGGGTTGGATGAAAGAAGAGGCGACAAAATTAGGCAATTTAATTTGGTTAGCATATTTCAAAAACTTCAATTGTGGCGATTTTTGTAATAATGGTTGGATGAAAGTGAGATAAATTTTGTTTTTGCCAGAGTAATAATTCCTGTTTGGAAACGGTAATATTGTCAAATAAGTAGGTAACCACTAGCTGTTTGCCTTGTAGTTTGAGATTAAGTTGGCTGAGGTAATTTGTAACATAAACTGCAAAAGCCAGATCTTTTTTTCCATTGATCGTCTTTTAATAATTTTGGATTCTAAAAAAATATAATTTCCTTCAACAATTTGAAAGAATTGCTTTCAAACTTTAGAATTGAAAAATCATAATACTTCTGTACGATAGGGTAGATCGGTGCATTTACTTCCTATTCTTCTAGAAACTGACTAAATTGACGATGATTAAATCCACGGGAGCGAATATAATTTTTTTAAGCATGCCCGATATTTAGAACTTTGGAGTAAGATTTTTTTTTATGAATAATACAATGAATGAATAATCAGTATATTAGTTTATTTTAAGACTAAGGTATTGGTTATTATATCAATCTTCTAGTGGGCCGCATATCAATTCTCGGCCCGCGGGCCGCGTGTTTGACATGCCTAAGGTATCTAAACTACACGGTATCAAAAAGAAAATACCGATACTTTACTTTTATCTATCGGTATAATACATCCCTATCAGCTTATTATATACATTATTTCATGATTACTTATTTAAACATATGTTCCACATCCAATAAAATAAATTTTCTTTTCGAAGCCTAAAAAGAAGGGAAAAAGTAATTATTAAAAATTATTTTTAGACATTTTGGCACTCCACATTAAGCGGCACCCAGAACGGCTGCTATCTTCGCCCTATCCTACTCCACCTCTGGCTATGTCCAAACTCTTCGACTTTAGATGCGACTTTCCAAGCGACATATAGAGCGGGGTGGGGCTTGCGATGTCGCCATGAAAGTCGCATCGAAAATCGAACAGTGTGGGCATAGCTTAGGAATACATTGAGGTCGGGCGTGTTGTAAAAATATGCTCTGGCCAGAAGCAGATTCAGGTTCAATTCAAGTCGATAGTTAGAAGAAAAAAAAAGTTTTTCATTGGAGATGATTAAAAAATAAATTTGCATTCCATCTCATGGTGTGTCTTTTCAGCCTTAACAAGAAAACTGAGTAGTTCCCATGTTAATCGTGGCAAACCCGAAACAAATATCGATTCAGAATGTAAGGATACAGGTTTCATTTTATATTTAATCAATTAATTATTTATAACTTGTAATGAATTCTAATTTTATAAATATAATAATATTGTTCTTAGCTGCATTTTTTTTATCGACCGTTATATATTATTATAGGATGTGGATACGACGCGTAAGCAGATAAGATACTTTTTATAACATTGTAATAAGATTTTATTTTTGCTAAGCCTTCCAGGTACCTTAAAGATGATTTATTCAAAATTTGCTAATGATTGGTTCAATATTTTTTGCGGTTAGCGAATCCGAGTTTTCAACCGAAATACAGGTTTTAAGGTCCTCTGAGTCCGAGTAACCAAGTCTCGCAAAATATCCTCTGTGTGTTTATCAGTATTGTAGTTATTTGTGTGTAAGTCGAGCTAAAAACCGAAAAGTTGTACGAAAGTGAAATTCGGTATTTAAAGTAGGTATAATCTTACAGCAAAATTTTCGACAAAATCAACCGACGGAAACTGCCATTTTGTATCATCGATTTAACACATATTTAAGATTGGCAGGCATATTTAGCATATAGCTGGCATATTTCAAATATACGTAATTAATTTACATAATTTCGCCTTTATCCGAGACAATTTTTGATTGTCAGACGCAAATTAGTGTGATACAGCTGTTTATAGCGGAATTTCAATCATTTTAATTTTACTAGTTTCAAGATTTTTTTTTTAAATTTGTGTATTGTGGATTTCTGGAGCCGAATTCAGCTCATTATATTTTTCACAAACGGACGCGAATTGTCAAGGTTTTGAACCTTTCAGGAGCAGACTTTGATTTTATGTGTTTTAATGCTAACTGGAACAGAATTCAGTTCGTTTTAATTCCACGATGTCATGCAAAGTTTATTATTATCGTTATATCACCACATGTTCACCAATGATACAGAAATACCTGTGACAGCAATAGAGATTCTCTGAGGAAATCGACGTTTGCCGGGATAAAATTTTCATTTAACGCATATTGCTGTTCCTTAAAATTGTTGATTTTTTAATGATGAAATTGTTCTGTTTTAGTTGAAGCCAAGGCTTTCATTATAACTCGTTAGTTGAGCGGTTCAAAAGCCATCGCAAGATCCTAAAACTCTAATAATATCAATCAAATGAAAACCATTAGATTGAACGATTTTAAAAATTAAGTTCGAGTTTTAAAGTTAAAATAATCTCCCCACACCTTTTTTTCGCCAACATTATTCTCTTCTTTTTTTCTCTCTCTCACACAATTTAATAATATTTCTTCTTCTTTTGATTTTTAGAGGGAGGGAGGAGGGCAAGCAACACCCCTGTCTCTTCTGCCCCACCCTTAAGCCCATGGACTATAGCTTGGATAGCAACATTTTCGACCAAATCGACCGACCGAAAGTGCCACTTTATTTACACTTTTTTTTCGAAAACGGCTCAAACGATAGCGATGAAACTTGCCTGAAGTCTTCTACTTAAAGTTATGATGAAAAGAAAATTTTATTTGCCTATAACAAAAAATATGGATTTCATGGTAAATTCAACACATGAAAGGTAATTAAATAAAAAATATCTGATGTGGACAACACATGACTTCCTTGTACGCCTATTAAACTATAAATCGGTGGCTCAAAAAGTGATCCTCAATTTGGTTACTAGTTTCCGAAGATTGCAGTATCTCAAAAACGACACTCGGCGTCGCGACATCCATCTATTGACACACACACACAAATAGGGAGGAAAATCAGTATTTTACAATAAATTTTAACACTTAAAACAAGTAATAAAAATGTTTAATTGGATTGGAAACCAAATTGCGATTGTAACCTTTATTACCGAAGCATATGATTTATGTATTTAATTTAAATATAATTTTTGATGTAAGCTTATTATGACCTTCAAGTAAAGTACCGTTTTCGGCTCACCAATTTTAACCAAAATATAGTAAATACATTCACATCAATATGAAAATCCTATTTACCAAATTTGAGATGTTTTACATTATATTTTAATATAATTTTTGATGAAAGTCTAATATGACCTTGAAGTAAAGTACCGCTTCCGGTTTTCCAATTTAGACCAAAATCTAGTATATTATTTAAATCAACATATAAGTCATAAATACCAAATTTGAGAAGTTTTGCAAAGTATTTTAATATGATTTTTGATGGAAATCAAATATGACCTTGAAGTAAAGTACCACTTCCGGCGATTAAGCAGTGACCAAAAAGGGAGGTTCACAACTAGATTTTACAACAATCCTAAATACAAAATTTCGACTTTCTACGGCAAACCGTTTTTGAGTTATGCGAAATACGAACGAACGAACATACGTAGGTACGTACAGACGTCACGACGAATCTAGTCAAAATGGATTCAGGGATGGTCAAAATGGATATTTCCGTTGAAATCTGAAAACCGAAAATTTTCGCGATTACAATACTTCCTTTACTTCGTACAAGGAAGTAAAAAATAATCATCGAAATTGGACCAGTATTAGCAAATACATGAGATTGTTGTAGATAATAATTTCTACTTTTGTATTATTTAATGAAAACTAATTTAATGATTTCATGGAAATTTTCCACATTTATTTTAAATAAGGTGTTGAGTGAAAATTGTGTGCGATGCGCGCACCAGATTTTTTGCTTGAGGTTTCGTTTTATAGGAGGGCAGTGTGCGTCTTCTCGATTTATTGATCATACATTAGGTTTCCGAAGCTGCTAATTAAATTTTGTTCGAGCACGAACATTTCAAATTGATGATTAAGTTTGTAGAATTCCCTGCATAGTAGCATAGGCCGTTTATTAGTTTTCAGGGACCCTAATTCCGAATGTAATATCGGATTTTAAATCGTGCATGTACATTTCGATTATTTGTTATTATTGAAGTTATATTTGATATGGAGATCGTTTATTAGGTATTAGAGGGTTTTGATTCCGTTATTTTAAATCGGATTTTCGATCACGAATGCGCATTCGATTTAATGTTATTGTTAAAATTTTTCTTCGATATCGGAGAAATTCGGGATCTTTTATTAGGTAATCAAGGGTTCTGATTACGTTCTTTTAATCGGATTTTCGTTCGCGAATGCTCATTTTGAACTATAATTTTTTTGTATGTGGTTTTCCAAAACATGTCGAAATAAACAATAAATTTGTTTTTCCTTACACATTTTTTTTTTTTTTTTTTTGCATGCATATTGTTTGCATTGATTTTTCCATTTGTAACCAATAGAAGTTAGGAGGAAGCTATACTGACCGCCTTACAGACGTTTCACTACAAATGTTTTAGGTTTTCACATCCATATTTTAAAAAAGACAACCAAATTTAATTCAGTATTTTGTTTGGGGGCGGACCAAAGAGCTAAAAAAAAAAAAAAATGATTTGAAAATATTCAATCACGATGCCGTTTTCAGGAGATTAAGGAGTTCAAGGATTAGTCAAACAATGTTTAAAAAAGGAAGCCATGGAATTAGAACAGGTATTTTACGGCCGGTACAAACTTACTATCTGAGCCTAAAGTAAGCAGCGAATTTTCCACCATGTTCACGTAAGCATTGATTACGAGCAGGCTATACAACTTGTGTTCGCATTATAAGTATTGTTATTTAATAAGGAATCCTCATTAATATAATAGCATGAAGCCAACAAGCCAATCATCTTTCTGTTACATTCACTCGTGGACTGCTCCAGTATCTCGCCTAAGGACACCTTTTCTATTTTACGCTATCAAATACTTATGGATAATTAGAATAATCGGTCTAAATTGTTTATGTGATTCTATTGTTTTTGAATTCACTGCTACCAAAAACAGTGTATCGTCTCTTGAATATTTAAGGTATTATAATTTCTAATCCGTCGAAACTGAAATTAGCTCTGGGTAGAGAGAGGAGATTTAAAAGGGCTAGATAAAAACAATAATATTTAACGTGCTGTACTAAAAGTCGGTTAAATATAATTCCAGATATATATATATATATATATATATATATATATATATATATATATATATATATATATATATATATATATATATATATATCTGGAATTATATTTAACCGTCCAGGAAACTTTTAGTATATATATATAGAATAATCGGTCTAAATTGTTTATGTGATTCTATTGTTTTTGAATTCACTGCTACCAAAAACAGTGTATCGTCTCTTGAATATTTAAGGTATTATAATTTCTAATCCGTCGAAACTGAAATTAGCTCTGGGTAGAGAGAGGAGATTTAAAAGGGCTAGATAAAAACAATAATATTTAACGTGCTGTACTAAAAGTCGGTTAAATATAATTCCAGATATATATATATATATATATATATATATATATATATATATATATATATATATATATATATATATCTGGAATTATATTTAACCGTCCAGGAAACTTTTAGTATATATATATAGAATAATCGGTCTAAATTGTTTATGTGATTCTATTGTTTTTGAATTCACTGCTACCAAAAACAGTGTATCGTCTCTTGAATATTTAAGGTATTATAATTTCTAATCCGTCGAAACTGAAATTAGCTCTGGGTAGAGAGAGGAGATTTAAAAGGGCTAGGACCAAGATAAAAACAATAATATTTAACGTACTGTACTAAAAGTCGGTTAAATATAATTCCAGATATATATATATATATATCTGGAATTATATTTAACCGTCCAGGAAACTTTTAGTATATATATATAGAATAATCGGTCTAAATTGTTTATGTGATTCTATTGTTTTTGAATTCACTGCTACCAAAAACAGTGTATCGTCTCTTGAATATTTAAGGTATTATAATTTCTAATCCGTCGAAACTGAAATTAGCTCTGGGTAGAGAGAGGAGATTTAAAAGGGCTAGATAAAAACAATAATATTTAACGTGCTGTACTAAAAGTCGGTTAAATATAATTCCAGATATATATATATATATATATATATATATATATATATATATATATATATATATATATATACATATATATCTGTAATTATATTTAACCGTCCAGGAAACTTTTAGTATATATATATATATATATATATATATATATATATATATATATATATATATATATATATATATATATATATAAGTCTATGACAAACGTCGATAAACAATTCATAAACTCAATCGAGATCATTTTTTCATACATGCCATAAAATTATAACAACATTTTAATGATAGTATAAGTAGAAATATAAGTGAGTCCTTTATTTTCAAAATGAACCCTAATCATCATTGACAAATTTTCAGGAAACGGGAAAAACTATATTTTCTATTCCAATGGTGATATCAAAACCATTTTTTTTTTTTAATTTAAATAAAGTAAAAAATCTTCATTTGTAGCACATATTTTCAGAAATCCTTGATTATTTTAATATTAATTAAAGAGTACCTAAATTTCACTAAGGCCGGTTTTGGAACAAATAAAATTGATTAAGGTTCGTGTTGGAACGAAAAAAATGATTGACATTGAACTTCAATAATTTTATATTTCGCGTGTTATAAAGGTGCTATAAGATCAATTTATTTACTATTATTATTCGAATGAAAAGGTTAAAAAACGCTTTTGAATAATTTATTTTTCAAAAATACTTAAGATGAACGTAAAACAAAACGTATTTTTTTAATTAGACTAAACATCAAGGATATTAATAATGGAACAATAAAAAATATATTACAATAAAAAATACATAAAATAATATTACCTGTAAAATAAATAATACTAATATTTAAGTTTCAAAAACAAAAACAGTATTCAGTAAACAGATTATAAAAGTTCGTCAAAAATTATTTCATCAGCTAAAATGTGCTTTTCTGTGATATTATTAAAATTTTGTATTATCAGGATTTCGGTTATTTTCATATTTCTCACGCCTCTTTCACCTGACATCGTTAAATTATTTATTTTTTGGCTTCCTCACAAAATATAAAAAAAAAAAACCTTTAAACAAAACAAAAACGAAGCACCAAACGAAAAGAACATCGACAGTGAGTGATAAAGAATTGTCGGTTGAAATATTTTGATAAGGTTAAATCATCTGGACGGACAAATTTTAGAAAATTCGAAAAACGCTTTATCAACCACAGAAAAACTACGCGAATTAAAACAAGAAATAATTAATTTAGTCTTCAGAAAAAAAAAAGGCAGAAGAGAGGACCAGCTGTTGATTGATTTGAAAATTAGGGTTCCTTTTGGAAAGAAAATAATGGTTTATGTCCCTCTTTACTGTGGTTTGAGACACGGTTTGGAATGAAATAAAGTTGTAATCTAGGAACATTCTGGAACAAAATAAAGTATGATTTTGAAAATTTACGTATTTTTAAACCACTTTTTCTAATATTTAGGCTCGTTTCGGGAAAAAAATAACAACACCATCTAATTCCTTGGGTGTTTTAACATACGAATCAATATTTATCTCAACTTCCGAAAAAATCATCATAGGGTTCATTTTGGAAATAAGCGACTCAAGTATAAGTATACAATCTCGGCGACACCGTGAAGAATTCTGTAGTGTAGTGTATCTTGTGTAGGGTTAGCGTTCTGAAATATTTGGCCTAATGATCAAAGGGATAAGGAATTCATGACAGTGGGCAGTCTTTGATGCAGTCAAAGGAACTAGAACATTGTTTAATTTGGGGGGTCTTTTCCGTTTCGAGTACCGCAGTTACTAACCGGTGATTTATGTGAGCACTAGTTTAACATATGATGTTAAAGTTTAGGTTAATAAATATATTAATAGTATACAGTGACTAACAAAAATAAACATTTATTTACATTGTTAAACCATAAAATAAATATGTCATATAAAAAGATTTATAGATCCAAATCTTCAGGTTTCATTCGTAACTCCTTTTCGTACAACTTAATTGTAGATTACTCGTTTGCCCGAGAATATATAGACCATAGTGAACTCTTAAATGGTAACTTACAGCCTTGAAACCACGTTCCAGTTCATAGAGGTAGCATGATTTGTTCTTCTTCTATACCTCCAAATTACTGACGAAATTCTCTTGATGGAGAGGCTCTATATCGTGACCATTTGGACACAGTTTTCTATGAGTTATGACACCCTGATCCGTATAATAATGAACACAACTATCCTCGGTATTAAAATCAGTAACAAGTGTAGAGAAATTTATTTTACCCGAATTTAGAACTTGTAGTGTAAACAAAATCGGTAACGAAGTTAGTTGATAATAAACAACAGATAATAATAATAGACATTATCACATAAATCACCGGTTAGTAACTGCGGTATTCGAAACGGAAAAGACCCAATTTGGGTTCATCCCGATTGTTGTTTAATAGATAATGGAAGAGAAGTAAAAGTGAAGATAATAATCACAATAAACAGGAGTGCAGTAAAGAATGGATAAAATTTCGGACGGACCAAAAATTAGGGGATCAAAGCTCCAAATGGTTTCTAAAATTCCTAATTTTATAACAGAAGTAATTATGCTATGTAGTCTCCGTGTAGAGTATTGCGAATTTCCGCACCGAAGGTTTAGAGGCCCTTATCTGTGATTGCCACATTAACGGATGGTCAGAACTGTAAAGTATATCCTCCAATAATGTCCTCTACTTACCAAAATTCTCAACATTTCAAACGGTCACAAATATTAAATACACACCAGTGACTAGTGAAAAGGCAGTTTCAACCCTGGTATATTTCCTGGAAATAATCTGAAATAATCAAACTACTATTCTGCCGCGATGAGCTAAAAGGCTCCAACTCCAAATCATTTTTTAAATATCTCTTTGCATTGTACCCGAAGTGCACTAAAAATTGTACACCTTTTTATGATATTAGAGAGCCCTAAATCCCTTAGAGCTTTCTGACGTCATAAAAAGGTTTAGTTTTTAGAGCAATTCAGGTACAATACAAAAATGAATTCAAAAAAATGATTTAGAGTTAAGGCCTTTTAGCTTATCACGGCAGTACAATCGAATGAAACGAATATAATTTTGCAGATAGTCCTTAGGATTAAAGGCTATAACCGTAATAAATATATATATAAATGAGTTTTCCTTGTCTTATTAAATTCTGTTTGGGCCCAATCCATTATATGTGGTCCAACATAGGCTGCTTGACAACCTCAGAAAAAAATCATACTTTGTAGGTCCATTCCTTGATCTTTTGGAAGTTCAATAATAATATTTAAACATTTTTTATTGCATCCAGTTTGTAAATGGCGGCAATTTTTGTATCAGTTTTTTAGTCATTTTTAGAGTTCATAGTCATTTGGCGTTTTCTATATTACCCAGGACAAGACCTTTCAAATAAACTCAATTGTGTTCAGTACATTCCCACCGACAAATCAAAGTCATTTCTAGCAACCTAATATGTTTCTTTTTAAGTAAAATTTGCTGTAAAGGTTATTAAATGAGAATGAACAAAATTCCATTTTCGGAGAGTAATTTAAAAAAACAGATTTTTCTGATTTTCCAGCTGAGATATTAGCTGAAATATTTTTCAGTTTTCTGAAAGTTTTGGATTTTTAAAGTATGTCCCTTCTGAGATATTTCAGAATGAATATATCTCATTTTAGAAAAATCGCAATATTTGAAGATCCATTAAAAACAAAGGATGTAACTAAGGATATAAACACTATATACAGAAAAAATAATTGAAGGTAAGTTTTAGTTTTATCTCTAACATTTTTTATTTTAAAAGGAAAGATTTTTATTTTGAAAACTTTAGCATTTACCTATTCTTTTTTTTGTTTTATTTACAATTACGTGTAGGCCTCCACACAAGATGTTGTGAATTTTATGCTCTTTCACATGATTTTTGTTTGAACCAAATATCTTTAAAAACCAACGATCTACAGAGTTTAACCCAAGCTGTACAATAAATGCTAAATAGGCTGACTCGACAATGCAAAATAGGCGCTCAAAAAAAAAAAAACTGGGCATCTAAAACATAAATGAATATCTATTTTCATCTCTCTGAATAAAGTACAAACATCGGTAAAAAAATAAATTAATTTTGTCACCAACCTTATCAAAATTGATTTATTTGATATGAACTGGCCCGTAGGTATAACAAGTTTTAGTTATAATGAAAAAATAGATTTTTCTCAAATGGGGTACCAGATAGAACTTTGAAAATGTCTCCAACACCTAAAATGTCTCTATAACATCAAACTCCGTTATAAATTTCAACTTTTAGATTCAACTCAACTATTTGTTACACAGAGTTAATGAGGTAAAAATGGCTTTGATTTGCAAACCATCATCTACTGAACACAATGCAATTTATTTGAAAGGCCAAAGACAATCCAGTGTTGAGTAAATTAGAAAACCGAACAAATCTTGAACTCTAAAATTACTGAAAAACTGAAACTAAAATGGTCGCCTTTTGCAAACTGGATGCAATAAAAATGTATAAAAACTATTTTTGAACTGCCAAAAGATCAAGGGATTGTGACCTACAAAATATGATTTTTTTTCAGAGATGGTCAAGCTACCATTTTTTTTTACCTAGACTTCTTGGAATGGACTGATCCGTTTGAGAAAATTTAACAACTGAGAACATTGATTGGGCTCTTCGTTTTGTAATCAAAATGAAATCAAATGACCATATTCGGATTTTTTAAGCCAAATACGGCTTCCATTTTCTGAATGAGAAAGGAAATTATAAGATGTTCTGCCCGACATGCCGAAGAGGAAGTATAGAAAAGGACATGGAAGTAAAGGATGGAAATATTATGGTAAAGGAACGACGCTTGTATGCATTATGGATGCTGTGCGAAATCCAGGAACAAACAGGACAGCTACGTACATCGTTCCTACATTTCAAATATTGGCCAGGGGAACCAAATCTCCTTCTGTTTATTTCCACCATGTGGCTACTCCTCAGATCATCTTTAATGGTCTTTTGAGATTAAATATAAACTGTAAAATCAAATTGCATAAATCTTCTGGAAATATACGAAGGTGTGCCACAAACACCTGAATCAATTATGAAAAAGGTGTTTAGGATTCAGTTGTAACAACCATGGAAATGAGTATATAAATGTTTTTACATTAAATTATTACCGTTTTATACATTTAGAATGATAATTTTAAATATATAAAAAAATATCATTATGTTTATGCTATAAGGATCATGACTGTAATGAAAAGTTGTGATTATGATTATCTGACCGTTATCATAAAAGTTAGATAATTAAAATTGGGAGTAAAAACTGTTACATTTGTTATTTTTAAACCTAAAAGTAATAATTTTAAAAAACATCTCACGTTACTCATTCATATTTTACTGTTGTATGAGCATAGGACTTCTCCATAAGAAATTATAATTTATTTATTTGCAACCTTCCTTGCCTCTCGGCAATACGGGTTTCGGAAGCAATGCCTATCACCAATGCCGATTATTTCTTTTCATCCTTTCTTAAAGGAATTTTCTTTCTTAAAGTAATTCTTCTTCGTTCTTATCCGACGGAATGCATCTTTCATTGTAATCGATCAAAATAATTTGGCCACATAATTTCTTAATAATAATTTTTCTTACGAACTCAGGAAAATCACTGACTATGATGACGCAGAGGCCGGTTTTTCTGCGTAGTTTATTTCTTATTGCAACAAAGACGGTGCAAGGAGTGACGATATGCTCAGCAGTTTCCTGAACTCCACAACAGGGACATGCAGGGTGAATATCATTTCCGAAGTCATGGAGCTTGGCAGGGAATCTCCCATATCCAGTGAGAAATTGCGACATCCATTAATCAGGGAAGACTCATTTGGGTTTCAACCGTGGATGGACGTTGGGGAAATATTTTCACAAAGTAGTTTCTTTCTGATTAGTTATCCATCATCGGCTCCGCTCCTCAATGATGTCTTGCCTTATTATTCTTTTCCATTTCCTTAGATTTTCCTTCCACAATCCTCCCTTGGATATTTTCCAAAAGACCTGCTGATCCTTCTTTCTTAAAATCATACTTCGATTTCTCTTGGCGCAGGAACTGCACCGCCTGATGAGCGACAGTTTTATAGGCTTTGGTTATCCGCAGCAGAGCCATTCTCAGTATTGCCGCCAACTGTTTCTTCTCTTGTTGCGAGAATTTTCGATTCCAAGCGCACCTTAGGATTCCTAGCACTACACCATTGTAAATAGTCATAGTTGCAAGGAACCTGAGATTCCAGAATGCGCCCAGAATACGACTTAGTCCATTGGTCATCCTGCTTCTCAAGTAATCCAAATGAGGAGTAACATTAAACCTTATACCGAACCTCATACCAAGATAGATGACTACCTCACTTGGGCATATCTTATGCCTTCTATTTTCATGATTATAGGTTGAGCCATAGCGATCTTACTTTTCAGGAGGCTGGCCTGGGTTTTGGTAGCAGCCATTATCACTTACGAGGTTGCAACATCAGTCTGCTTCTTCTTTTAAGCCGCCTCTGCTATTGTACGCCAATTCATCAATATAGGGCGTGACAGGGAACCGCTCCTCTTCAACTCCCAGCAACTCATCGAAGACTAACTTCCAGAGGGCAGAGCCAAGGACATTGGCCTGTGGACATCCCCTCTCCACGCTCTCCTCAATTTCGTAGGAGTTATCACGTATCCTCACTCTTGGATCCTCTAGGTAACTCTTTATGAAGGCCTCAATCATCGTTCGAGTTGTTGAAGCACATTGGGCTACAATACGCTATCGGAAGATATGTCTAACAGAAGTAACATTACATACTTCTCCACTTTCTCTTTAACATCGTGGCGCACTTGCAGCAAAGCGACGGCGGTTCCCTTACCTCCGGTGGATCCATACTGCCGTGGATGGCTTGCTCTATCTAGAGTAGATCGCATACTAGTTAGTATAAGGTGCTTCAGGAACTTGCCCATCACAGGGAGGAGACATAATGGTCTATATGGTTTTGGTAGCTGCTCATCAATAGAGTCTTGTCCTGGAGCAGGATCAATCCTCAACCTATCCACTGCACAACGGAGATCATAGATGTCCCATGATGAGCATAAGTCTGTTCCAAGTGGACCGTTGCTCCATATATATCATCTCCATCAAAAATGTATTTGTATCCAAAAAAAAAAAATCTCCAAGAAAGCGGACTGAAATGAAAAGGCAAAAAAATGTTAGCCCAAACACTGGGGTTCAATAACAGTGATAAATCGGTCAAGATCCATGGATTATGAGTCTGCAGATCTACTAGGATCTATATTCTTTTCGTTCGAGGATCAATACTCCAGAAGAACCACATTAGATTCTCGATTAGGAAGGGAGTAGGGGCAACACTCTTAAGAACGGTTATCTGATCTGTCAGCTGCTGGATGCAATTAGCTCACTTCTCGGTAAAGTTCGGCATGGTCAGCAACATTAAAAAATAACTGATTATTGGTCAGATAAATTTGAAAAAGTCTTTAAATTATTAAGTAAACTAGCCTCATAGATTTTTTTACACCAAAAATGATGGCAGATTTGGATTCAGAACATCGAAAAATCTTAATTCTGAAGAAATCATTAAACCTTTAAAAGCCACAAAAGCTCAAATTGCCGAAAAAAATAGCTTTCCTTGCAAAAGGTGGGGTAGAAGCTTTTATTGTTTTAACTTGTTTATATGAGTGATACGATACACCAAATTTATCATAGCTGAATTTTCCGTAGCCTAAAAATCACGAAATGTTTTTAATGTTTTCAGTTTTTATATATGTAACTCCTAAACGACGCGTTCTAGCCCAAAATACTTTATTTTAAATGTTAAAAAGCATTAAATTTTCTACGATTAGCACTGGTCAGATGCTTTTTTGAAACGGAATACGTACCGAGATTTAGCCCTTTAAGATTTCGATTTTTTTTTCAAAATATTGAAAACTGCAGGTTTTTTCGTAGTAACTTTCATCTTTCAACATTTCTTTATCAATACCGTTTAATAACCTACCCAGCAATTGGTTTGAACTCTGAACACTAAAAACGAAATTTGAGGCATCGGTAAAGGTTGTTAAACTACGCTATTTGCTTTAACCGTGATGTTCCTACGTGTTTTAGAACCAAAGTTATCCGCAAAAAACTTCAATTTTGTTTTTATATAGTAATCATCTTTTTTTATACAGACCTTCTAAAATTGTGCAAGAATTTTTTATATGTATGGAAAGAAGAAACTCCACCTTTTTAACGAATTCAAAAACATCGATATCGGATAACCTGAAGATGTGGTACAGAGCTTCAAACGCAAACGTAATTTAGCGGCTTTAAACATTTTACCACACTCGGAACTTTTTTTTTTCGATGATTATTTCAACATGAGGTTTTTCGATGTGCTGTACACTAAAAAGTTCAATTGAAAAAAACGACATCGATATCATTTTTCAAACTATAAAATAAAGCATTTTTAGCATGTTTTATTTATTTATTTATTTTTTTTCTCAGCTCCCAGGGCCCATTGGGCAAAACGGTGGGAAATGGATCGACGTTTTTTCAATGTAGAATCACTCAAAAATATTTGATCAAAATTGGCAAGGAAACATCGTGCACTTTCCTTGTGAGTAATTTGAGCCATCAAACTTAAAGATCGGTCGAGCAGTTCGTTGAAAAAATCTCTAGATATCCTCAAAAGGACAGATTAAAAACATTTAATGCATTTCTTTAGTATTTTGAGCTCAAAATGATTCAATGCATTCTCGGAATCACAACGAATAATTTAAACTTGAAAATCGGTTGAGCCATTGTTTCAAAAAATCGTTGCATACTTACTAACAATCAAACTAAACAAGCACATTACCCTCCTCGTTGCTTCGCAGTGATCGGTTAAATAATATTTTATTTCTTTTACTTTTTTTTTTGTTTCTTTTTTACCATGAAATATGCATTTTATCAACAAAAAAAAATTAAGACGAACATTTGTTAAAACCAAAAAAAAAAAAAGCTTTGTTCACAGTTTGTTTTAAATAAAACCATAATAAAGCTACCGATTTCGATTTCCGGGTTATGATGTTCATAATCTATACAAAACAACAAATAAATGAAACCATGCCGGACTTTACCGCAGAAGTGAGCCAATTCACTTAAAAATCAAGGTCTCGCTGGTAGAGTAGTCGTGAGTTGCCTCCAGTGAGCTGCGGACCTCTCATGGCAGCAGGAAGGAATAATTACCTCTATGCTTGAGTATGCTGAAAAACCTGGTTCTTACGCAGAGAGTGATCGGTCATCCTAGAGGTGAAGATGTTCACTATTTAAAAATTCAAACATCTAATGCACGCGAATACGTCCGCTAGGGCACTCTAGCCGAATTAAAGGCTGATAATCAAACAAAAAACTTTCACTTCAAATAATTCAATTTAAAAACGCAACAATGAGGCCTGTTTGGATATACGTTGTTGATTTATCGGGTTTGACTGAACTAATGAATTCCTTACAAAACCGAAAATTCTCAACGTTCCTTTTTATCGATGTCCAAAAAACATAATTCACTATGATTTCAACGTAATATATGTTGCAAACCTGGCCGGAAATGGCTACCCATCCTTTCTCCGTTAACTCAATACAGACACAAGCCCGTTAGCTAGCAATCTTGTTTCCCAATCAACTGCCGATAATCCGGGGAGGCCTCTGAAAAGATAATACCTCCGTGACCTGCTTGCATAAAACAGGACTGTTACCATTTAACTACCAGTTTCTCAACAAATCATCATGTCATGCATTAAATATTTATTTTTTTATTAGGTGATATAATCTTCTTTTCCTTTCCCACTTGCCTCTTAATCCAATATTATAAAGGTAATTAAATTTTTAAAAAAAATGTTTTTTAATCTGGTTTTTAAAATAATATTCTCTGTAGGATACAGGTACACTTTATTCATGTCTTGGTTTTGCCCAAAAAAAAAACAGTCAATAAATTAAGATATTTTACTGTGAATATAAATATATAATATGGTTAAAGCAATAGTAATTATAATTAATTACTATCAATTATAAGTTCATAAACCTTCCAAAAATGATCTTTTATTTTTATTTTAGATTAATATTTGTATATCCTGAAAAATAGAAATTTATGTTATTAAAACTTAACGCTTTTTGCACTTGTTCCATTGTAAATCTGAGCATTCCTTTTTCGATTAGCTCAGTTTTTCAAATTCTGGGCGAATCTGATAAATATAAGTTACTTTACCTATTTTTGTCTTTACTGATTATAAGAAGTTATAATTATTTGTAGGTTTGATTACATGATTCTCATTATGACGTCTTTAGTGTTCAATTTGGAAAATGTGTTTAGCAAATGTGTATTTTTTTTATGGAACTCGACGTTAACAAAATGCTTTTGCCAAAACTTTGTTTTGATTACATAGGAATTTATAGTGGAAGAATAATAAGGAGACTGGAGGAGCAAAAGAAAAACGTTTACATTGGGTAAATGTAAAATTTTGGTCTCTTATTGAAATAAGATCCGCTATAATCGTATTCGATTTTCCTATTTTGTAAAATACCATCTTAGTTTGAATACAAAATCTATATTTGTATATTACTCCAAAGGAAAAGAAAATTTTAATGGAAAATTAAGATATCAATTTTCAGAGGTATTAGGATTCCTTAGCCACAATCTCAAAGTAAGTAAATTAAAAAAGAAGGAAAAGAAAAGAATGACAACACAATACAGGCTGTAATATCTGTCTAGGAGCTGAGATATTGTCAAAGCAATCTGGAAACAGCGGTAGAGAGATTTGGCCTTTATTAGGGGCTCTTTTCAATGCTGCCCTTATAAGGAAAACACTCTAGTGCCAGGGGATATTAGTTTTCCACAAATGACGGGATTATTGGATACTTTGTTCTGCTCAATTAGTATTTAGTTCAATATTAGTACCTCCATTATAAATATCATTAATTTGATTGGCTTAAATGTCATTAATAATTTCATATAAAGAAATCAATAATATTTTTAACATAAGCAGTGTAATATTTATGTAGGCACAGAAACCTTTTACATTATGAATAATAAAACACATACTAGAGTCAAAATATATTGACATGATGCATCCAAGTTGACGGTATTTTCGTAGAAGTATTATCACCAATTGAGCATAGTTATCATCTCTTTTGTTCCCCAAAAAGCCATGAATCTCCCATTAAGGCATTCCAAGCTTCCTTTTCTTTTCCCTCCAGCTCGGTCAAACCCAGCATCATTTACAAGTTGACGAATTTGTGACCCAACAAAAACACCTTCTTTAACTTTTTCTAAATATCTAAAGGATCCTTCTTGGTTCATACCTTTGACAAAAGTTTTCATCAAACCGAGTTTTATATGTAGTGGTTTTATATCTTTAAATGTAGTATAATTATAATTATTCCAAACATCCTATTGCATTTATTACAGTAAGATATTTTTTGGAGGGCTTTTTAGGCAAGATCTACAATAAAAAAAACTATGCAAAAAGAACCGAAGATGAACTTCAAATATTGCCACCTGTTTATCTATTTATAATTAAGAAAATGTGGGCTAAGTGCGTAATCTTCTCTTTAAATCCAAATACTGAACTGGGAAGAGCTGCTATTTACGGAATATGAAGTCTAAACGCTGATGTATCAGAAATCAGCCACGAAAATTCGCAAAGGTGAAGTATAACGAGTTATAAAGATATTAGTTCCAACCCGTTTATAAAGTTCATGGGCTGGAACGTAATATTTAAGCATAATCATACAAAGATCATTTTTAAAAACAAAATAAAAATGTAGCTTTAAAAATTAAAATTTTAAAGTAATTTAAAGTCGAACTTTGTAAATTTTATAGCTGATTTACCCCACATTATCTTAGTTGAATATTGTTTACAAATGGGGAAAATAAAACCTACGTTATTATGGACTTACGAAAAAATACTTGTAAAGAATGGAATTTTAACTTGCCATTAGAAATAATATTTGTCACCCATTTTCAGAAAAAAAGTGCAAGTTTCTTCGTCCTTTTTTCAGAAGACACTCATCTTTCTAAGTTACACTCTACCGTGTAAATAAGGAAACCTCAATCGCTTTCATTAGCACGAATTACGATGTGAAAAAGTTCTTTGATATATTTAATTAATCATTGTAACATAGTTTTATTTCATTTAATTTTATTTTAAATCTAGGTGATATCAGGAACATGTGGTGGGCGATATTGTGAACAGTTTTGTTCAAATAGCAAATATTTGGCAATAGCAACTACAATTTTTACTTTCCTTTACCTATATATGAAATTTCCAATAAGGGGGAGTATTGCGATCGTGAAAATTTTTGAAAATTTCGAATACACGTTTTAAGGTCCCCTGAGTCCAAATAATCAAGTCTCGCAAAATGGTCTGTGTTTCTGTGAACAGCCTAGCTCAAAAACGAAAAGTTGTACGAAACTGATTGTACGAAAAACTAGCCGGTCAACGTTTCGTCTAATTAGGAGTCATCAGGACTACAATATTGTTAATTCAAATTATAGATAGATTTTATGTATTAGGTAACATAAATACTCAATACATTACAAAATAGAATATCAGAGACTTGCATATCTCACATCATCAGTTCAAAACTTAAACCTGCTACTTTGTTTTTAACTTCTGATAAATAAATCAGTAGTTCTTAGCATCCAGTTATATAAGAAGGAATAAGAAAAGGGGGCTATAATTAAAAACAATTATCTTTTAAATTTGACTACACTGAAATGCAAAAATAGGCAACTGAGAACTTAACTTAGATCTAATGTCTAATACATAAAAAATGTCTACTTTTTACATTGTTTCAGTTTTATTAATTTTCATTTATTATTGTTTAAATATTTTTCAATTGTGAATAATAGAGCCCAAGTATTTACACTTGACTACGTTTTAAAGGATATCTCCTATTTTATCAATACCCTGTTCTTAACAGATGTTGCCATCAACCAGTCTGAAGGCCTTTCGGCTGTCGGAATGAAGGGTTGTATATTGTTCAGCTACAGTTAATTCCTTACAATCGTCTCAATATAAGTAGCTTCTCACTTATCCTCACGAATCTGATCGGTCAATTTTCCAGACCTAGCTCTCTTGGAGAAATTTTCAGGGTCCAAAGGAATCCAACCGTTGTTATCATGGTTTATAGGTTGAAGCGCTTATCTCCGCTTCACTTATTCTCTCTTGCTCAATAAAATACACCACCTGAGACGGCCAATCTAATACTCGTATATAATCCTGAGCCCTTTGGTAAATGTTCGATTGGTGAAACCTCCCTGTTTTCCTCACATATTATGAGGGTGAATAAACGACATAAATTTAATTGAAAATGCTAGTTCCGTAGCTTCCTAAAAAAATTCCAATGTGCATTGATAAATTACTGGAATTGGAAACAAAATTCCGTCCCATCTTCCAAAACAGAATTTCCTTCAAGTTATTTCAAGAGCAGAAGGCAAACAGCTTGTTAAATCCGACCCGGATTTGTGAAAAAATCTCTTCAGGTCGAATGAAAAAGGTAACATCATTCGTTGGGAGAAACGAATCCGATTTCCGTTCGGAGCGAGGTGGTACCCTTTGAAAGGAAATGAAAAATAAAACGCTGAAGAGAAGGGACAAACTAGGACTTATTTATTTACAAATTGGTTCGTTCTCGGGGCGTTGGGCTTCACAATTTCCTGAGAGACTTCATGGTAACACCGTTACTGGGCAACCCCGTTACCTTTGGGGACCGGGCTTAATAAAACCAATCTCAATATACAATTCTACAGAGCCTTATATAAATTTGTTATCGAGAATCAAATAGCACCTACAATCTTCGTGCACAAAAAAAAAATCCTTTAAAATGCGAACAAAAAAAATCTAAAAATGATGAATTAACTTCGATTTCAACTGCTAGCAACAATTTAAACAATATTAGTTCAATGCGAGAAGAAACCAGTACAAACTTTTCTGTTTGATATAATCCATTTAATCTTGAACTGAAGATGAATGTATAACAATCGAAACTAGTTTTCAATAAAACAAATTTATAGAAGTGGCAAATAATTTATCTATCCCTAATTAGATTGATCCTTCTATAACATCATGCGAATGTCAACTCAAACAATTTAATTTTACATAACTTGTAAACTGACTTAGAAAATTAGATTTTCGAAATAATTTTAGGTATATATGATTTCCACGACACAAATCATAATTTTTTTCTAAATATTCTATTCAAAATATATATATATATATATATATATATATATATATATATATATATATATACTAAAATGTTGGTTTAGTCTAAAATCTGATATTAAAAAAAATCAAGTTTAAGGCTTTAGGTTATTTAATTATTTTTCAGCATTACGGAAAATGGCTGACGGTCGTACACCTCACTATTATTATATTGAAGGATACAAAACCCTTCCTCACCACGATCCATGTGGTAGACACGTAAATATCAGGTGGTAAGATGGTAAAACCCATAGGCCTCAGCCTAAGAGGGGCCTTGAATTGGAGACGGGCAATTTTAAGTGTATTTTGAGCACAACATTATAACAATAAAATAGAACATCAAATTATATATTATGTAGAAATACAAGAAATACTAACATTGTAATAAATAACTAACAAACACATAAACAAATTCAAATTTTGAGTAAAAAGCTTAGGAGGCCTCAAAACTTGGCTGCCTTGTGCCTCCAAAATCACACTTTCGCTACTGCCATGAGGATCTTTCTTAAAAACCCTTCTGGTCCTCTAGATATCTCATAGGAACCGTAGACTTCTTACGAAGCATATTAAATCCTTGGTATATATTTTAGTATTGTAATATCTTCAGCTTTAAGTGTTGTAGATATTGCAGTCTATAGAAAGCAAGGGCTTCACATTCAGAACACAGAACGTATTCGGCCCTTTCTTTATCCCAAAGGCACAGGCAGCTTCACCTTCACAGAAACACTGCGCAAAAAATATATAAAGGCAAAGAAGTATATGGAGTTTCCGATAAACTTATATAAACGAGTTATTAACGTATTTATGTTTTATATAAATTTTATCGTAGATGATGACCATTTACTGCAGCATGGGCGTACCACAAAGATTCAATATAGTTAATTTACGTTTTGCAGTGCAAATTCATGGCTTACACCAAATCGTTTGCCATTGGAGAGGATCGAAGTATTTTTTAATGTTTGTATATTGGTGAAAGTATTGGCCGATGTTTGCGTTGGCCGTTTCTGAGCACTTTTCTTTCAAAGGGATTTGCCATTGCCATTGCATTTCAACCTTGCGTTGGCCCAACGGGTTCCTCATTTTTACCTAAATATTGGATTTTATAATTGTTGTCACTTTAAAGTTGATATTGAAATAATCAATGATTCATAACTTGATAACTTTTGGTTGTTAATTGGATTAACTCATATTTTTCTGCGTTATTAGATCACCATTTGTCAACCAATTCTTAAAAATCAGTTAATTTTCATAATTCAACCGCCGATCTTTGAAGTTCACAAAATATTATTAAATAAAAAAAAAAAGGCTTCTCTTTGTAGCAGTAGGAAAGTAAAAAAACAAAACATAGGACAATCAACTTCTTTAATTCGATTCAACTTCTATTCTCTCAAGTTCTATTTTCTCAAAAAAACATGTTATGGACTTAAAAAATTTTAATCCTCAGCTCCTAATAAAATAACATTCCAGTATAAATATTTATAATATTCTATTAAAACTAGCATACCCAGGCGAGAACTCTCGCATTAGATCCTAATACATTAGAAGTATAAGCGATATTAGGTAAACATATTTATTCATATAAACAATATAATATTACTAAAAAAAATTATTTAACACGCACATGTGGGGAAGCTACATAGTTTGTTATGACTATGTTGAAGTTACAGCTCATACTTAATAAATAATTAGCTTGCCCCTCTGGAAATCATCTCTTCAATTTAGATGTTAGGCAATGAGATAGCTATAACATTTTCTAGTATTCATATTTAACAGTGCCCTTTAGGGTTGGACATGGGAAACAATATATTAAAAGATTTTGTAAACAGACTCAAATTGATATTAAGTTGCCATGACAACGTCACGTACGCAGCATGGCATAGGGCCCGTGCGGACCTATGTCGTGCGTTATCTCGAAAACGGTAGGTTTTTAAGCTTTAAAACGCAGGACCAATACACTCTGTAGAAGGGTATATGATCTTGATGCCCGCGTCAAAATCTTTACAACTCAACCTATCCCGTCTCGATCCACCGACTCTTAGTCGTCAAAGTTTTGAAACCTCCTTGTTTTTTCATCACTTTTATTTAAGCCCTACTATGAATTTAAGAAACAAAATTGGAATTCGTCACATCTTCATGAAATTCCCTTTCTTGACACCTCATTCATCAAAATCCGTCTCTCCTGAGAGCCGGAAAAGGGATCTATACTACCGTAATAATATATAGAAGTGATAATATTTCTACTAATTAAATAATATTTCTCGATATAATTTTTTTTTTAAACCATATATGTTCCATGTGTGTGGGATACCCTATATGTCCATTTGTACTTTCCCATTTCAAAATTCACAAACATTTGACAAGTTGTTTGACAAACGATTTACAACTGGGGTAGAGCCGGCATTACATACATCGGCCGTGATACACATTATACAATGATCAAGATATCCTGGAAATAGATAATATCTTGAAAATATTTCAACGAATATTCCATTGGATGTGGGAGTGAGATATTGTAAAAGGATGGGATACACGGTGAATTACACCACTTCCTCTTCCGGACCGGAAGGTCATTGTGCATTCGACCTTGATACCTCCACATCCAGCAAATCACACTTCCTCTATTTTTTCACGGGGTTCTAATTTATATCCAAGATAAGTAGTTCATAGGATACTGTCGTTTCGGTTGCGTAACGTTGAATTGGTATCTAACTCTTAACAAGTGATGGGCACGACGATATAAACACCGTTGTAGAGAAATATTATTTTAAGGTGATTCTATGTAATAAAACGCAGCAAATTATTTATACTATATGCTTACTTCAGCATTACTATGCTTACTTTATTATTTCTAAATAGTGATATATGCAAAAAAAAATTATTTGGATTGTTTTATATATATATATATATATATATATATATATATATATATATATACATTTTTTTTTGTTGGCACTATAGACCATGTAGATCTTCGGCTGCGCGATGTAACTTACATACATTTTTTGCTTGCGGGAGCACAGACAGCCTGGAGGGGGTCACCCAAACTAACGTTGCTACGTGCCATGGTTTCCATGATGCAGCGGCAAGCTATCCATAGCTCCATAACCGGTCCCTTTGGGACCAACTAGGCAGTGTCCTTCCCACCGACTCACTCGGGTTCAAGGACAATGACAAACCGGTTAAGACCATGGTTAAGATTATGACCGTTCGGGGTCAGCAGGCGCACGAGGACCTATATTCCTTTCCCCGAAGCAGACCGTCCAAGGACCAAACCTGCGGGCGGCTATTTTACGTCCAGAAATCCACAACGCGATTCACAATTTAGGTACACAGGGCAGGGTCATCACTCCTACGACCAGTTTGTGTGAGTTGTCTCCAGTAGGCTGACGGGCCTCACGCACTCGCTTAGCACTAGAGCGTTAACCCTCTCGGCACACGAATTTAACACCTCACGCATAAAAATAATCATATTTATTGATTTAAGATACAACTTTTATTTTTGTCCAAAAAATATCTCACTTAGCGTCTGTGTAAAAAGTAAACAAAAGATAGCTAGGTAACATTTTTAAAAATATTATATCGTAAGTAAAAAAAATTCAATAAACTTTAGCGATTTCTTGTATTATAATTATTATTTTTACTTCGATAAAATGAATATTACTGATTTAAAAGCATTCAAATTTTACCATCGTTTGATTTTTAATATAATATAATTTTTTTAATAAAAAATATACGAAACTCAAATATAATTTAAGTTCAGCTTGCGCTTAAAGTGTACTAATGCCGATACACATAATTATTGATAAACATGCTATGAAAACAGAACCATTTTATTAATTTAATTTTCCTTGAAAGCCATCATCGACAACAATGATTAACTTAAAAAATATAAATGGAAAAGAGGTGCTAGTGCCCATTTATTTTCATTATATAATTTATTTTCATTATATAATTTATTTTCATTAAAATAATAAAAACCTGGTGCGGTGCGCGTATCACACAACTTTCCCTTACCGTCCTATAATCATTAATATTATTTTAAAGAGTCCACATAAACACTGCTTGAAATAAACTGAGGAGCATTCACTTCTTCACATCTTCTCCCACTTACATACAATAAAACAGTTTTTAAACAATTTTAGTACAACAATTCTGTACACTACCAATATATTTTAACTTTGTCAAGTTGCATTTATATTTTAAAAGTTTCGGTGTATTTTCCATGGAAACATTTTCTTTCCACTAAATAATGTGAAAGTAGGAATTATTAAGTTAATTTCGGCTTTTGTATTCTTAAATTACTTTATTACAGAGCGTATTGTTTACAACAGATTGGCGTATTGGAGGGAGAAAGTTCGGTCGCATCCGTCTCCCTCCGGATGCGCTCGGTTATCTATCTAGGGTCTTATGCTCCTCATAAAATACACACTTGCTAATATTGGCCCGATTTTGATGATTCTTTTTTTGTTTTGTTTTTTAGATAATTTAATAACCTTTCATACAATTCTATACATAATTTACTATAGCTATAAATTGCATGGTTTTTAAGTTAAGCGCAATTAAAATATTCTTTTCGTTATAACTTTTTTCCCTGCACTTTTCCGTTGATATACTACATGCATGAAAAGTTAAAGGCCTTTAAGGTGAAGACATTAGGCAAGTTTTACCAAAATCGTTGGAGCCGTTTACGAGAAAATTGTAAACAATTGTAAAATCCATGATATAATAGCTAATTCCGGTTAGTCTGATGCACTATATCTTTGCTGATAGTGATCCGATTTTGATGATTCTTTTTTTAGATAATTTAATTACCTCTCGTACAATTCAATACATAATTTACCATAAAATGCAAATTGTTTAAGCTAAGCGCAAATAAAATATTCTTTCCATCATATTGACGTAGCAACTCGGCATTCTCAAAGCGAGTCTGGTTCGAATCCAGCTAGCAGAAAGGGTTGCCGTTTAATTCGTGGTGTTCCTATGAAATGAATTTCAGCCCTTCCACTGTCGCTAGAATAGGTTGGTTATCTTTAGAATAACCCGTACTTTCTGCCATAGTTATAATACATAAAGACGATGAGTCCAAAAAAAACAAGATCAACAAGGAAAAAATGTAAATAAAGATTAGATTATTATTCAATAGTGAGTATAGATTCTGAGAACAGTATCATTTAATCCTAATGTTTCACCATTGATTGTTTAACAATATTCAGAATAAATTATTATCTTAGAACATGTCTTACTGGGATTAACATTATTAGACTATTCAACAATTCCCTATATAATTACTTTTTTCATTGTATTTATCTTTTTTACTTCATGAAATCCTTTCTTCCCATTAATAATGTTCTTTTGTCCCTTCGATGTCTGGAACTGTAATTGTGGATCTTTTTAAAAGGGCCTTCGTTCGATGTTTTAGCTCTTACCATGTTCTCTAATTAAGTAGCTCAACCTTGTATTTCTACTTTCAAAAGAATATTACAGAAATAAAAAACTGTACAAAAATTTTCTTAGTAAAAGAAACAAGAAAAACTGTATACGGTTAATTGAATACAATTCAATAAGATTGCTTTTATAGACTTAATATCATTCAAAGCACTTCGAGTTTTTAAGTACGAAATTTATGTTATTTATTATCTTTTTACAAATTATGTTATTGTATGAATTATTTTATTTATTATCTTTTTACAGTAATAATTTATTTTAATTTCATATCTTTGAAAAGGGAGCTAATAAAAAATTTGTTATATACCAATTAATAACTGATAAATAATTAAAAAGATAATTTAAGGTTATACGATTCAAGGCTAAATCGAGTCGGTACCAGCACTGCTGCAATTCATATCTGCGACAGGACATGACATGTCACGTGTCATAGGAGATGTAATACGCTTCTACGTTATACAAGATTTTGAGTCCCATCAAAATTGATTTCTCTGAAACAAATTTGAGCAGCATAGCTCTGAACAAGTTCGGGGGAAGGTTGGCTCAATCTGGCATATTGTCGCCTGACATGGTTTCTGTACTATTTTTTATTTTTCAATATGTGGATGCCTGAAGTTACTTTAAAACTAATTAAAGATAACTTAAAAATTAACAACTGCTTGAGGGATATCATACATATCTATTACAGAAACTGCGACAAAGAGGACAAGTATCAAAAAGTTTGGTTTTTCAACAGTGAGACTGTGATATGAAATTCGTTTCAGGGATTAATTATCTTGCGAGTTCTGGGTTTTTATGAAAAGAAAATTAACGATGCTGTATGGGGTGCGGTCAAAAATGAAATCACAGTAAATATATTTTTTACAGCTTAATGTGTGCCAAGGTTTACAACATCACTAACCGTCATCTCCTAAATTTTATCCAAAGTCAACAATATCTGCATAATTAAAAAGCATCTTCGTTGTAGTAATTGTGCAGAAGCCAAGGAGCACATTAAGATTCATTTATAAAATTGTATACATTTACATTTTATTAATATTGAAAATTGAAATTTTACGAGATACAACCAGCTGGATTTTAACATTTATTAGGTAATAGATAATTTGTGTTAAAAGCGCTGTAACGCAGTGTTGGGTTTTTTTTTTTCCCCAAAATTTAGAAGGTTTTTCACCCTCTGGAGTTTTTTTAGGCCGAAAACATTTCTTGGGTTTTTCAGAGTGAAAAAGGGAAAGAGTCTTTCTTGTTTTTTTTTTTGTTTTTTTTCAATTTTCTGCTAAATGTCAACCATTTTTAGGTGATTAGAAACTATAAATTAGAATGATTAGAAAAGATTTGTTTGACTGTTAGGATTTTAGTAACGATTATTGTAAGAAGTGAAACACATTTGTTAACTTGTCTATTTCATACAAGTTAATACATGCAATTTCGGATTTTGTAAATTATTTTTCTTTTATTTTGATAACTTTATTTATTAATTTTTTTTGTTACATTATTAACTTGGCCTTTACTGTTAACTTTTCATTTTTATCCTCAATTTAATTATTTATTGAATTCCTAGCTCACATTATGCATCCTAATATCAAATATATTTTTATTAGTGTAATACTAAGCCTGTATCATGATCGTTTTAACCAAAACTTTTGTAGTTTATAGTGAATTTTAGTCTTGTTTTTAGTTTGTTCATAATCATTACTTTGATTTAGTCTTTAAACTAGTTTAAAGTCTTAAAGTAGTTTAATAATTACTTCATATTAAATATATGTTTATTATAATGATATTAAAATATTCCATAAATAATGTGATGAAATATGAATGGCGACAATTTTGAACTAATAATTTTGGATTCATTTTTTTTGCTGTATTAAAGCATTCATCCTTGATGTATCTTGTTTTGTGTTTTCAAGTTTTCTATTAATCAGTAATTTGGCCTAATTTAAATAATAATATTAAATATATTTAATAAAAATAATATATTTTTTTTAAATAAAATAAAATAAACATTAAGTACTTTTAAAATCATTTATATTCATCTTATACTACGGGTAATTTTGGTTACACTAATAGAAAAATAATAATTAATCATTTAGTGTGAAAGTTGGTAGATTCAGGGTAAATTCAGATAAGTTTAGGGTCAAGGTTGGTGAATTTAGAATAAAATTTAGAAAGTTTTAGAGGGAAAATACAGGACTGACCTGGCAGCACTGCCATAAGGTTTATTAATCTGTCTGTTTCCCGCATCAAAATAGAATCAGTAATTTGCCATAGAAATTAAATCAATATTAATGCAGAAAAAATAGGGATAGGGCTGAATAAAAAGAAAAAGAAAAATGATGGAATACGATTTTCAACAAAAGTCTCATTCTTGAAATGATTTTAAGCTACTTGTTATAACTAATTTATAGTTACTAGCTTATGTTTTATTCATTAGTTCTGACAATGTATGCTGTCCCATATTTAGGGTGCTACCATGTATTAAGTTCTAATAAACAGCACATAGAAAATTAGTCAGTTATTATTAGTCTTAGCTAAGATATTATACAATGCAGTTTACTTGTGTTCCCACGCTCACCAGGAAGGTTGCCAAACCCTACCATCTGGAAGTAGGCAAGCGTATGCCTTATGAAGTCAAGTTACCTATCATTAAATCTTAATAAGTATATGTTCCCAACTTTTGCCCAGCCCCATAAGAAAGTTCCAGTGCTGAAGCCTTATATCATTGAGAAGTAAGTGTCCAAACCCTTTAATATCTATATCGAAGAGAAAGTCCCATATGTCATAGAGAAGCCTGTGCCATATTCAGTCAAAGTGCCTGTTGAGAAGTATGGCAGTATATTACCCAGCAAAGAAAAAAATCCATCTCCAGTCTACAAAGAGGTATAAAGTACAATGAAGTGAAAGTACTTGTCAAAAAACCAAAGCTTTGCCTGTGGAGAAGCCAGTGGCACATGCTATGGCACATGGCAGAGAAGGAGGTGCCCTATCCTATGGTCAAAGAAGTGCCATTAGCAATCAAGGTACCTAAAGTAGAGAATATGGTTCCTTACAAAGTAGGAATTCCAAAATATGAGGGACATAATGAAAGTAGTCGTTTGTCTGGATATCAATCTTTGGGCTTGAATAATTAAAATCCATGGAATTAAACATCTAGGAAAAATCAATTCCAATTTAAAAAGATATTTATCAAGACAAGACATTAATAAATTTTCTTATTTATCACAGGCACATACGGTTTAATAGAGCAAAACGTCAAATTTAACAACTAGTTTATTGTTTATATTAATATAAATTATTTTATTCTATGAAACCTCTGAAGACTAATCTTCTACCATAATTCTGTTTTGTCTTCACATTCTAATTATTTTTCATAAATTAAGAAAATTAATATATTAATATTTACAATTCATAATAGGCCATCTATTGTAAATAATAGATGGATAATATATGTTAATTGGTATGATAATTCAAATGGTCCCCAATAACTAACGAATTAGAGCTTTAGTTAAAATAAAGTGATTTTTTAATGCTGCTTGAATAAATTGTTATTAAAGCTTCAGTTCACAAATAGGAAACAGTTTATATTAATGTGTTGTGGTAAGATACTAAGTTACTGAGTAAGATATATAATATAATAATATCTTAGTGAGTAAGGTCTGAATCTCTCACTTCCGGGCCTAGGTTCGTGTCCGGCTATGGGAGATAATTTTTCCATTATATCAGCCATATGGGGTCAGGAGACATTCCCAAGATACAACGAGTCATTATAAATTGGGTACGTTTAATTGGGGAATAAACCTGGCAGTTGATAAGCCACATGGTTACTCCCACATATTACTGGAGTATCGCTGCTTCTTTTGGGACATGGAGTTTTTGAATAATGCTCATTGAACATTGTAAGAATCTATATGCGGATCTGTTGTGGCCCAATGCTGACTTGGAGATTAAGATGCTTAAGAGGAGCATTTGGAGGCACTTTTATTGTGGATTTGTCTGTTAAAACTTCTCTTATCTGTTTATTAAATGGAAAACTCCCATTAACATAGAAAAATCAATACCAATCACATTTACATTCCATCATGGGCCATCTTCTCTTATTTTCTTTGGCAAATAAAGTTTTACTGAAACCAAAACAGAAAAATACCTCAACTGAGGATGACTAAATGACTTGGATTCCCCACATCAGAATAATAAGACTAACATTATACTACCAGCTTCAATTACTACCGTATCTTTTATATAAATTACCACTAACTGAGAAACTGAAGATTTATATTTACATATTTACTCAGACCGAAAAAAGTAAGTTATTAAAGCTATTATTCCAATCAAAAGTATTCAGACGTATATACTAAGACGTGGTGCCTATTAATCATATTCAAATCCAATTGAATATTTATTTATTTTTATTTTATTTTTATTTTTTTATGACAATCGCAAATTATACTTACACAAATTATAATTGAAAAAGTTATCACCTAAGGTCGATTAAAACAGCAATATAAAGTGAATAATGCATATATAATAAACAAGGAAGTGCTGTGTAAATAAATACATGTTATTTTACTTTATTAAACATAATTAAACAAATACTTTATTTATTTTATTATGTTTTTTGTGTTGGCTGTTTTGTTTATTTTTTCCTACTGTTGTCACTCAAAACAATGTAATTATATTAAACTTGTTAATTGCCCCAAGATTGTTTATCATTAAGATGTATCATCTTGAATCATGTACATAATTATATTTAATTGTAGATTTGTTAACAACTTTATTATTATTAAAGCAAATAAAATCTTAACATGTACCACATTTAATGATTGTGCCCTTGCATTATTTTGTGAGCTAATTATCATTTCATTTTACTTCTAACAATTTTACTGACAAATGGTCTTTCGAAAATTGATGAGAATCAGAAGATAAGTACACATGAGAGTACAAATGATTTTTTAAAGGATTTTTTAATGAAATCTATAAATCATAGGTTTGTCTTTTAATACAAGAAGTATTTTAAAAGTTCATTAGATGTATTGGAATATATTTTAAGAAAACAAAAATGAAGCCTTAAGAAGTAGCTCACAACATGTTATTTAAATCTGATTTTTGTGTAAATATTATGAAATTGATTCCATGCTTTTTTTCTTCTTCTTAATCGAGTCCTCTTCTACCAAATGTCCAGTATTGAGGATCCTGTTTATAGAGCCTGACCCATGCATCATGATCTTGCATCAGCTGACTGCGTCTGTTCTAGTTCATTCCTCTCCTATTAAAAGCTTCTCTGACTGCACAATTCCATATGTTTCTGGGCCTTCTTCCTTCCACTCTCACTTCTTCATGTTTCTGACTTTGTTCCTCCTTGTTTTTCCCTTTATTCTCTTCATTTCTATTACTTGTAGTTAGCTTTTATGCTTTGAGGTAATATTCCAGGATTCACTGGCATAAATCAGTATGGATATGAATATGTTTTTAAACACCGTTACCTTTACCTTTTTAGTTACTTCTCTCTTTCCCAGGAAGCCTGCATTAAGTGAATGGAAGCATTTTTTCTGTCCAGTCTTTCTCTCTCTCTAATTTTGTTGTCTATCCAGCTGTTCACGTTCAGATGGGCCTCCAAATACTTGAAATCTCTGACATATTTCAGTTCTTATCCCTTCAAATGAAGTACTCAGTCTTCCCTTTCCTCTCCTCTCCCTAACCTCATTTGTTTTGTTGCTATTTATTACCATATTTAGCATAATTAGGGATTGATAAACTATTTGCCACTTCTGTTTTTATTGAAAACTAGTTTTGAATGTTATACATTCATCTTCAGTTCTAAAAACTCACAAAAATTCAAAAATGTTTGGTATTATTATACATATTAAGTTAAATAAAATATAAATTAGTATCATAAAACATTTATGAATTATGACTTTAATTAAGGCAAGAAATCAAATGCATGTTGGTACTCACCAGGGTTTAAGTAGATTATATCAAACAGAAAAGTTTAAACAGACTGAATTAGCAATGGAAGAAAGGTGGGGTGGTTGGTTATAGGTACACGGTTTAAGGGTCGAGGTTTTTCAGTAATTCCGGTGAGTAATTGTTTATTCTATTATAGATCGGAATAAATTTAAGATTGGACTATTGTAGATATTTATTTGGTCATTTAAGCAAAAATCTGGATTGGATTTGAAAGATTTTATTATTTCAAGTGCTTCATACATATTTAATTTGAAGCTATTTTCAACATGATGTATTAATTTAACTCCTGCGTCTTTGAGGTTATCTATTCAAGAACCCCTGAAGACAGGCCCATTCCAAAACATTATGTCTTGATTTCATCTTACGGTCCTATATCCACCAAAGTCGGAAATGAATTGAACTAGGATTAAACCATGCACCTAAAATATATAAAATCCTATTCTCATATTTCCCTTCTCCTAAAGACAAAATAGACCTTCTCCAAAAAAAGCGTAGTATACGAACTAAATTGTAATGATTGTGCAGCCAAATACACGGGAAAAACTGAAAGATCACTAAATCAGAGATTAAAGGAACATACGTGCATATAATAATAAGATAGAGAATTCCAACTTTGCAATTCATTTAAATGAAAAACCTTAATAAATTCATCAAAGACACAGGAGTTAAATTAATACATCATGTTGAAAACAGTCTCAAATTAAATATATTTGAAGCACTTGATATAATAAAATCCTTCAAATCCAATCTAGATTTTGGCTTAAATGGCCAAATAAATATCTCCAATAGTCCAATCTTAAATTTATTTCTGTCCATAACAGAAAAAACCATTACTCACCGGAATTACTGGAAAAACCCCGACCTTTAAACCGTTTACCTATTAACATCCCATCTTTCTTCCATTGCTAGTTCAGTGCGAGAATAGCCAATACAAACTTTTCTGTATGATAATATCTACTAAAACCTTGGTAAGTACCAACATGTATTTGATTTCTTGTCTTAATTAAATTCATAATTTATAAATGTTTTATAATACTAATTTATATTACATTTAATTTAATATGTATAATAATACCAAACTTTATTTTGAATGGCTTATTTTTGAATTTTTGTGTGCTTTTAGAACTGAAGATGAATGTATAACATTCGAAACTGGTTTTCAATAAAAATAAAATTATAGAAGTGGCAAATAATTTATCAATCCCTAATTAGATTGATCCTTCTATACCATCATGTGGATGTCAACATATTTAGCATCTTTAATTTTTCCTACAGGACTCGTAGATTGTATTGGAAGTCTCTTACATTGTTTCCGAGTACTAGTAGATCATCTACATAAGCTAGGAGGGTGAGATGTACTGATCTTAGTTCTCTGTGGCCTAATCTATAAGGCCTCACTCTCATCTTAGCTCTCTTCAATCTCCTGTTGAGCACCATTAGAAACAATAAGGGGCTAAGACTAAAGTCCTGTCATTCCTTGGATGCTATGAAACTCCTTAGATGTATGGTTGTTGGTTCTGACCCATTTCTTTGTTTTTTGTGTAGACTAAGTTGTTAGTCCTGGATTGAATTCCTGCTAGTTCAGTGCTTTGGCAATGTCCATCCTTCTTACCCTATTGAATGCTTGGGCTAGATCCACAAAAAAGGTAGAGACCTCTCTATTCTTTTCCAATACCTTTTCGAAGAGCTGCCTCATTACGAATATTAGGTTCTGGGTAGTTCTTTGTGGCCTAAAACCGTATTGCTTTTCTTCTAGGGCCCTCTCAATGAATCCCCTTAGCCATCTCCAGGATTTTAGAGTACACCTTGCATGGTACAATGGGCAATGATATGTCTCGATGGTTTTGACAGTCCCTATGGTCTCTTTTTTTGTATATTGGTATTATAAAAGATATCTCCCAATTCTTTGGAACTTCTTTTCTTTTTCATATTGGGTTTAACAAGTAATGGAATATTTCCTGATCTTTTGTTTCCATTTCCTTCAGCTTTTCGGGGGTCTGTTCCTGCTGATTTGTCCATTTTTAGGCTATCTAAAGTGTCTATTATTTCCTCTTTCCCTTCTTCCTGGTCCTCGGGATTTTCATTGCTGTGGATATTTTGTTCCGTTGTTGGCATCTCTCTCGTATTGTCATTCAGCACTTTCTTGAAGTATTTCCGCTCATCTGCTCATTATGTTCTTTGCATTGGAGAGAATGTTTTATGATGGATTCCTTTTCTTTCTGCATATTTTGAAGGCATCTATAGAAGAGCTTTTGATTTCCTTTGGCACCTTCCTCTATGTTTTTCTGTACTTTAAATAATTAATTTTCTTAGTTCAACAGGCAGTAGCTTCTTTAATTTGCTAATCTGGTATTAACAACTTTTAAAAATCTTGGTGTATTTTCTAAATGGCATATTACTAGTTATCTACAAGGCTATAGTGGCCAACTTTGTTAGGATAATTTTAACTAAAAGTAGTGATGTTGGTAATTTTAGCCTCAGAGTGTTAATATTTATTTTGATACAAGAACATGGAATAAATCTCTATCTCCTTCTTCTGGGTAGAATAGGATGGTAGCCTGTGAGTTATTAATTGCTGTACACAAAGTATCATTTCACCCAAACCGGATGAAAAAATGTTATAAGAAATATTTGATGGATTTCAAGATTTATTGAGTTAATTAAGCTTTTTGAAAATAATAATAATATTCAAAGGTTATGTTGAAAAGACTATAAATAATCCAGAAATCACAAATCCCAGATAATTAAAAAATGTATTGCTATGTAAGGTGCATTTAGGTGTTAAATCTGAAACTGCTGTTGTGAAAATGACTTCTAACCATCAGTTAGAATATAGAACACTGATATCAAAACACTAGCATTGCCACTTGACTGTCAGTAATCATAAATAGGACAAAGTGTAATTATTAATTAAAGCATATTAACGCCCAGAAAAATTAGAATGAATTCAGTAATATATATTTTTCTGTTTTGGTTATTCATGCAATAAGGGTTCATTAATGCAAAACATGGATCGAGGGTGAAGTACTTTATTATACTTGAGAATAACACAAGGTACATAACACAAACATCCGATGGCTACCCCAAGCCAGACTGCCCTGGGCTTCCCCGCCAAATCCCAGTGTTGCCATATTCTCTTAATAATAATAATAATAGAAGATAGTCCACAACACCTCTCCCCCCTATTTATTATTCACTGAAACGAGGAGGTGGTCTGGAGATCCTACCAGACCTAGTTACTTTGTGCTGCAGAGGCTCGGAGTAGTTAGGCAGTCTGTGTCCAGGATGGCTCATTTGACCCCTGTGAGATGCAACATCTCTTTCCAGGTGACCATCATCTTCTGTGAATCCATAGAAAGGGGAACTCTCACTTGATGCTGGGAAATGATGATTATCGCTCAGAAATGGAGCAAGAGGTCCTTCGTCTTCTTGGGCTTTATCATTATCTATAGTGTTATCGGAAGCTACCTGAGGAGCATTATAAATCAACGATGATGCACTGGGAAGAATTGAAGAGTTCTGAGAGGTGGATGGGTATATTTTTGATCTGTCCACCATACTGGGTCTAGCTAGAGTAGTTCCAGTCCGTTGCTCACAAGAAGTCATGGGATCTTTGTGAGAAGACCTAAGTTGATCCAATGGGGAATCAATAAGTGAAGCGGAAGGTGATGTGTCATCTATAGGTTCTTCAGAATAGCGTTTTCTGATATAGTCAGAAGAAACATGCTTGATCACCTCGCCTGAGAACAATTCCACATCATAAATCTGTGCACCAATGATCTTATGAATAACACCTGAGATCCAATATTTCTTGTTGAGTGTGTGCTTCAGCATCCACACAGTTTCACCTTCCATGAACTTGGGGCACATGGAGCAGACCATAGAACCAGAATCTGGTGCTGGATGAAGTTGTGAAAGATGTGTAGAAAACTTTCGGCCCATCAACTCAGCTGGTGTCTTCCCAGTGGTACCTGATGGACGAGTTCTCATGGCCCATACAGACTGTGCTTGAGGCCAATTTCTATCTTTTGACCTTGGAGGTACTGAGCGATCTAAATTTAAGTGAACTTCAGGTCCTTTATACATACCAGTTCCGTTGCCTGTTACAGTTGGACTTGAAATGGTCTGAAGATACTCTTCCTTTGAGTTATCAAAAGCTGTAATGTGAGGAAAATTCAGATTTACTCCATGCAGAGTGATCTTAAGAGGGTCAAACCAATTACGCCCGAGTAAATTAGGACCAACACCATCTACAACCAACACTGGTAAATTACTACAAATATGTTTAAATGTAACTGAGGCATTAAACTCTCCAATTATTGGTAATGTTTCTGAACTCCATGTTCGCACCTCCAAACTAGGTTGGTTCAGCTGGGGAATGACCTCAGTATTACGGAAGATCCTTTGAAATGAAGCCAGGCTCATGAGAGTTTTAGAACATCCAGAGTCAATCTCAAATTCTACAGGAATTTTATTTATTAAAACTGCAGCAATAAACGGATCTTTATGAGCTGTAGACACTGTAAAAACGTTTTCACCCTTAAAGCTCTCTGTTCCCAAGTTACTATCTGTAGATGAAATACATGGAAAACTGGACATAGAATCAGGTGCCTCAGAACGTGAAGAAATTGTCTTCTTGGCTGCAATGAAATTAGTAGAATTAGAGTTTTCATCCTCAGGAATTTGTGACGGGGAACAAGAAATATTATTATTCATTCGGGAAAACCTCTGTTTACAAACCCTGGCAACATGTCCAATTCTTCCACACTTTTTGCACTTCAATGTGTGCTTAGGAATAGAACATTTTTTCACTATGTGGCCTACCTCTCCACATTGAAAACATCTAATCTTAGCAGCTGAACTGTTGTTTAGATTTGCTCTGTTGTTTGAAAAGTTAATTTTATATACTTCTGATTTGAGTGGACCCCTGATTTCTTGTATATCTATCTCAGATTTCTCCCAAGATTTTACAATGTCCAAAGCAGTCAGAGATGTCAAGTCCTTAGTTGTAAACAATCTTGCCTGAATATCAGGATTATTTAATCCACAGACAAATTGGTATAAAATTATTTTTGAAGCTGAACCACCAAAATCACAAGGAATTGCAAGTCTTTTAAGTTCAGCCATGTAAGCAACTCCTCCCTCTGTAGGTAGTTGCTTCCTATTAACAAACTTAATGTAACTTACCATTGGATTTAATGTGGGGATGATATTCTCACTCAGTACCTTCATCAAATCACTGTAAACCACTTCCCTCAGTGTATTGGGGGCAATCCATCCTTTTAGATCCCGGAACGTAGCATCATCCAAGGTTTCAATCAGCAAACCTCGTTTTTGAACGTCAGTAATTTCTCCTTTTGCGTCCAGCCAGAACTGAAATCTCTCCAAATGTTCAGCCCAGCTCTCGGGTTTACAATGATCGTAGCGAGGAAATGACATGGTGAAAGTATGTTGAAGATTTTAAAAAAATACCACAAGAAAGCACACGAGTAAACACAATACTATACTTCACGCCTCGATCCCATCCTCGTCGCCATTTTTCTGTTTTGGTTATTCATGCAATAAGGGTTCATTAATGCAAAACATGGATCGAGGGTGAAGTACTTTATTATACTTGAGAATAACACAAGGTACATAACACAAACATCCGATGGCTACCCCAAGCCAGACTGCCCTGGACTTCCCCGCCAAATCCCAGTGTTGCCATATTCTCTTAATAATAATAATAATAGAAGATAGTCCACAACATATATGTTATCAATTTAATATAAATGTTTAAAGAAATTAATTTATAATAATATTAATACCAAGGCCCAATGCATCTGAGTGTTTGATGCTAATAACACTAGCAATCCTCCCTCTCCACTAAACATCATCAAAATCCAATATGTTCGGGCATTAAACAATCCTACCATCTATGTTTCAGTCGACCTCTAGGAACTTTGCCCTTCTAGTTTAGCACTGAATACCATTTTATTGATTCGTTCTTTATCCATTCTCACAACTTCATACACCCACTTAAGTATCGCTTCATAGATTGCTACACAGTGCATGTGATTGCTACACATTGATTGCTACATCAGTTGACCCATCCTTCTCCAGGGCCAAATAATATAAACAATACTTCAAAAAAGAAATTTATTTAAATATTAAAAATAATTGTGAGATTTTATCCAAGTGGGAAAGAAATTTTACTACACCTCCTAAGCTTGTTAAGCGAGAAAAAGATCTAACAAAAGCATTTGATAGAACTGAACAAGAGGAAATCCATAAGACTGAGATAGATAGAGGATTTAATAAAAGATTAATGTTAGTAATAATGAGTCTATGTATGTACATACTATATTTATTAATACTATGTAGTAGAGCCTTGAATTTAGTAAAGACATCAAATTGTAACTCTAAAGAATTTAAAACCAATATTGGGATGACTGAAATGTAGCTTATGAGCCTATGTAGCCTAACCTACTGTTGTATTGTAATTATTTATTCCTTTATCTCTCAGCATGAGGCCCAAATAGAATTCAGGGAAACAAAACTAAAGATCAATATATCCTACACATTTCTTCCAATATTAGCCTCCTCTGAATTGTGGACTAAAACTACAAAGCAAATAAGTAGAACACAAAAAGATTCTTCAGGAAAATTAAAGAAAAAAAAACTGAATTTAATATAAATTTAAAGCAACGAATAATATTATTCTAGACCTTTCATTATTTTCAGTAATAACCTAGATTTTTTATTGTAGATTCTCATTGTCAAATGGTATGGTCTTAACAATAACAGATATAAGAGCTGTTCAGAAATGGTTTGCTTATTCAGAAAGTAAATGTATCATATTGCTAGGAATACTGATATGATGTAAATGAGTAAAAAACTTTGTCAATAAAAAAAATTAAATTTTTCAATATTTTATTAAATCTTCAATTTAATAAATAATTAATTTTTTTTGTCAGAATGAATTGTGGGTTAAATAATTACTGAAATATCTAGATCACAAATTTTTTTTTTTTAAATCTTGAAGCTGGATAATATTACTTCTAAATATTCATGGTTTTACTGTTCCTTTGGTTTACTGTTTGGTTTCAACTAAATAGATAGGCGACATCTGACTTTTTACAAAATTTAAATTACATGTGATTTAATCAGCCTGCTAAAGCACTTGCAGAGTCCTCTTCTCTATACAGTAGTGAAATCACCTATATGGCCAGCCCTTTGGGTGAGGAAGCAAAGTGTTAACAAGGATTGCTCCTTATTCCTGTAAGCAGGAAATGACTCTTCAGCTAGCTTGGGACTGGTCTGATGAGGTAGGCTAAAGCTAGGCGACCAGACCGCTCTGGATGGGGGAGTGCTTTTGGGACGCAATCCCTCCATCTGACTTGGGGGCGGTGGGCTGATTAAAATAATAAAAGAAAAATATATCTTAAGAAAGGAATAAGAAAAAAAGAAAGAAAAAAAATGGGAACAATAAAGGAAAACATTTTTAAAAATAAAGAGGGCCTTTGCGGTTTATAGTGCCAATTGTAGAATAGAATAAAAATAAAAAATCTTAATTAGATGTTTGATAAAAAAATAAAAAGATATAATACTGTTTCATTGATAATAACATTGTTTAACAAGTTTTTCATTATTTTTTTTAAGTAGCAATTAAATTAAAAGTACTATAGTAACTCACATGACTAGGGATGATAATCTGCAAGAGTCGAAATCCCAAAATGTTGAGTAAGTTCCCCAAATAGCCTGCTGTATTCTTCAGTCAGAAACAGAATCACATTCAACATTTTTGAGGTTGACAAAATACCTGTGAACAAATTAAGAATTTCTCTTAAAGTATTACAATTACCTAATTATTTGCTACTGAGCCAGAGTAAAAGTGAAAAATAAAAATTAGTAACCTTAAATACATTATAATTAGTAAATATAATATTCTTATTTGAGTAATATCTCCATAAAATCTGTATTAAAAAATCTTAGTGATTATAAGTAACAATATGTAATTGATAAAAAATTGCTAAATGTAGTAAAGTCACCTTTTTATGGCTATTCATTAAATGATTTCTTTTAATAAATTAATTTCAATCTATGACGATCACTCGTACTGATTTTTATTGCAATTAAAGACTCAAATTCTGAATATTTAAAAAAAAAAATGTTAGCCCTAGATGTAATTTGTCTGGCATCACATTTGTATGGTTGAATTAATATATTCTCAATAAATTGATAAATAAAAAAAGAAAGTGGTAATCTCATGACCCGTTAGTTTATTTGTTTTTTTGCCTCAAGTTGTTAAGTACTCCAACTAGGGAGTGATCCCCTAATTAATATTGGATTATTGAGTGCTTGTTAAAAATGCATCAAATTATATCTTAATATTAACTTCACCATTTCATTATGATTACTGAATTCTGAGATACAATATATTTCTACAAAATAATAAACTTGGTTTATGGTCACCCATTATAAATCACTACTAATAAATATAAACCGGATTTATTCTAATTACTGTCAAATTACTTTGGCGGAAACAATTAGTAATAATTTTCTCTCATAGAGAGCGTTTAAAGCAAGTAAGGAATTCATAACCTTGTAAATATTAAATGCTGTAGTTTATTTTTATTTTAAGAAAAACAATCTTAAATATCTAAACATTTTAATTAGTGGTTAAATCTCAAAATTGAGAGGATTACTTTGAGCTAATGTAAAATATATAAAATAAAACAAATAGCTATATTCAACAGCCATTTTAAGTTTAAGTTTAAATATGGCGGTAGCTAATCCTGTCAGTTGTTGTTTACTTTTGGTTCGGGTTATGTCGTGAGGTTAGAGAAGCTGTTAGTTTTCATTTTTATCTCGTATATTCATGTTGTGATGTGATTGAGTTGTCCTAAGAAGAGGTATGCAGGATTCTAGTTATGTGGATTTTAATTACAAGGTAGTAGGATGGTATTTGCTGTGTTCCTCCTTGCCTTGATTCGTATTCTAACCTGCAATGGTAAGTAGAATTTTAACTATTCTTAATGGATTCATTGAGATACTTATTTTAATAATTCATATAAGATTCTTTTGATTTGTATATCTTGGTTTTAGAAGTATACTAATAATATTCCTTTTATACAAATGCAGTTTTTGAAATTATGTATTTGTGTAACAATTATGGTGATTGTTTTACCTAAATGGTTTATGTTGCCTCGATTTTATTTCCCTCAACTAATTTCATTTTTATAATATTAAAAATGACCATTGTATTTTTTTCAATTTTCTTAATTCTTATATACTACAGTTTTGTTCTGTCATTTGCTTTGTTACCGTACCCGGCAAAAACACATCTAATTTGATAAAATACAATTACAAATATTTCAAATTCTGGCTTAAAAAATTTAAGAAATTCTTATTTCATAATTTATGAAACCCTCATTTCTTTAATTTTTTTATTCAGGTCGTAGGCAATGTGCTACATTCTGGAATTTGTTAACATTAATCCTATAAGATTGCCTTAATGTTCTGAAGATCTTTCGCTTTGAGGAATTAGAATTATTATTTTGCTAGAATGATGTAGTTATGTTGTTTCCTTTTTAAGCTTTGTGTGTACGTTTCAATATTCTCAATCGCCTTAAGAACTTCGAGAATATTGATATTTTCCTTTTTTTTTCTGAGTATACTGAGGTTGTTAGTCTATCCATGTTCCTATTTAACCAATTTTTATTTGTTCAGTTCCAAGAACCGAATGTCTTATTTGTCTTAAAATGTTAAACTCATTTTTTTTTACAAAAATGATTTAGTTTGAATTTTCTTTTACATGAAATACATAAATCATTGTATACATTTTTTATCATCTTCCATTTTTATCTTTTTGTATGTGTTTTTGCTTAACGTAATGTCTCATTACCAGATTAAGTGAATTTAATGTTTTAATCCATCATTGTGTCAGTAAACTTCAATTTGTTTGTATTTATTGCTTACTTTTCCTTTGTTTAGCGTATAAAAATAGTTAAACTTTGATAATGACTACATTTAATCAACAAATATCAATTGTTTTTTATCATCAATTTGTCAATGCTATCTTTTCATGTCAAAGTTTGCATTATTCACGGTTTCTTTTTCAGAATATTTAAAATTCTGAAGGAAGGCATTTTTCTGTTCTTAATTGGATAAAAATGTTACGTACAAAGACTATTAAAGCAATATCTTTTATATATTTTTATATCTTACAAATGGTAGATATTTATTAAATGCCTATTTCATTGCTCAGGAAAATAGTCCTTTAAATTTCCTGTTTTATAATGAAATGTTTTTGGACGTTTTCGGTCAGCTGAGGATAACGATTTTGTGATGTATGTATGATAAATATATTTATTACTCGGAGTTTTTACGAAATTATTTTATCAAGCCTGTCAACCATTTCTTTCCGAATTACAGTGTTTATTGAAAGCTCGTAATGTAAATGACTTCATGAGAATTCACAAAACGTTTCGCGGGTTTATTTCTCAAGTGGGGTGCCTCGTATTATTTACTGATTTTCAAGTATTCATTTTTTTTTTAATCTTTAAGTTTACTAATGAGTCTTAAGAATGATAATCTTGATTTAAAAATAAATAATTATGAGAAATTAGAGCCTATGAGGATTCAGTGTTCATGATTATAATTTTGTCAGGGCGGAACAAAGGGACATTTAATTTAGAGAAGCCGCCCACCACAACTGTCTGGAAGATGTATGTTAGCTGAATGACAGTTGTATTTCTTATTGCTTAACTTCCAAGTCTTGATGGTTTTGACAAATTATTCTAATAGTATCAGACAAATAAATAAAATTTTCTTGTTGAAATATTGACTTCCAGTGATTGTCGGATTTTAAGACTTGGTGTATACAAGAATATATGTTTTACTTTTATTATGTAAAATTAAATATTATTAATGTGTTTTTTTTCTTACAATTTTTTTTATAAGCATAACTTATATTTACGTAATATGAAACGTTCTGTTTAGAACATTCCATTCATTATCTTTGATCCATTCGAGTTAATATTTTTTAAGGCCCTCACTTCAATAAAGTATTTTTCACTTTTAGAATTATTCAAAACATTCATTTCCTTTCACAATAAAAGTTCTTTTTTAAATTTCCATAGCGCTCTTTGATGTATGACGTTTTGCTTCTATTTCATTCCAGACACTTATTTGTTATTGCTCTAGGATTGCTTAGAATTCAAGATGATAATCTTTAATTCCTGTTCCGTTTCTTTCTTCTCTTAAGCCATGGTCCAGCATTTTGGTCAATCGACCTTGTTCGTTCCGGGCATGGTTTAGGATTCGGTATGCCCATCTTCTGTCTCTCTTATTTTTTACACTCCTTCCGCTTCGAATTCCTTCATATATATAGATATCTAAGAAGGGTCTCTAGTGACTAATATATTTTTAAACATTCCCTAACTCAAGTACCTATTAATACAGTTTTATATTAATTTGAAAAGTTATTTACTAAATTGCTAGTTTTCCAACATTGTAACTTAAATTTATTCCTTCAATTGTATAATAATTTCAATTCTATTTAGCTATGTCATATTTTTTGTCTCTGGTTCAAATCACTTCAAAGTAATCTGAGAGAGTACTATTCGTGTATATATTGGTGAATATTTATGTCTAATATTTGAGTTTTCCATAAAAATCAAGTTCGGCATTAATGGTCATGTTGAAAAAAATATATGAAATCATAAGAAACTATCATTATGTTATTTTTCAGTGGAATTTATTTTATATGAAATTCTGTTTTATTTAAAGTAATTTTATGTATTTCGATTCCGTTGTTAGGATGATTAAATAAATAAAATTTATGTTCCCTTTCAGAAATTTTTATCTCATTTGCACCGCAAACTCATGAATATCTTGTTCATAAATATGTATTTTAGTAAACTTTGTCTAGTATAATGAGTTGTTTTCTTTACACAGTACAATATGGGCCCACCTGAACCCGTGGGCCCCGCTCAGGTAGTAGACCCTGGCCCTTGTTACAGGTTAGCAACCGGCCGATGTTTTCTATACGGTCAGTAGTATTCCCTTTAGGCCTACTCCACGAGCTCTTTTATCGTTTTCTTTTTTGTTTTGTTTGTTGTTTTTTTTAATGTTCTTAGCCTTTCAAGCTGGGCTTTTTATCTCTGCCGTTTCAGCATAACGAAAAAAACACCGAATTTGCTTATATTTCATTTCTCAACGTAACCGTTTGAAACCAGTTTCTAAAGGTTTCTGTGCCTCCTTTACCATTCAACAGTATAACTTTGAGGCAACTTCAATATTTTTAGATGTCCATATTCTTTAATACACATATCCCTGTATTCTTTGGCTAACAATTTAGTTTACTAACTTTACACTTTACTGTCATAACTGTCTGCGGAAAATTGTAAATTTGAGTGTAGTTGATAAAGAAAATCGTCTTTAATTTAAGCATTTTAAATCTCTGTTTTTCTTTATTTTATGCTGTAAAAAATTAAGCATTATAAGTAAAAAGTTTTTAATGCTGCAAAGGAAGCAATCTTAAATCGATTCGTAAATGTATATCTTTATTTTATTTATTTAAAATTAAGATTATCAATAATAAATTATTTTAAAATTAATTAACATATTAAGTTTTTTTCGCCTTAATTTAAGATATTCATCTTTCAACTTTATTTTTTCATTCTATTTATTTCTTTTCATTATCGGAAATCCGTCTTCGAACCTATAATTTTAGATGCATATTTAAAATAGTTTTCCTGTTGTTAACAATTAACATCTGATGGAAAGGAATGTTAGGGTAAACGGTCTTATTATAAATATTTATTTAGGTTGTAGTATATAAAATAAAAAAAAACACTACAACCCATGAAGGGTGTTGCATTCAGTGCTTAGTAAGGACCGTACTGTTTCTAGGCCAACGGTTGTGCAAGATGATTCGGCCGAGATTACGCTCAATCGCCAGGGTTTTCCCTTAATCAAGGGGACCCACTGAGGCATGGTGGAATTCTGGGATCAGAAGAATAGTAGTGCTGCTCACTGAGCTACCCCGCTCTACGGAGCATATTAACCTATGGGTTATAGTACTCGCATATATATATATATATATATATATATATATATATATATATTAGTATAATTATTAATATGACTTGTAGGGTTGCTTCTGTCTCTTAAGAAAAGCTTTTGTTTAAAGGCACTGTTAACGCCTTATTAAAGTAAATCTCACATCAAAAACGGTGCATACTTAGTAAACATTTTGTAAACCTCCCATTTCAACTGATAAATGTTGGGCTCAAAAATCATTTCATTTACAGGAGGAAATTGAAGAAAAAACAAGTCCGAGTTGTTTCTTTAATTTTATTTTGACCATCTCTGTAGAATATTTAGTCTTCCTTGTTTTATTATCTAACCCTTTGGACATAAATGACGTCTATAGACGCCGTCTGGATGGGTGAGAACCAAATGACGTCCAAATGCATATCCCCTTTATGGATGGTTTATTATTATTAACCAATAGGTGTTAATTGAAATGCACATTACTTTCGAGCTCATTTCCTAGAGAATTTCAATTGTTTTTGGTAAATGGATGGTAATAAGTAATACAGTTATTTTTGTTCGATTTTGTAATGATCTAGTCAGGTTCCTAGTAAAATACAAATTAAGGCTCTTCAAGTCCGCTATGCTTTATGAAAATTTGTCAAAATACAACATAATCTCATCCCATACGTATGGAATCTTTATCTAGTTTCTAAGAATTATTAAATCAAGCATTAAAAAAATATAATTATATCAAACACTGCCAGTGTATCGAATAATTTGTTCGCTAGAAATCTTTAAAAGTTGAAGTAATAACTTTTTGAAATTATAATTTAATTTATTTTTTCGGTAAACAATGTATTCCTTACTCCCTAAAATGAGATGGCAATAGGAATAATAAATTTAGTCAGTATTTATTAATTATTAAACTTGATCTATTTTTTAATAAACCTCATTTTTTACGATGGTATTAACTCTTATATTTTCACAGGATCCCAATTTTTGTCAAAATTAAATTTTAATAAGAATCCGTAATGAAAGCGGTGCACAAGAAAATATGGAGTATGGGATGCCAGAAATATTGTTGAAACTATTGGTCATGTTGGCTGGGCATGAGGCATGCCTAGCCGTATTATCTATGGAACAAGTCACGACTCGGTTAAAGTGGTTTAGTCCTAACTAGGTAGATTTGTATTGTAAAACAAATACTTAAATTTTTTCTCAATCAAATTTTTAATGAATATTTTTATTTCTATCTACGAATGTGCTCTTAACACACCAATCCAGTGTTCGCGATTATCCATTAATGCCGGTTAAATCCGTAAACAACAGTTTCATTCGACTCTCGATCCCCTGAGGTAATATAAGGAAAAAAAAAATTAAAACTGGAAATTTTGGAACAAATTTTATCTCTTCAAGGCGAAGGAATGAACTATTCATTTGCCTCTTTAACTTGAAAAAGCAAATTTCAGCGAAACATTATAAAAAGTCTACTTCTATTAGTTAAATGTTCTCTGCTATCCAAATTTTTGTGGTTAACTTCATTTAATCAAGAGTGCCGAATTAATGGAAATGCAGACATGTTTTATCTATATAAATCAAATCTCTTTCACAATGCATATTATGTGTAGCTCACTATCTGTAACCCGAATACACCTAACCTCGGAATAACCAAAAGTTTTTTCTCTAATCTATCACTTATAGTCTGAGAGCCCATGCAGAAAAACTTGAATTATTTTACATAAAGGTTCACCTATCTCAAGCAATTATGTCCTTAAGAAGAGCTAATAAATACACGTCTACCGGCATTAAGCCGACGGAGTACCAAATGGTGGCTAATCAAAATTGGAAATTTTGGGGGGTTTTCAGTTATTGCTTTATAACTCCAGGAAAATGGTTTAAACCGACGGTCCAAAAACAACTATTTTTACCAACTTTGCCAAAAAATTCAATATAGTGAGTTTTAAACGCCTGTACCATACAAACAGCTGTTCTAAATTAAATATCTTTCGAACAAAATTTGTAGAGCATCAGATTTTGTATTTAGAGACTAGACTACCTTAAAATATTTAGAATCTAAATATGTCCCATTTTGATTTTTTAGGGAAGTTAATCATTAAAAATTTTACTTTTTGGAATTTTAACATCCGTTACAGGCTAAAAGCTACAAGTTTGCCAGTTTTCAAGTTTATAGCTCATCTAGTAAGTTGGTTAGAATATTTGGATGAGTGAGTGAGGGAGACAATCTGAGTCAGTAAGTCGTACATGGGGTTGTATAGTATTTAGATTCTAAATATTTTAAGGTACTCTCTAAATACAAAATCTGATGCTCTGCTAATTTTATTTATTTCTATTTCTATTTATAATAGAAAGATTTTTAATCTAGAACAGCAGTTTCCACGATACAGGCGTTTAAAAGTCACTATATTAAATGTTTACTTTCCCTTATCTATTTACAAAATATAGCAAGGGGGAGTATTGCGTTAGTAAAGATACAGTGTATCTCATGAGATCTACAATACCCTGGATGGAAAGCCGAGCGCGTCGGAAAGGAGACGGATGTGATCGAAACTCCTCCCTCCAAGCCGCCAACCTATTGTTAACAGAATGCTCTGTAAAAATGCATTTTGTTTCCATTAAATAATATAAAAGTAGAAATTAACAAAATAATTTCTACTTTTTTAATATTTAATGGAAACAAAATGATTCCTTGAAAACTAAACCGGAACTTTTAAAATATATTTTCAGCTTGACAAACCAAAAATATTTAGTTTACAGAATTGCAGACTAAAAACTAATTTATTATACTTTTGTGAGAGAAGACTAGAGGAAGTGCATTCTGTTAAGTTTATTTCGAGTAGCGTGTATGTGAACTCTTTAAAATTATGTTAAAAAGATTATTATAGGGTGGTAAGGGAAAGTTGTATGATGCGCGCACCACATCAGATGTTTTGGCAAAGTTGATGGAAATATTTGTTTTTGGACCGTCAGGCTCGACCATTTTCCTGGACCAAATTTATAATGTTAAATTGCTCATTCGAGGTAGAATAAAACGTCTTGAATTCTTGAAATATAAAAGTTTTCTCTAGAAAGCGCCGTTTTAAAAATCAATAATTGAAATACCAAAAAAACTTCCATGTTTGATTGACTGCCATTTTCTATTCCGTCGACTCCGTGGCGGCAGACGTGTAATTTTTAGTTCTTTTTCAAGAACATAATTGTCCGAGTTAGGTGAACCTCAAGTCACGTTTTTCCTGCCTGTTAAACTTAACCATGGGTAACCTTAAGTGAACCAACATACCTTTTAATTTTGATTTTTCAAGAATTCATTATGCCTTATTCTCTAAAAAAATTTGAACATTCACCTATTCTCAGTACTTTCGGTTTTATTAATTATGGATAACATAATTACGCAATTAGTCAAATAAATAGAAGTGCGATAGGATCATGTTAATTTATACTTCCAATCATAATGATAATTTTAATAACCATTATGTATTATGATCAATCATAACCATTTTTACTGATTAGAATCTCCTTACTATGTCATCCAAATTCAGAAGACACAATTCGGATGTCCCATTTTTTATATTTTTACAAATTTTAATGGAATAAACAATATTCTTTTTAATAATTAAAGGGTTCAGTCGTTTCTATACGATTTTTTTTCATTTAATTGACCTCAAATTAAATAATTATATAATATAAATTTTTTTGTCAGTACAATTATATTTATTTTAATTTTACTTTTACCAGGAGAATGCTCTTTTTTTTTTCTTTACTTTGTGCTATAATTGAGATTATTGTAAATATCAATTGACTGTTATTAATGTAATCTTTGGCCTGACATCTTTTTCTGTTTTCTTTTTTACTTGCACATACTTGTTAATTCTTAAGGGACCTAGTCCCAGAATAAAGTTTCTTTTTCTATTCTATTCCGAATGATAGAACTATTTGAAAAGAAACAAAAAAGGGCATGATGAATTTATGCCTCTATTAAAACAAGACTTTTACAGGTTATTAAGAACAATACTCATGTCTAACTATGCAAAAAAAATAAAATAATAATTTGCCACTTTTTGAAAAAAGAACGATTTGAATTAAATATCTCCACACATTTATTTTTGTCTCTAAATTAAGTTTTTTGTATTTTCGTAATCAAAAAATTTTCCAGATTCAATAACTCTTGTTTTTAGCCATTCCAAAATGACGGACCACTTCAGGATTGATTCTGCTCAAAACTAAGCAAAACAGCTATATTTTAAACATTAGATCATTTTCATATTAGTCTTCTTCTATCCTTGCCTCAAAGAACAAAAATCTTAAACGCTCTCACACAATCTTACTTCTCTTTTCAAAATCAAAGATTCATTGTGATCGTCTTAAAAATATACTTATACTGATAATGTTTTATTTTTTTAAATTTGAAATTCTGAAAAATCATTAATCAATATATATATATATATATATATATATATATATATATATATATATATATATATATATATAATCAATTGTATTGCTGCCACTGTTTTGTATAACGTCGCATCTTATTATTATTAATCACATAACTTTCATGCAAAGATTTTCTTTATTTCCTACTTATTTATTAAAAGAAAGTCTCAACTGCTTGACTATTGAATAGAGCTTACATATACATTGGATATCCGTTGTTAGATCCGGTGTCCGTTTAAACGGAAAATTCTAGAAGACGGAAAATTTCAAAGATATAGAAAATCAATTGTCAAAAACAGGAGTTTACTTTAACTTTATTGTAAATATGCTGTTGTCATAATTTTGTATATAGATTTATACATCCATATCGCACGAAACGAAAGGAGCGCAACTCGGAAAATGTGTTAAGTTCTGTATGAAGTTGCTGGCAGATCACCTATGGTCTAATGGTTTGGCCTAATGTGTGAGGGCAGACTATTGGTCCAACTATTAAAATTTCTGACCTTAGCAATTTTGAGTTGTGCTCCTTTCATTTTGAATGTAGAATAATTTTGTAATTTTTACGCTATTTTTCAAACGTAATTTCTCGATTATAGTGCAAACATAGAGCTGGCTCCCCTTTTCCGCTGCCTCTCCTTTTCCACTGCCGTGCTGTGTAACCAATAATAACCAAAAATAACCGATGTTTTTGCCCGCTAGCTCAATGTAAAACGAGTCGCTATAACCGATATATCGTTATAAGCAATACCGTTAAATCCACTTAAAATTGCATATAATAGGTAAACCAAGTTCAAGAGACCTGACTATTTAGTCGCTATAGCCGGTTTGTCATTATAACCGATGTCGTTATAGGAGGTATGCGGTGTACTTGAAAAAAAATCCGTGAGCAGTAGAACTCCGTCACTAAAGTCGTATTTTCCCGTTAAAAAAAGATAAAAATGGAGGAGTAAGAAAAAAATTGAGACCCACAAAAGACAGTCCCCTAACATACCGAAATTTATGTATGAAGCGACTATTTACCGAAAATGACCTACCGAAATTTTGACTGGAATTTACCCATTCTTTAATGGTATCGTTCTGCCTTGAAGAAAGCCCTACATGCCGAATTTCAGCTCATTTGGCCCAAAGGGGGCCGCTGGAGGTGCTCAAATGTTTTAAAAAATCGGAAAATCCAGGGGAGTGGGTGGACCAAGTTGAGACCTCCAAAGGATAGTTCCCCGACACCAACTCAATTCACATACAAATTTTCAGCCCTATAAACTAATATGGTGGAGCTGTAGCGATGCGCAAAATTTAAAAAACCGCCGAAATTTGAGGTAAACATACCGAAATTTTGGCTGGAATTTACCCATTCTTTAATGGCATCGTTATGCCTTGAAGAAAGCTCTACACACCAAATTTCAGCTCATTTGACCCAAAGGGGGCCGCTGGAGGTGCTCAAATGTAGCGGGGAAAAAATATATATATAAATATATATCAGTCATCTCCAAATTTTCCATAATCGTGCTCTAGGGGTTATGAAACGGATAGAAATCGCAGTCCCGCCGCTCACCGCCGTCCTTCGACCCACTGCAATAGCAATTTTTTTCGGGGAAAAAACGACTAAAAACTGCTAATTCGGGTAAAACTTTCCACCGGTTATGAGGTGTATTCCCACTTAAGACAATTATGAAAACATTTTTCTTATGTTAAATAATACCTTCTTGTTAGGGAAGATTAATATATTATGATTTAAGTAATTTGTGAAGAAAAACTTCTCATTGATATTTAACTTTATATATATTTTTTTTTATAATATTCTTGTCGGCTTTTCGAAGTATTTCTTCGTCTTCAGGATCTTTATTTTCTACAATCCACCATAACATAATTACAACTAATAAATATTCACAACCTCAATTTATAGCATGTCTTGCTATTTATTAAAATTTTATATTACCTTTCAAATACACAATGCACTCCTCATGTCTCCACATCTATACAATTTTATTTCGTCAATAATTCATAGTTTCATTATAAAATATTCTGGGGAGTGCATTTACTTTTATATCCTTGTCACATTGTACTATCATTTAAATGATCTTTGTGCTAATCGAGGTATTTATTGTCATATTATAATATAATTATTACCAAGTAACCACGAATTTAATTTTGATAATCCCGAAATATTTGGAACTGAAAAAATTACAAGATATAGAAAAACATTGGAAGACGAAGTACTTCGACAACAATATTATAAAAATATTTTTTTTTAAATATAAACTTAAATATCAATGGGAAGTTGTTCTTCACAAATTAATTAAATCCTAATATTTTTCTTAGGTTATTTATTAACTTCTCTTGATTCAAATTTTAAAATATTATTTGTCCAATAATATATTTTTTTAATATAGCAATACTTCCTTTATGTTTGTTTTGTATACCTTAACAAAACCAAGTAAGTGTTTTTTTTTTGTTTCTTTTAGTATTGAATTAGAGGAATATAAATAAACAAGCATTCTGTTATAGTCTTAATGTAACTGTTTATGATAAATAAATAATGAGATTTAAACATAAACCGTATTTGTCCGAATTCAAGCTCATTATTTTTTTAAATTCTAATCTTCGTTTTTTATTTCAAAAATAGTTTTGTTATTGATTTTATAAAAAAACCTTTGATATTTGCTCCTTGTATTATTTGATTACGATTTATCTTTAAAAAAAAAATATTTGATCACTATTTAACTTATAAGTAATTAACGGTTGAAAAAAAAATAGCACTGTCTTGTGTATTTAACTTCTGTAAAATACTATAATATTGTATACATAAGAGCTAATACAATATACATACAGAATCTGCATGTATTCAGCCCGTATTATATAACTTTTTCACACTGTATTGTTTTGCTCCTCGAAATTTTTGACATCCTTGTCATTCGTATGTTAATAGAAATAATTTGAAACCTATATACGTGGAAACAATAATCAGCTGACAGAAAGTTATAGAAAATAAACCTGTAAGTAATAAATATTGCTGATGTATTAAATTCTTTTATTTAGAACGTATTCTGAAGGTAAATATGCAATGTGCCTTGAAGTAAAGATCTTATTTTCGTGTCAATTTCGTATATAAAAATTGACAATTTTTATAAATATATTCGTTTTTGACATGGCATTTTTTCTGTTGTTTTGAATGTAATTGTTATGTTAGTAACCCTGCTGTCCTATCTCTAGTACATTTGGTATGGTATCTGTCAAACACTACACTTAATAAGAATGTATTTAATATGTCGGAAGTATATTTTCCTGTCATGCCTAGGCACAATCAAATAACAAAAATTAGGGATTGATAAATTATTTGCCATTTCTATAAATTTGTTTTATTGAAAAATAGTTTTCTTGTCTTGATTAAATTCATAATTCATAAATGTTTTATAATACTGATTTATATTGATCTAATTTAATATGTATAATAATACCAACTATATTTTGAATTGCTTATTTTTGAATTTTTTTTGTGTGCTCTTAGAACTGAGGATGAATGTATAACATTCGAAACTAGTTTTCAATAAAACAAATTTATAAAAGTGGCAAATTATTTATCAATCCCTAATTAGATTGATCCTTCTATATCATCATGCGGTTGCCAACTAAATAACAAAAATATTAAACATACGAAATCTATGTTGTTGTTTTTTTCTCGATTTTATACAATTACTACCTACCAATTCCCAAAATTGTTTCCACCATTTTTTATGTTGATTTATGGTCTCTTAGTTATTTAGCATTAGAAATAATAAATTTTAAATTTATATGATTTATTTTAATTATTTTCAGATATGTGTACAGATTCTTAAACGTAGTGTTAAATCTATCATTCTTTAATGACTACCATACAAGTCATGTTTAAATGGAAGATTTTATACAGTTGTCATTAATTAATTCATTAGTCTTTGCTAGAAAATGTTACTTTTGGTCTACCATCTTGCTTCCCTTCTACTTTTCTGCGCCCAGGGAGAGGAAAGTCATTGACCGTAAGGTGCCATAGCTTCCGTAGTATAAGGATTAGGTACCCAGATTACTGACTAGCAGAGGAATGTTGAGCCGTAGATGTTCGCAAGGACCATTGAGTTATAACCGTGAAGGTGTATACCTGGGCTCCTCGGGCTAGTTAGGCCAAGATTCATCATTCGGGTACAGTCCGGGACAAGATCCGGAGACCCTTGGTCCCTCTCCCCTTTCTCAGCCTCCTTATTTTATCCTCTCACAGATTTTCTTTCGGTTATTCTTTAATATAATCGTTGCATTACTATCACTACTTCTGTTATTCTTTGTACAACGCAGTTTAAAATAAATTTCCCTACTTCCTTTTATTAATCTATAAAAATGATCACTGGATATAATTCTAACTTTTTTTCATTAAAGCTGTCATTAGTTATTGTTAGTTACAGTATATATACTATATTTCGTAATTTATTTAATTCATATGCTGAGTATTCAAAAGAGACTTTATTATTTTACATATTCTCTTAATAGTAATGCATTTTTTGGCAGTTTATACTTAATATATTAGGCTGTAGTCTAGAAATAGTTCTCTAACTAATACCGAACCCAAGACACCTCATGGGCTGAGCCAGTGAACAACCAAGATTAAATTCCAAGAATTTATCCCTTTTTTCAACAGATTGTAAACCAATGGTTAATAACCTGAAATCGTTTTTTTTTTCTACTAGTTGTATTTGTCGATATGTTTTAGTTATAAATTTCGCAAAAGTCCCTATTTTCAAGTTATATGTATCAGAACGCAATCTGATTGGTCAGAGACGATGTGACACTATACATCATTTGTATAACTTGTCATATTGTTAAACACGTCTAATTGAATACGCTTTAACTCTCAATTATACTATTAACTAAATTAAATTTTTACACACACTGATATACAAGTTTTTACTAATTACTATGTTCCTGAATTTCAATAGAAATATTTTACGGATTAGAGCGGAACAAGTGAAATTTGCATTTATTTTTGTTTTATAATATCTCTATGTTGGTAGGATAAAAAACCTTAAGTATGTATTGAATCCTTAAGTAAAAACCTTGAGTATGTATTGAAAAATTGAAAGGCACTTTGTAATGATTCTTTATTGTTCAAATTAATTCTATTTATTCACCGTTCACCTGATTTCATAATTATTTTCATTATGACCACATTTTATCTTTAATCATATTTCTTTAACTGTGTATAATAAATTGATTTTGGACCTTTTCTTCGACGAGAACCTCTATGCAGGAAAGGAAAAATCTTGAACTAAAGTAAGGGGAATTGAGGTTTTTCTTGGATGAAAAAGGGTTAAAGTTGTTCTGTTTTACAATTTTGATATTATCGAATGCATTCTTAACATATTATCTACCTCATCTTATCATCGTCGTGAATTATAAAAATTTATCTGCCTTCGTCTTATGAATTCTACATTAAGGGGATTCAATGTCTTACATTGCTGCTTTCGTAGGAATTTGTTGTCGACAATATTTTTCAAGTTACTGTTTTGGAACTATTGTAACCTCTTGGGAGTATTAGGTGATATAGCAGCTAAAGGTAGAGCTCCTTAGAGGTTTGCAGGATTACAATGTTCTAATAAATTAATAATTTTAGCCTTTGAGTAAGATTGGGTGTAGTTAAAATTCGGTCATGCTTTTAGAACTTAAACCTAATCATGTATAAATACAATCCACGAAGAGTGTAGGGTTCAGTATTTGATAAGGAAAACTTGACCAACTGTTACGCAAAAAGGTAACATAGCGGCACTACGCTCAACCTCCCTATCCCATATGTTAATAGGACTCATAAACCTAACTGCTAATAATTTTCTGTAAGCATGGAGGAGAAATTTTAAGATGTCTACCTAGTTTTATCTCCTAACAGTGTTTTGTAAAAACTTGTTGCATGATTCACCGCCTAGAAACTTATTGAGCAACTTTTTCTTCTTTTAAAATTATATTAATATGAAATCATTATGAAAACCTGCTTTGAAATATAAAATATGTATGGTGTAAGAACTGATTAATGCGGATGTCAACCAAATAATTAATTGTTTTATGGACAAGACCTAGTTGTATAAGCACAAGTTATGAAAAAAAGCTGGGCCACTTGGCGATGTCAAATGCAGCTTAACATAAGCACTTGATTCCCAATTCAATTGGGAATTGAAAGCTGACTCGTTTATTTATTTGCCCCGTTTTATTTAAAACATGAACGGGATTTTTTTTTATGCTTACAAAAAAAAAACTTACAGTTTTCTTTTTAATGTCTGTTTACTGATGTGTTACCAATCAGTTAGTTAACTGATGAGTGTTAAGAAAATAGTTTGTAACATATCTTAGACTAGTTACTGAACACTTTCACCAGACCTTTTCCCACAGTGGGCAATATAGTTATTGTTTTAAGTTTCTTTGATTCGCACGAGTGAATTAAAATTAATTGAATAAAATACAATAATTGAAGTTAACAAGTAGTCAATGAACTCCAACAAGAAAATCCAATTCTTTTAAATGTAATCCTGTATTCATTATTAAATAATTTGTCAGTTAATTGCAATCATGTGTGACGTTCATGTTAAGTAAGTGGCTGCCCTGCCGCATTCCAAACAGGAGGAAATGTTTCAGAATTCCAATGCATACGAACTTTTTTTCTATTGGTTAAAGTAGAAATACTTTTATTCTTCTTCATCTCATATCTTTGCTTTGCAAGCATATCACTTAACCTATTTGTTTTGTATGTGTCATACAACATCGTTCCATAAACTATTTTTTTATTTTCTGGTTATGACATGTCGTTATGAAAAGCAGGTGTTTATTGGTTTATGAGATTGTGAATAATTTTGTGTGTGTATATGCTACTATACACATCCACATCTTTGCATGTTCAAAATTTATTAACGCATTTGTGCCCACATTTTTCTTAGAAATTTTGCAGTGTGTCCAATTATTGCATATTGTAACGAAGAAGTTTTATCTTGGCATTGTCCATGATTATGCCCGTGAATTATCATATTTCCTTTGTATTTTACTATCTCCCTTAGCTGGAAAATTCAATGATCTTGTAACAAAGATATAGGATTGATTTATTGTGACAGTTCTCGTATCTCTGCCAAAGGCTCGCTGAGGAGAATCCACTAATAGGTCGGACTGTAGACCTGCCAAATTTGTTTAACATTTAATAAATATTAGGTCTACTTCACTTCAAAGATGTTTTTGTAAATTTATTTTTAAATTTTGGCTTCTCACAGAAGGAAAATGAACTCATCGTTGTTGTATATTTCTTTTGATTTCGCTGATAATTAACTGTAGAGACTGTAATTAATGCACATTTAAAAAAAAATAATATTAGTTCTAATTATTTTTGTTTTATAGTTAAAGGCGCAAACTGTTATAAATCCATCTTCAATTTGTTTATCGGCAACTTTCGTCATTATGACACACAAGAAAAAATATTTTATGTTTTAAAGCTTTAAGCGTTTTGAAATTACGTGCGCGCACTTCATTTAAATTTATTCTTGAAGGTCGTTGTAAGATTTGATAATTGCACTGTGAAGGGCCGAAACTTTGCCTATTGCCTATTGAAGAATAAATTGTAAGATTTTTAATGGTTTGCCCCATCATTAACTTAATTATTTAAAAATAATTTCATCTAATATTATTCAAAAATTAATAAAGAAAATTGTTCAATAATTAGAATCATTATTTCATAGAATTTTATATGGCATTTGAGGCGCTCTCTACAAAACTGCGAATCCGACACAAATTTTTGTTTTCTTTATTTCAAGGTCCAGATAATATATATACGCAAATATATACCGTATATTTATCTACTAAACGACGAACCGTTTTTTTTTTTTTTTTTCAACGAATTGAGAACAAATAAAATTATTGAAAAATTCGAGTTACCAAGAGTCAACTTTATGTAAATATAGTAAGGAGAAGTATTGCGATCGTTAAAATTTTCTAATTTGAGTTTTCAATGGAAATATTTACGATTTCTGTGCGTGCGCGCAGTGTGTGTGTTAACAGTCTAGCTCAAAAAAGAAAACTCGTACGAAACTAAATTCACTTATTTAAGGATGGTATATTCTTGGGATGTTACAGCAACTTTCTTGTCAATATAGACTGACCGGAAATGCCACTTTATATCGTCGATTTTACTCTTTTTTACAATTTTCTCGAAAACGGCTCTAACGATTTTGATAAAACTTGCTGAAGGTCTTCTCTTTAAAGCCATTTAACTTTTCAATTATGTAGTGTATCACGGAGGAAATCCATGGGAAAAAGTTATGTTGAAAAGAATATTTTATCTGCGCGTAACTCAAAAAATAAGCATTTTATAGTAAATTATGTAGAGGATTGTATGAAATGTAATTAATTTATCTAAAAAATAAAAAAAAACAATCATCCAAAACGAAGCAGTATTAGCAAAGATACAGCGCACCGGACTTACAGGAAGTGGCAATTTATATCTTGGATTTTACAATTTTCTCGTAACGATTTTAATGAAACTTGCCTAATGTCTTCTCCTTAAAGCCTATTAACTTTTCATGTATGTAGTATATCAACGAGAAAATACAGAGAAAAAAAAGTTATATTTAAAAGAATATTTTATTTGCACGTAACTTAAAAATCATGCATTATATGGTAGGTTATGTATGAAATCATATGAATGGTGATTGAATGATCTAAAATCGGGCCGGAATTAGCAAAGATATAGCGTATCTTATGATAGATAAAAGATCGGCCCCACTGAGCGCATCCGAAAGGAGACGGATGCGACCGACCTCCTCCCACCAATCCGCCAATTTGTTGTCAACAATACGCTCTGTAATAATGTAATTTAAGAATACAAAAATAGAAATTAATTTAATAATTTCTACTTTTATATTATTTAATGGAAACAAAATGTTTCCATGGATACTAAACTGAAACTTTTAAAATATATAGTGTGCAGAATTGGCTTACTTAAGTTGTTTAAAAAACTAATTTATTGTACTTTCGCGAGAGAAGATTTATAGAAGAGCATTCTGCTGAGTATATTTGGAGTAGTGTTTATGTGAACAGTTTAAATTATGTTAAAAAGGTTATTATTATAGGGTGGTAAGAGAAAGTTGTGTGATGCGCGTGCGCACCACATCGGATGTTTTTAATTCACGTACTAGGTATTGTTCGGCTCATGGTCTTCTGAATCGCTGAAGGTTCTTCAAGGGTATGAAATCTACTAAAGTTTGCAGAATACCTTCGATATTAAATCAAATTTACTTTGTATTGTTAAATAAAAAAATTAAACATCCTTGAATATATATACAAATCTACTTATTTGCATTTTTTTTTATCTAACCACTCACTAGCAAATTTGTAGTCTCTATATTTTTGATGATAAATATAATAAAAGCGAATATAGTCTAGTTTGTATATTATAAGCTTTCTGTTAAATTTGAAATGTGGTTTGATTCCCCAGAGGAGGCTTGGAATCAACTCTATTTTGCCCTATTTTCTTTGCATATACCACCTCACATTATATCACCTCTTCTCCGTTAATATGTTCTTAATGGAAAATGTGATGACCGAAGCATGATAATAACTGTTTGTTTTCAATGACACAATGCTTAGCGCAAATATTACGGAGAAATAGAGATTTTTCGCGAATAAGTGAGGTAAACAAGTTCACAAAAGGAACAAGTAGGTAAACATAACCCCGTAAAATTCTTGGAATAGTATTTCTCGGTGGTCTATAATAAAATCATCTCCCTAGAATTAGAGATTATTGTTGTTAAATTTCATTCCCACTCAGTCTATAGCTCTTCAATATTCCGTCTGACTTTGCAGTCGTCAGTGCTTATTTCATATTTCAGTGTTTCATCTATTATCTGTTTGTGATAATTTCATTATTATTTAAATTGTTATAATAGATTTTTAAAAATACCAAAAGTTGACACAAATCACTCGTCGAAAATAAAAATGTGGATATCAAATTTATCCCAAGTTAAAATTTGATGCGAAAGTTCTCTTCTGCACTTCTTGTAATAAATTAATCGGGTGTGAAAGGAAATCTCAAATAGATGCTCATTGTAAAACAGATGAGAAAAATCTTTTTTAATTTATGAATTAAGCTATGATTTTTTTAAATTATTATCATTTATTTTGTCGTTAGCTGGAGATACATGCATCGATTGGGACTGAAAACCATTATGCCCACGGATTAAATAGAGTATTAAAAAAGAGGATTTTAGCATGTTTTAGGTATTACCTACATATATACGATACACAATTTTAAACTTTTCGTATTTTTAAAGCACTATTTTGAATTTTTTACTGCATGTTTTCCGTTTTTAACTGCACGTTTTTCCAATTTTTTATTGCACATTTTTGGGTTTTTAGGACGTTTTTATTTTTTTAGGCTTCACGAAAATCCGGTATCTAGTCATAAGTATTTGCTGTTTTTCATTCAAAAGAAGTAACGCATGCTTCTTTTTGATGGTGCATTATACGTCCTATTTTACAGTTGGTTCTAATTTGAAAAGTTCTCTTAGAAACTGCACCAGTTATAAGATCTCCTATCCCAAACCAAGAGCCGTGACAGCTGTTTTTGTTTACAGTTTGGATTAGGCTTGTCTAAACACTATTTCTCACCAAAATAGCCCAACTCCTTTCTTAGCATCACTGATATTTCCCGTATATCAAGTCGTAGTTGTGGATCGTAATGTTTCTAGTTTTCTTAATTTGGTGATATGGCCTAGTAAATCGTACTTTGTTTTTTTGTAACAGTAGTTCTAGGTTCTTTTAGTATTACCAGTATGTTTTTCTATTGGGTTAATGCAAAAATAATGCAGGTTTCCGCCTTTGCTACATATTAAAACCAATTGTGTGCACAAAACAAATCCATTACATTAATTCCATATGAATCATAATAGACCTCTTATATCATCTCTTTCATCCAAAATTAAAACAATAAAATCATTTTGTTCGGCCTGTTTTAATAGAAAATGTCAACGAGTTATTGAGTCATATTATAATTCGTCACATTTATATTTTAGAATTTAAACTAGGACGTAGTGCTGCGCAAATTGCTCGTAATATCGATGGAGTGTGAGGTCAAGAGCCTATTAACGGGTGCACGGTGCAGCGTTGGTTGGATTTAGAAGTTTTGCTGTGGAGATTAGAAAGACGAGGAAGATCGTGGGCGTCAATAAAGTTCAAGTGGAAAAATTAGTGTTTAGAGGTTAAAACTTACTTAATTATGCAACAAAGAAAATTAAACTAAAGAAAAACAACAAAAAACTTCAAATTACTCAGGCTAGTATTGACCAAATTCAAGTGATATTGGCACAAATTAAGCATTTTTACATGTTCGAAGAGAAATTTCCGTCGGTTGTCCCTCAGAATTGCTTTGTACTTACTAAGTGATCTTTCAACGTCAACTGAGGTGATGAGATCAAACTCAAATGAGGGAATTTCCTGGGCTTCTAATTCGGTGGGTTCCCTCGTGTTTATTTTAGCCCTGGAGATCATCAACTGTACTCTGCATTAAGTCTAGACCTGGGTTTTTTTTTTTTCATCTGTCTTATGGACTACTTTTCGCTTCCGGGCAGATAATGTAGCTTCTCGACGGCTTCTTTAGCACGTTCAAATTTTCAGTAAGAGCAATTTTTGTTATTGGTCTCTAATTTTGTTATTGTATTGGACGAAAAACACAAATTTGCACTTATATTTGCCAAATATTTCCTTAGAGCTGTTGAATTAAATAACAGACAGGCTTTTTCAATAGCGGTGGAATTCTGTTAAACCGTCAATGAGATTGATGTCTTGTTTTTTAAATTGCATTTCAAATAGGATCGTTATATTCAGTAAGAACACTTTTAGTTGTTCTCTAGGAAATAGTTTATATAGATAATTTTCATCTATCCTTGGTATAAGTTCTATTTCTCGTGCAATCGATAAGCATACATTATCAGATTTATTTCTGTTCTTGGACGTTTTTTGATCCATGATTCTCTAACTACCAACTACATCCATTCTCTAATCTGGAGATGTAGGTGAGCGAAACGGACTCTCCCAGTGCAGGAAAGAGAGGATGGCGTTGAAGGAGAAAGGTGATTGTATAGGAGGTAAGTGGAATGGAGTTGAAGGAGAATTATAATAATCAGCGGGGAGCGCTAACAAGGCGGGTACAGTCCCAGCCAGCAGCTCACTCCCGGGGCTTCAGGCTATATTTCACGGTTCATTTTACCATTCAATGCTATCTGGCGGTGTTTGCTTTCTGCTCTTTTGTTTCCCACTATCTCCTTTGTTAACCCGCCCATTGTGTTAAGTCTCTTGAAGATTTTATGCCGCTAGATTTACTTCCTTGTTGTGGAGAAAGAGTTTCGGCTAGGATATTGCTGAAGAATAAGATGTGTGGTAGCTGGTGCTTAAGATTTAGAATATTAGGATTCTATTTTCTGTTATTAAAGATGAACATGGAATCAAATCCAGTAATATTGGTATTAGTATCCACTGATTTTTCCATATTCTCTGTTTTCTCTATTTCTTTTCCTAGGCATAAAACATAAAATATCAATTTTGGTTGTGACATTAAGATATAAATGAATTCAATTGATAAATTAGTAAATTGGTAGTTAGAGCAGAACTTTAATTTTGAAATGTAGGTATGGGCGAATTCTCATCGATTTTTTATTACTTATTTTAAAATCATGCAGGACCTCCAAAATATGAAAGTTAAAGTTCTTCAATACCCTCCGCCCAATCAGTGAATGATTTCCTCCTACCAAAAGGCTTTGATGTATCCTATAAAACTGGCGATGCGTTACGGAATGAATTTCTTCCATAAATTTATTTATTTTCGGACTCCGAACTTTTTTCACTTTAAATAATTAGATTGCATGTAATTCGCATTATATTCGTTTTCCTGTAAAACAGTATCTAATGATAGCATTCTAGATAAAAACAGCTTCGTTGTCTAAAATACGCCAGGTTGTACTTGAAGATGTAGATACAATGCTCTGAACGAATGTTTAATCAGTTACCAGTGAATACATCCACGTTCGTGTTGTATTCAATGTCGGATCCACTGGGGGCGGTGAAATTTCCCCTTCCAAAATAATAACAAGAAAAAAAGTATGATTTATTTAAAATATAGCTACTTGTTCCCGTACTCGTGAGAAACTGAGATAAATTATTATTCATTAGGTAGGAGAGAAATTAATCTTGGCTCACTTTCGAATTCGATCGTCGAAATGGTCAAATGTAATTATAGGATTGTCAATTGTAATTACATTTTTTATTAATTTAACTGAAATAAGTGTCTTACAATTCTATCGTTTTGTTATTTTTTAAACCTAATGAAAATTCAAATCTTATTTATATGGTCCAGTGGTCAAGTCGCTGGACTCGTACAAATGGGATCCTATTCATAGGTATTATTCAAGGTCGAAATACTTTTAAATTTAATCAAATTGTGTCATTTGTTATTGGGTACTTAATTGCTGAAATATCATGTCAATCATAAGATTAGAAAACAGTCACATAATTCTGCATATTATCCTTCCTATTATGTATTAAAAATTAAAAATGGTTGCCACCTCGAAGGATGAAAATGAACAAACATTAAAACATATCAAACAAATGTATGGCATTATCCTGGTCTGCTCTACGAGTATCCCAAGTTCTGTGGTCTCGCTAATATCGACTCGGCCAGAACTGCAGGAGAGGATGCACTTGCCCAGAGCGACAAATTTCGAGTGATATTTTATTTCTAGGCTAAGTAAAAAATATTTGTTTCTACTTTTTGATTGTATTGACTTTAATTAGGTATCATTTTTGAGATACAGTGATTACCATAATGAGTCAGTCAGTGAGTGGTACATTTCTATAAAGGCTGGTTTATATGGATAAGTTTTTTTTATCAAAGCTTTGATAAAAAAAACTTACTCGTGTAAGCCAGCCTTTATATTGATAATTTAATTATCTTCCTTTTATGAGCATCTGTGTGAAATGTATAGTTTTCGAATTATTCAAAAAAACAAAAATTGACCGTGTTTCTATGGGAACTTGAGCTAAAAACATGGATACAATGTCCAATATAATGTTTTTATATATCTAGTATTTTAGCTAATACTGGTCCGGTTTAGAAGTTTTTGTTTTGCAGAGAATTTAATTATCTTTCTAATGAGTACATACAGTTTTCTAGTAGATGTATAGTTTTAGAGTTAATCGAATAACTATTTTTTTTTTTTAGGTTTTAGAAATAATTTAAGTTTTAAATAATTCGACCACTTACGAATTTTTTTTCAAATCCAGCCTTATTGCAGGCCTAAAGCATAAGGGGATCCACCATTAAAAATTTCACCTTCTTGTTTTGTGTGCTTTTTATTTGTTTTATAAGAAAAACAAATGGTTTCAATTAATAAACGCTTTTATTTTAGCCAATACATAATTTGTATAAATTTTGCTCAGGAGGAAAAGTCCTCTCACCTCCCAGTCTGAGAACGAGAGCTGGTAAAATCCGGCTATGCAAATAAGGCCGTTTCCCCTCCTAGCCTTGCATGGAAACTTTTGCTTCTTTTCCAGAGAGCTTTTGGATGCTAACCAGGCCGCTTCTGGAATTGAATGTTCCAGCTCGTTAGCTCTTCTTCGGCCATTGTTTCCAAATCCAAACTCATTCATTGAACTTTTTCCAAAGGTATCGAATATAGTTTATTTTTCCTTTGTATCTTTTTGTATCAAAAGTCTGTAATAAACTGAGTATAATTTATTTTTTCATTTGTGATTTTTGCATCAAAAGTCTGTATTAAAATGAATATATCTTTTATTTTTGATGTTTATATTCTTTTGTGATCATTTTATCTTCCAAATACATAGTTATTTAATATTGTCTAATGCTATACTTTTTGAAGAGACTTGTAACACCTACTAATTTGTAATGGGATAGTATATGTTTAAAATATGTTTTCCATTAATTGGGAATCGTTAAACAACAATCTTTGGAGGGGAAGCTTCGAGCTTGCATTCGTTCAAACGCCCGGCGTGTTTGAACGAATGCAAGCTCGAAGTTTCGGATTCGTATGATTACGTCCTTTGATTAATGATTGCACAATTAATACCAGTTGCTAGTTATTGGCGTTCTTAAAGAGAATTTAAATATTTTTATAGTTGAATATTTGTCCTTCTCACCGTGGGCAGAATTGCGAATTCAGAACGAACGTTTTTAACTTAACAATGAACTATGTATGCATAAACCGAAAGAATGAATTATAAATGTAAAAAGTTTATAATGACTAAAATAAAATAACGATTTAAAAGTTTATAGGTGAGAAAGATAAAACAAAAAATATATAATTGTTCATATTTATAAAAAACAAAACAGACAATAATATCATTAATCAACTCATAATATTCTCGTAATCTTTTCAATCACCATCAGAAGATGGTAATGTAAGTTAATAAACTATATGTACTCAATTACTCACAAAAGATAGAATCTAAAATTATTTGTGAATTTGAAAATTAAAAAAAAAAATGTTCTGTAAAATTATATTTTAATGAAAAGTAAATAATATAACACGATGACAGGCAAAATATAGAATCAGTAAAAATTAAAGAAGTTGAATATATATAATCTAAAAATATAGATTAGCACATAAGTTCATCTTTCCTTTGGGTGTCAGAACATCAATTTAGATCGTTCACATTCTCTTCAACCGATTTTATTGGGTTTTCCAATATCATGAGACATTACTTTTGGAATTTCAGAAATATTAGTAAGCCGTACTCCATCGGGGGTGTTAAAAATATTTTAGTTGCGAGAAGCGGTTTGCCACATTTTTACTATAATTATCACATCACTAAGCAACTTTTTCTTCATTTTTCACTTTTTTTCACCCGACACAAGGTTAGCACAGATAACGCAGTTTATATTTGTTCGACAATATCCTCTGTTCTTCAATCTCTCTCTCTCTCTCTCTCTCTCTCTATATATATATATATATATATATATATATATATATATATATATATATATATATATACACATATATAAAGAGAGAGTGAGAGAGCGATTTAGTAACTCATTTCAGCATAAAATTTGAATTCAACGATGAATAAACACATACTGAGAGAAAATACAAGGATTCGTTGTTTTTATTTTGACTTATTTTATTGAGTCCTTAGTGTAAAGAATGGAGGCTAATCCCTCGGATTCTATGTCACTAACTAGTCTTGTTAAGATACTAACAATTTCCATTTCAATATTAAATATTTCTAATTTGTTGACTTATTTTATTGAGTCCTTAGTGTAAAGAATGGAGGCTAATCCCTCGGATTCTATGTCACTAACTAGTCTTGTTAAGATACTAACAATTTCCATTTCAATATTAAATATTTCTAATTTGAATTTGTTTCATGCCTTATTCGCTGCTTGGTTCGTCCATTGTGCGTCGATCTGAAGATGGCATCGTAATGTTCCTGTAATTCCTTATTACTGGAAAATATATTTCCGTTATAGTCTATTTTTGTAAGACTTGGTATCACGTTAAGTTTTGACTTAAGTCACTTTTTTACTCCGAATCTCTTTCTAATTAATGATATACTGAATTTATATTTTATAAAGTTTTTGTTTTGAAATTCGTATTTCCTATGTACCGGATAAGCTTTGTTGAAAGGTGTAATACATAAAGGTATATGATAGAAGGATGAAAGCCAATTACAATTACTTTATTTACAATACTTCTGACGTACACATGAAAAAGGTAATTCTATCAGTGCCTATAAGGAATTGAATTTATTAAACAGCTACCTAACACTGAACACTTGTTTCATTCTCATTTACTCTTTTTCATTTTCTGTTGTCTAGCTCTTTTTAAAATCATTTCTTTTGTTTCTTCCCTCTTTGGATCTTGCTCCATATTGGAAGTTCCCAAGATTGAAATTAATGACATATCTTCATCAGTACCTGCAGGTCGGAGTACTGTTATATCACTTACCTAGAAAAAAGTCAAATTGAAAAGTTTAATAGTAGCCTTTTTGTTGTTGTAATAAAATATCCGAATTCTGGTATCCAATTTTGAGAAGTGTCTGTTACTAGGAGAGATAAATTTCAATTAAATCTGCCGAAATTTTAAATGACGTTTCTCAAATACCTGTAAGTAGCTAATAAGTCAACGTTTCACCAATTCAGGCATCACCGGGACATAAAAATATACGATCACATTAGGTAGCTCATCTCACATCAAGAGCCCTGATAGACATACTACATCACTGCAAGACACTTCAATGTGTTCAGTATTTGTAATGATTATATTCTATTTTTTATTTTTCTCTCATTATTTTGATTATATGGTGTTTTTTTTATTATTGAAATGTATTTATTTATTTGTAAGGATTGTTGTATTCTTTCTTAATGAAGTATGCCTAAAATTACACAAACAGAACAGATACATCCGCTAATTTCTGAAAGACTGAACATAGGTGGAAATAAACAAATGGTATTATAAATCATTGCTTACCCCCTTTGAAGCTCTTTCCTTCGCTTTTTTTATTAGATTGATGTTTGATTCTGTTGAAGGGGAATTATAAATTTTTTTTTCTTCTTTATATCTGTGCCATAAATACTAATTAGTTGTTAGGTTTTTTGTAAAATTTAAGTTTGCACTATTACTTTAAATACTAATAAGATGGGCAGTATTAGAACAAAAATTATTCAATATTGAATAATTTTGTTCTTTAATCAAAATATTAAAATCATAACCTAAAATTACGTTATTTTTTAATTGAATTCTTTTGTTTTGAATATCGAATATTTTATAGTCACCATAGGCGTGCGCAGCTTCCTTTATTAGAGGGTGCACAAACGAAAGTAGCGAGGAGTCCTTTCAGACTCCTCAGTCAGGCGGGGGGTCCGCGAATATTATTTACTCTCCTGGAAAATTATTTAAAGAATATGCTGTCTAAAACGTATTTTAAATAATTAATATATAGCTGAAACTGTTTAAAAACATTGAAAAGTTCAGGATATAAGGTCTTGTTTTTATGAGTGCCTGGTCTTTGTGGAATAGTCGAGAACAAAACGACAGATTTGCAGCCAAAATTAGCAGCACAGAGAGGCCAAGAAGCTTCAACATTGGATAGAAAGGACGTGATCTCTCGGATTAACGAAAGCGGGTGGCAGGAGTGGCAAGACATTTGGTTTAACATGCGAGAAAATAAGGTAGGTGCAACTATCTGTGGAACGACCATAGGGAATTTAAAAGATAACACGGAGAGAAGACATGGTTCTCAGCCGTTAGAGGATAGGCCATATTCGACCCACCCATGATCTTGTGGGGTCGGGGACCTTCTTGGTGCTCACCCAGCCTCTATTAAGTGGGTGCCCTTAATTGGGGGAAAAACCTGGCTGTTGAGCGTGACCTCGGCGAAATCGCCTCCTTGCACAACCGTTGGCTTAGAAACATTCCGTTCTTTACCAAGTACGGAAAAACAGGTTTTTTTTTTTTTTTAATTTCACAATTTTGTTAATAATTGAGCGTAAATTAACTTCAGACTCACGTAAATAGTAACAATTTTTCATTTTCACAAAAATTCAGTTGATCACTTTTACCTCCAACCCGACGATACATTATTGTTTCTTTCTCTTTTATTTTACATTTGTGCCCACTTTTGAAATATGTATGTATATAAAACGGTACCCAAAAAGTCTAACGAAGAAGCTAATATTTTATGTATTATTCAGTGTAAAAACAAATGTTATGATAGATTGTCAATGTTTCAAATCGGATTATTGTTGGTGGAAGAAAAAAAATGAGATCAAAACACTTTTTAGTCGTTTTTTTTTTTTTTTTTTTTTATTAATTGTAATTTCATATAACTTAGAACGAAGTTGCTGACTATCAGTTGTGCTTGCTGTTACTTATAAAACAGTATATTAATTAAATAAGGGAAACCTACCTAGCGTCAATTTTTACCCAATCACAATTCAAAAACTCTTCAGCTGTATATCTCTCTCTTACAACTGGTTCCATTAATTTATTAACAGCTTGTTTCAGTTCAGGTGACATTTGTTCCTCGACTTTTGGATTATGGACTATAGCTCTTGCCAACTATTGGTATTCAAATTTTGTTATGTTAGAATCGTGGCAATAAATGTATAAATAACGATTTATAATATAATATTTATGGTAATATTAACCTGTTTTTCTAATACTTTCTTTGGTGATGTGTCTGGAAATGGTAGCTTTCTATTAAGCATAACAAACAGAACAACTCCAACAGACCAAACATCTGACTTCTTTGGCTGATATGGCCTGCCTTTAAGAACTTCAGGTGCAGTATATGCTATTGAGCCACAGTAGGTGGAGCTGTAACCTTTAGGGTAGCTTAATTTTTATATGTTCTTAAATATATGTTTATTAAACTTACTCCTGTTATTAAAATATATATATATATATAATATATATATATATATATATATATATATATATATATATAAGTTAAGATAGTGAATATGACAATATTACATGTAATCTTATATCAGGAATGTAAATAGAGCCTAATGCTATATATAGAGGATTATAAGGCAGAATAAAGCAGTCTTTCTCCAGCACTCGTGTGTGTTATTTCGCCTCCCTATTTCCTTTTTTTTTTATTAGTTTTCGTCCGTGAGAACATAAGTGGTGCCGAAACCCGGGAGGAAAGAAGACCAGTAAGAAGATAAGATTTTTTTTCTTTTTCTCTTTTCTTTTCGTTTTTTTTTTTTTAGTTCGCAAAGGTAACAATACGGATATAAAATGACGGATGGAGTACTGAGAGTGCCACTCCTGACACTACCATCAGAAATTCCGCCACTGCCTACGGAGACTCTGGCATCGGCGCACGCCAACGCGCTGGAATGGCTGAAGGTGAGGACGGCGACATCCCAAGATTTAAGAAAGGCCGTGTCGGACCTGGAACGATTCGACGGTGGCATTGGGGAGCTAAATCATTTCCTCAAGGGAGGCGACCGCGTGATGGCGCGGATAGAGGCTAAGGCGGCCGAAAACTTAATTGACCCGATGGACGCGAGCGCTCTGAAAGCTGCCCTGGTATGTCGGGTCAAGAAAAATCTTTTGAACCTAATACAGGCAGACGAGGATACGCCATGGGCCGTCGTAAAAGATAGATTGAAGAAGGCATATGGAGGAGGCTGGTGGGCACCAGAGGAAGATATACTCCAGATGTTCCGGGAGACAAGACAACCTCATCAGACGAACGGACAATATGCAGGATCGCTGTTAGCACGGTTCAACCGGATAACGGAAAAGATGAGGGAGACGGTTAATGCAGCCGAGGTAGAGGGCAGGATGGGGTTCCTAGCAACGATACTGAAGGTGCAATTGGCACGGGACACGGGAAAGAAGGATGGTCTACCCCGGGAAAAGAACTTCGTAGAGTGTGCCCAGGACATGATGGATGCAAGCGCCCGAGACGAGGAGGCCCGACATGGAGAGGGTGTCGAAGCAGGATGGAGTAGGGTGATATATAGGAGGATCCGAACCAGACTGGAGGTGTAGATCTGGCAAAAGTTTTCTACCAGGCCGCGTAGAAACTCATCCATGAGTCTCTGGAAGGTAAGAGGTGCATTTTTAAGCCCGAATGGCATGCGCACAAATTCGTAATGCCCCCTACCGAATGTAAAGGCCGTCTTTTCGATGTCTTCTAGACGCATGTGCACCTGGTGATAACCCGCTTTCAGGTCAAGCGTTGAAAACACCCGAGCCCCAGCGAGTTTGTCTAGCATATCCTCTAACCGCGGTAACGGATACCTCTCGTCCACAGTGTTCTCGTTGAGTTTCCTATAGGTAACGACGAGACGGTATGAAGGTCCCGCCCGAGGATCGGTTTTACGTTTCTCCACTACCCATAATGGACTACTAAACGGAGAGGTGCTTTCTCTAATAATTCCTTGACGCAAAAGAACCTGAATTTCCTCTTGGATTATAACAGTTAATGACTGCGGATATCTCTGCCCCTTCGTATACGAAATTTTATTTTTTTTTAAATTAATTTCGTGGCATGTCCGCCCGGTAGCCGGTAATGCCCCCCCCCCCTCCTCATAGAACGCATCCCTAAACTCCTCGAGTAACGCCCCTATTTTGCCACCCCTTGCCCCCGCTGTTAGGGTAGTCGTACGAAAACTTGACTGCGCTGTTCGGAACCGGCCCTGGTGTGTCTTACTCCCCAACTGTATTTTCCAGTTGCCGTTACTCCCTTCTAACCGAAAACCAACCGAATCTAGGACATCGCATCCAATTAAGACATCGTACTGGGGTGCTAGTTCGCTCAGCACGTGGACAGCCATTGTTACGTCGCGCCCCGTTAATTCTCGCAAATTCCATTGATATTCTCCCAGCACTGCGCAGGATCCGCTCAAAGTGGTTATCGAACATCTACATTTCTCAACCACGTCAGTACACCCTAGCATCCCTTTGCTCACGAGAGTACTCGTGCTCCCCGTATCAATGAGGGCCCTAATCTTCCCCTGACTCCTCTCTACTATGGGCAACCTATCCCACACATTACATACAGTATTTACCTCGTATTTATAGTATTTATATGTGGTTGCCCGCGTCTCCTCAAATTTGGGTCTCCTTCCTCGCAGTTGCTGCTGTTGGCCTTAGTTTCCTGCTGCTACGTCCCTTCGTGATTTGTGCCCACGAAGTCGGCTGCTCCTCCTCTTCTCCGCTAGAGCTTGATGATGTCGTTTCCTCCGAGCTCGATGATGTCGCGCGACGTGTGTGCCGCGTCCGGTGAGTGTTAACTTCCATTGGCTCCTCTCGTGGTCTCTTCGAATGGATCCATGGACATGCCCGTGCCACATGCCCCTTTTCACCACACTCGAAGCATTTCACAGACGGGCAGTTCGCCGCAATGTGACCTGTCCTAATGCACTCGTAGCATCTCCTATCATCTTTACGTGGTTTCCGAGAGGTGAATCTTTGCCCATCTTCCTTTCTACGAAATCCACGCTCATCTCTGCGTGAGCCGCGATCCTCTTTGCGGCCGCTGCGCTGTTCATCTCTCCTTGGCGGAGGCCTCTGAAAGTTTCTCCTATGCCTAGGTCCTGCTTGTTGCCACCCATGCTCCGATTGAACCTCATCTTCTTCCTGTTCACGCGCCTCTCGGTCCATGACTTCTCTGACGCAGTCTAGGAATGTCTTTTCTGCAGCGAATTTTTCTTTCGTCCTTAAATTTCTTCCTAACTGCACCTTAAAAATTTTATCGTAAATGGCCAACTGTTGGCCTGCCTCTGCCTGACCGACGGTCTCGACAATCTTCTCAGCAATAGCTATGTATTGGCGTAGCATCGTTGCTGCAAACGAATACCCCGACTGCCCTGCCTGGCGGGTTTCCATAAACAGCCGATACAGATCTTCTTCCGGCGACCATCTTCCTCCGCCATACGCCTGTTTTAGACGCCGCACCACCTCATCCCACGCCGTCAGTTCATCTGCCTGGATGTAATTTAGAATACTGTGTCGCACCCTTCCTACTAACGACGCCCTCAAATCTAAGACATCGAGTTGATCTACCAACCCCGCTGTTATCTTGGACTCCAGCAGCACGTGAATTTGTTGCCCTCTCTTCAAAAAATGGTTAAGATGGACTACCTCACCTCCGAACTTCTCCAGCTCCGCTATAGCACATTTCAAATAGGTGGCTGTCGCGGTCCTCATCCGCATCCATTCCAACCGCATCATTTCCGCACTAACCGCCTGCATCATCTCAGCGCTCGCTGCTGTTGAGGTGTTACTTTCTTCCGTCATCCTCGCAGACATCTGAAGTTCGCTCTGAATTTCGCGTACCACTTCGTCTAAAGTGCTAGGTCGAAGCGGCATATGCGCTAGCGAAATTAATTTCTGTTAGGACTCACTAATATCTAAAGGTCCCGGGTTTCGGCACCAGTTAAAACCTGTTTGGCACGAAACACAAAAAAAAAGAGAGGTTGGGAGAATGAAGCGTACACCACAATGTCTAGAATACAACTGCTTTATTTACTTTTCTTACAGCCTTATATAGGATTTGCTGTGTTTATTTATATATTTTCCTCCATAATCCTTAACTCTCCACTTAACTTTATATATATATATATATATATATATATATATATAATATAAAATTATTAAATTATGTATTGTATCTATCATACATCATAGTATTTGTTTAACAAATAATAAACTGTATTTATTAACTTATTTTTCTTTCCTCTGGATTTGAAATCTATTTTAAATTTAGTTTTTGTCTATATTAGTTTGCGCTTTTTGAAACATTCACGAAAAGACTAAATTATATCTTTAAATTGATAAAACTTTGTACCATTATTATTGTATTATCATTTAGGAATTTTGTACTTCTCAGTCAATGCTGAGAAAATTCACCTACTCGGACTCAGTGAGTCAAGGTTTAGGCTCTGTTTATGAAACATTTAAAAAATTTCTTGCACTGCTGGTTGTCCCGAGTAACACGGCCTTCTGTCCTTCCAGGATATAATCAGAAAGTCCCAATTTTTCGCAGCTTCTAATCTCTCCTCTGGGTCCAGTCCGTTACTGAAAATGATGAACGGCAACACTTTGCCTTCTTTTAGGCGGTATAGTTGCTTCAGATCTTCACATAGCTGTTGATACTTTCTTATCTTCCCTGCTACCATTTCATGCATATCATCGTCATTCGGAACTCCTATTTCAATTTTTGTAGGCGTCTTTTCCACTTTTCGTAAAACCAGAATATCCGGTTCATTGTTTGGCTCTATATGGTCAATGATTATAGGCTTTTCCCAATAAATAGTGATAGCTTTATCAGTGAGAATAGACTTCGGATTATAACGATAGTAAGGCTTTGATACCTCTGTAAAGAAGTAACTTGGTAAGACTGGTGAATTACTTACTTTTGCCAAGTTATTATGCCTTTCTAAATATTCCTTTCCTGCTAATATCGTACTGCCCGTTGCTATATGCTGAATGGTCTCTATCGCCACATTAGAAAATCGGCATTTATCATTAATGTTTTGTTTTAATATGTACTTTCGTTATGAGTTAGTTACCACTACATGATCCTGTAGAGCAAGCAGAAGACCCTCTACTTATGGGAACAGTTTTCGTTTTTTAAGTCATTCAACCGAGACAGAAAGATTAATTCCTGTTGAAATCAGGGCATTGCAAAACCTACCTTGTAGCTGCTCCCTGCTTCAGTCACTCATCAGCCAATACTAGCCATTACTCGCGAATCGCTATTGACTAAATTGTGCTCTGATTCATTTATGAAACCATTTCTTCTCGATTGTCAGGTACTGGAAAAATGCAACCACGAAACCATCGTACGATTTTTCAACAACTCTTGTGAGCTTCCTTTGGCCAAACGGAGTACAAAATGAAAAAGTGTTGTTTTTATCTGATGCTGCTTGTATGAATACGGGTGTGAATATATTTGTATTTGCATTAATAACTATGAATATTAGAGTGAATACAAAATATTTATATTCAGACCAATAAATACGAACTTATATGTATGAATACGAGTGTGATATATTCGTATTCAAAGCTGTGAATATGAATATATACGTATTCATAGACAATTTATTAAGGAGAATCTTGGTTGGAGGTGCGGGGCCAATAAATGAACACACTATAAGAAAAACTTATATAATGTCTGCCGACGGTGTGACGTCTTTTTTTGTATCATTTATTATTATTTCTCACATTATGGTTAGCATCTTTTCTTTATACTTTATTAACATATTCTTCTATATTCCTTATTTTTCATATTAATATTAATATATTATGATCAATATATTTTTCTTTATACTTTTTCATTTTACTATTTGTTAACTTTCTTATTATTACTGGTACTGACACTGTTGTTATATCTATTGTTATTTGTTTTTTCTTAGCTCTGATGGTGGGCTAAAACCTAGGCCGAAACGTCAGCACACATTATATAAATTTTTTCTTATAGTGTGTTCATTTCTTGGCCGCACCCCCAACCAAGATTCTCCTTAATAAATTTTCTATGAATACGTATATATTCATATTCACAGCTTTGAATACGAATATATCACACTCGTATTCATACATATAAGCTCGTATTTACTGACCTGAATATAAATATTTTCATATTCACTCTAATATTCATAGTTATGTAAATACAAATATATTCACACCAGTATTCATACAAGCAGCATCAGATAAAAATAACACTTTTTCATTTTGTACTCCGTTTGGCCTAAGGAAGCTCACAAGAGTTGTTGAAAAATCGTGCGATCGTTTCTGTAGATAAACCGAGATAAATAGGAGTAGATAAATATGTAGATAAACCGAAATATAGCATCGACTCAAAATCTTTCAAAACATATAATAATTGAGACTGATTGGTGATATTAGGGTTCCTGGACAAATATGTAAGTGCATAGAAATCCTATCCCTAGTTATTAATATAATTTAAACAAGTTATTACCTTCAGGTGTAATAATTCTAGAAAACCCAAAGTCGCATAATTTAAGATTTAGTGATTCTGTGATTAATATATTTTCACATTTTATGTCTCTATGAACAATGTTTATACCATGTAGATAATTCAATGCCAGAGCACTCTGGGCTATCCAAAATCTTGCTCTATTCTCTGACACTCTCCCTCTAGTCATGAGGTAGTCTAGTAGATCACCAGTTTCAGCATATCTGTTTATTGATTTGAAAAATGTACGTCTTGCTTTAAAGTTAGAAACAGTTGATTCTATTTTATCTTATTTATACATACATACTCGTATAGCTCAAGTTTGATTATTTAATATGTTTATAGTAAACCCAAAATATTAAAATAAAGTAATTGATGTACAATATAAACATATTATACGATTATGTTAGCCAATGAAATAACAATTTTTTGGAACTAATGATAAATGCCCTAAATATTTTTATATATTTCATAATTATCATTGAACTGAAAATACTAAAGTAAGGCGCATCATGGTTTCCACAATTATGAATTGAAACACAATTTTAAATAAAATAAGTATCAAAACTGACTATAATAATATTCAAACTGACTGACTATTTTTATCGATTCTGTGATGTTTAGGTAAATGGGTGTGTCTTCTTTTTTTTCAAAACAATTGGTTTATTTTAAATTTTATCCATTATAATGAATTTTTTGTTATATTAGTAATTATATAAGTCAATAAAACAGTGTACACGTGGAATATGGGTACTGTTTCATCAACTTATTTCCTTTTTCTCAAAGGTAAAGTTCATTAGAAAGAACAAAATGTCACATAAACCCGTTGTCGCTAAAAAAATTATTATCATTACCCCTTTACCTAAACATGTTAGCATTTAATTTTTGTTCAAAGACCCTTAATGTATGTTTTTTTTTAGTGATTATCTTGAAGTTTTCTTTGAAAACCCTTCAAGAACGACTTTCGTCCACTTCAACCGTAAGAGCGCAGCACTGTGCTTCGGTTGCTTGTGACGGTGCCCTGAGTTGTAATTCTGGATGTGTGGATGTGACTGAATTTTATTTTCTAAAACTTTTTTTTTTTTACGCTTTTATTTCTAAAATTGATAGACAATCATTTAAAAAATCTGATGTGACTAGCACATGATCTTCCGCCAATGAAATATTAATAAACTGGAAGTGACACTTTACTTGAACTCTAAACTGCTGTTGCCTCTCGCCGCATGGTAAAGAAGGTATATGAGTCCAGCTAAAACTCACCTATCGGGATTTTTTCTTTAGCATACCTACCTATTATATTTTATATATTTTGCTGTATTCTGTAAGACAGTAAAATGTGCTAATTTAAAAATACCGGATGCGGTACAGGTAGAATAATTTTCGAAAATTATTATTTGAAGTATTTCTAAAATTAAAAAAAAAAAACACTTTTTCAAAGCAAAAAAGAAACTGTAAACATCTTCTGGTAAAATGCCACTTCCGGTTGCCCAATTTTAATCAAAATCTAGTATGTTATTTGCATTGGCATAAAACTTATATAGCCAATTGGAGAAGTTTTAAGTATTTTATGAAGTTCAAGTAAAGTACCACTTTCGGTTATCCGATTTTAACAAAAATCTAGTATGTTATTTATGTTAATATATAAGTCTTATATACCAAATTTGAAATGAATAAATAATAAATAAAGTTTTGCATTTTATATTAATATAATTTTTTACTGAAATCAATTATGACCTACAAGTAAAGTACCACTTTCGGTGATCATAAATCAAGGTGGTCCACAAGATGTTATATCAATTTCATATAGAAAATTTCAACTTTCTACGGGTAACCGTTTTTGATTATGCGAAATACGTACGAACGTACGGCATGACGAAACTAATCAAGGAAGTAATAATGAGATATATCCAGTAAAATATATGGAATCGTTATTCCAATTAGGATGAAAGTGATACAGAAACTCTTAGTAAAACTATAAATCACAAATTGTTAAATTTAATGATTCGCTAGTTTGTACTGAGAATGACAGTGATATAAGTCACGTAATTGCTTTACTGTGGATATCATTCTGAGGACAGTTTTGATATAGAAAATAACTTTTATGCATTAAATAATAAAATATAAGTCTTAAACTCATGCTTTATGCTTTTATTTTAAAAATTGTTCAAACTGGACTTCAGGCTTTAACGTTCTCACTGTTTCATTTCGAGAAGTGTCTAGAAACTATTATGACCTGTTTTAATTTATTAATAAATTAAATTATTATTAATTTTTGTTTGATATATATTACACCCAAAAACTGACTAATTACGTGACATGGCCAGAGAATTCATTTTGCTTTTGTCGAAAAAGATAATTATGTAATATATTGCATTATTAGTATATTTTCTTTTCTGAAGTTGTAGTATCGATATTCTGGATTACAAAGCCATATGTGAATTAATATTATATAAAAACAATTATTAATGATTACCTCATAAACATGTAGTATTTGGCCTTTCTTTGAAAAATAAAATCGACATGTATAATGTTTGGGTGTCCAATTTTCATTAAGACGTTTAGTTCTCTTGGCAGAAATTTGTTAATATAGTCAATTGGAGCATTTTTCGAATCAATAACTTTACAAGCCAGAAATGTACATTTATTATTGCTAACCTTTTTACACAGAAATACCTAAAATTAAAATAGTATCAAATTAATTGAACAACACATTGAACTGAGCTAGGCTTTAAGGAGAGAAATCGTGCTTCAGATTTTATATTAAAGTTGCTTCTTAACTTTTCTTTAAAACTTTTTCTCTGCATTTTCTCGTTGATATAGTTAGTACATGCATGAAAATTTAAAGGGATTTAAGGGGAAGACGTAATTGAAGTTTCATACAAATCGTTAAAGCCTTTAACGAGAAAATTGTATTATTGAATACTAATTGTGTAAAATCGATGATATAATTGGCACTTCCGATTAGTCCGATACTTTGATGATGGGGATGAGACCCCAAAACGTCAAAATATGTATAATTTATTTGTGATTATGAATTATTAAATTAAAAAAAATCTTTTAGAAATTAAAAGATAATCATTATTATACCAAATTGTAATAAAAGGGTACTTGTTTAGTTTGATAGCAAGTATTTTTTATTTTTATTATTTCATTGATACAGCGTGTTAATGAGCGAAGCAAATAGTGGATGGAAATCTGGTATTAAACCAGAAATGTAGTAATAATATAAAAACAGCTTTTTACTTATACCTTGGCATAGGAACCTTCACCCAGTCGTCTTTCGATGGTATAACCTCTTACCATTAATGTATGTTCTTCTGATTTCGTAAAAGGCAGATTTGAACCTCTATCCCCGATCATACTTGTATTTATTAATTATCTGGAAATAAATATTGGGTTAAAATATTATTTTTAATTAAATATATTAATTTGTTGAATTGTATGAAATGTGGATGTGCCTGAATTTTTTTACTTTCCCTTACTTATATATGAAATAAATAGTAAGGGGAAGTATTGCGATCGTGAAAACTTTCGAATTCGAGTTTTTAACGGAAATACACGTTTTAAGGTCCCCTTAGTCCAAATAGCCAAGTATCGCAAAATGGTCTGTGTTTGTGTTAACAGCCTAGCTCAAAAACGAAAAGTTGTACGATACTGAAATTGCGTATTTAAGGAAGCACATGCATGTGATGTTACAGCAACTTTTTCGTCAAAATCGACTAACCGGTGTCACTTTATACAATCGATTTTACACTTTTTTTAAATTTTCTCGAAAACAGCTCTAACGATTTTGATGAAACTTGCCTGTCTTCTCCTTAATGCGCTTTAACTTTTCATGCATGTAGTATATAAACGAAAAAATGCAGTGAAAAAAGTTATGACAAAAAGAATATTATATTTGCGCTTAACTCATCAAAAAACATGCATTTTAAAGTAAATTATTTACAGAGTTGCATGAAAGGTAATTAAATTATCTAAAAAAACAAAGAAAGAATCTTCGAAATCGGACCGGTATTAGCAAAGATACAGCTGATCTTACGAGGACTACAAGACCCTGGATGGAGCCGAGCGCGTCCGGGAAGGATGCGACGGACGGAACCTGCTCCCATCAATCCGTCAATCTGTTGTCTACAATACGCTCTGTAATAATGTAATGTAAGAATACAAAAGTAGAAATTAACTTAATAATTTCTACTTTTATATTATTTAATGGAAACAAAATGCTTCCATGGAAACTAAACTGAAACTTTTAAAATATATTTTCAACTTGGCAAACTTAAAATATATAGATATTGTACAGCATTGTTGTACAAGAATTGTTTAAAAAACTGTTTTATTGTACTTATGTGGGAGAAGAAGTGAATGCTGCTGAGTTTATTTCAAGTATTGTTTATTTGAACTCTTTAAAATTATATTAAAATGCTAATTATTATAGAACGGTAAGGGAAAGCTATGTGATGCATGCACGAGATTTTCGCTTTTTAAGTTCTAGAAATGGTTAGGAAGAGATCAATCAAGAGGAACTAAACCCTAATTGCCTCATTGTTTTATATACTTTGCTTTTTTTTCGACCTGCATAGTATGCAATAGTACAATGTAATTATTATGGTACAGTATACCAATTGCATTGTACTTACTTATACTTACATTCATATTTTACAAGTTGATAGTATTTTTATAAGGGCTCACTCCTATGGTGTTGCCTGGATAAAAACTTATGTCAGGTCAAAACTTTAGCGAAATAAATAAAACAATACCATTATTTGTTTTATTTATGTTGATTGATCTCTGACTGATGATACCCTGAGTTTAATTGTTCATGGTAAACCTCAGTTTACACATTTTTTGAAATTTTAAATGTTTTTTTAATCTATTTTAATTGAAGAAAATATTATTTTAAACGTTAACTTGATGATTCAAATACCAATTCATTTTGGTGTAATATTAATAAGTGCGAAATTCTGAAATAAAAATAAGCATGGTTTTGTGATTTTTCTATAGATCGATACAAACAAATATTTTAAAAAGTAGAATATAATTAATTAAATAAAATAGAACTACATAATAGAAAAAAACCATTATGGATCTGTTTTTTTTTTCTTGAACATTTGGATAGACAAAGATACATATGTTTTTTGTAGCACAGTTAATTCCAAATAGTTATATAATTTGAAATCAACTGTGCTACATAAAACATCTGTATCTTTGTCCATCCAACTGTTGAAGAAAACAGATCCATAATTGATTTTTTAAACTATGTATTTATATTTTATTTAATTAATTATATTCTACTTTTTTAAATATTAATTTCTATTGATCTATTCCAAAATCACAAAATCCTGCTTATTATTATTATACCAAAATGTTAATTTAATTGAAAAAGTGACCAGATGTTTTACAATGGAATGTGGAACAGATGGGGAAAAAATAAATAAACATATATTATATTGCAAAGTGGAACTCGTAATTGCACTTCTATCTTTGGTACTAATCCTAAATTCTCACAGAAAATGTTAGTTTCAAATTTGCTCTTTTTAAAAAAAGTGATCTCTTTACTTTTTATAATATATATGGATGAAGTTGCTTCAGTATCCAGAGAACACATCTCGGACAATTGAATCTAAGACCTGTTGTCATACAGACACTTCTTTATGCGGATGACATATTTGTAATTTCGGATTCCCTGCAAAAATTGCAACAAGCGGTCACAGAATGGCATGAAGAGCTTGTGTAAGGAAAGGTATGAAGATAAATATAACTAAAAATAAAATCCTACAGATGGGCAGGACCTAAGAGCAAAAACCATATTTCTTGCAATGGTGAAAAGTGGAAGTTATGTCGGACCACACTTACCTAGCTTCTATGCCAGACCAAACTTATCTAGAATCTGTAATGCAAAGTTTGGAGAGAGTGGACAGCGAAATTTCATACTTAATTGGAAAGGAAAATGCTGTTAACTACCAAATATGTAAAACGGTTGTATGAAAGAAAGAAAGGTGAGACTGGTTGTAAAATTGTTAATTTTCAAGATGATTTACCTCCCTGTTCTCCAATATGCTGGGTATTAACTGACCAACTCCTAAGTCGAATCACGAGAGCGGAAATTAAGTGCCTACAAAGGGCGGATGGGAAAACAAGAAAGGACCGTGTAAGAACGGATCAGAGGGGAGCTCAAAATGTGCTCTATCATGGAAACGATTGAAAGGAAACAATTGAAATGGTTTTGACAGGTCTGTAGAATGAAAGGGCACAGAGACCCTCTCAAGATGATGAAATAAATATCCAAGGATGTCCAAAAATGACATTTCTCGAACAAATGCAATGACTAGGAAGAGCCTCAGATGAGGCGTCTAATGGTATGAGGAGGTTCGCCGTTGATCAGGAGGACTGGTAAACCTGGCTTTATGCACCCTAACGCTGAAAGGCATTGAGGGCGAAAAACAAACAAGGTCTCTTTTTTTCTTAAAAAAGGAATCTTGTTTGGTACATGAATAGATTTTTTTCTTTCATATGGCTAGTTGAAATAATTATGAGGTTGTAGCCGTGCCATTAAATAAGAACTATAAGTTTACACCACATAGAAAATATGTATTTTGAAATGTTAAAACAAATCATAAAAAAGTAGATATCAGTGCGCCATCTAATGCCAAACCCAACATCGACTATAAAATCTTAAATAATTAATTAAATTCAAATTTTTTAGTCCAGAAGACAAAATATTGATGTATGGTCACCAGTTACATGAATCATCAAGTAATTGATTTTTTAAGAATATCTAATTTTAATTTTATAGATTTAATTATAGTTCTTCTGACCAAACACTATTTCATTCAGTTTATTTTCATAGTTCATTTGACCATATTTTCTTCTTTGTATTGATTTATATTTTGTAATTTATTTGTGCAATGAAATATTATATTAATTGAAATTTTGAATTTTTTTTCTTTTATAGCTCATCCAACGTTACTTTTTTCAACTGGAAAAGATATCAGAATTGCAAATATTTCTCGACCTTCAAAAGTCACCACAATTGTTAAGGTAGAATCATAATTTTTAAAATTGATTTTATTATTTTTGTTTAGTTGAAATATTAATGTAACATTTGTTACGTTTTTATAATTACTTTTTATTAGTCGTAATTGTGCCATGATTTTGCAAAATGCTACAACTCCATGCTTATAAATTTTGAGAAATCAAAATAATCTTCTAGATTCTATTTAACTCCTCTTGACTCATTTATTAAACTTTAATTTTACTGAAGGGATATGATTCATGTTTTCACATGATGAAATAGGCCATGATCATCTGTTAACATAATATATATTAAAGTTGTAAGTTTTTGCAAAGCTCTACAAATCTAATGTTTTTAGTTCCTAAACAAACTGTTGAAGTTGAAGTATGTTAAATGATTGCTTCAAAAAGGTGGTTAAAATTATAATTAGGTTATTATTGGAAGAAAAACCTTTAGCCTCTCAAATCGCAGTTAATAACTTACCGGTCAAGGCTTTACCAGGAGACCTTCCTGGGTCACACTCAATCTCTAAAATGTTGGATAATAAAAGAAAATAAGTCAGTAATTATTTAATAATTATATAAGCCGACGTTTCGACCCAATATGTGGGCCATCTTCAGGGCATGCGAGTACGATTAAGTTGTGTCAAGAACTTCAGTTCATAGTGAAAGCAAAATAAGTTGAACTGAAATAATTTATTTTGATTAATGCCCATATTTACCCTAAGACCCTAAGGAAGGGCATGTTATCCAATAGGTTACCAACCCTTTTCATAGCCATATTGTGAAAGGTCATGGATCTATTCCATGGATCCACTTAAAATTCAATATGTCAGATTTGAATCTGTACCCGCTTCTGACTTGAGTGCTGCTCCAACATAACCTGCTATCACCTCTATGAAATATCATTTATTACCATGAATTACAGTTTAATATAAGTTCCTTTAGTTACAGTACCTATGTGGCAAAAAACTTTTTGTAGAACTTACCAATTTTAAAAATTCCTTGTTTTTGAAATAGGCTCACTACTTGCTTGGCAGTTTTTAGGCAATACCCTATTTTAAAGATTAGGTAACCATGTAGTCCATGGTAATCTATGTGCCATTTTCTTTTTAAATTGGTGAAAAATTAATATATATAAATATTAATAATATATATTAATACAGATTGTACATATTTTATATTTTATCAGGGACTGATAAATTATTTGCCACTTCTGTGATTTTGTTTTTATTGAAAACTAGTTGCAAATGTTATACTTATTATTATTACTTAATTTATTATTACATATTCATCTGGTGAGTACCAACATGTTTTGATCTCTTGTCTTAATTAAATTCATAAGTAATAAATGTTTTATAATACTAATTTATATTAAATTTAATTTAATATGTATAATAATACCAAACTGTATTTTAAATTTCTTATTTTTGAATTTTTGGGTGTTTTTAGAACTGACGAATGTATAACATTTGAAACTAGCTTTTATATTTTAGTTGCATTTCATCATTCTCAATTCAAATAGCATGGCAAAATTAGTTTTTCTTCGAAAGATAAACTTTTTCTTTTAGATTTTTATTAATTATTAAATTGACTCCTTTTGTTATTTTATAAAACTGCACTTGTTCGTATAATCTATGGGATATACCAAATTAAATTTTCTGAATTTTAAATCAGGTCTAAACATTTTTCTATCCTTCATCATCCATTATTAGTTATTTATTTATTTACAATAGTCCTCCAATAGGGGTTGTGCCCAACGACAGATGGTCATTCACTCTCAAATATATCATATATTACAAAATGAATAATGAAAATACAATAAAAATTAAGAAAAAAATGAGATAAAAATTTTTTTTTAAAAATCAGTCACAACTCAAAGATTTTTTCGAAATGGATTAAATTATATATTATAATTTATATTGCGTAGTGTGCTTAAACTATTTGAAAAATCTAATTGCTCTTCATTATTTAGTAGATTCCAAATCTTTGACATTTTATACAGTGAGAGGCCAAACTGGTCTTACAGATTAGTCATCTGTTACCCTGCTACAAGTACAACTGAATCTAAAATTCAATTTATTCAGTGTAGAGCTATAATCAACAATATTTTTACTAGTTTTATTAAATGCAATATTGTGGCCATTTCGCAGGGTTGGGTAATGGAATGCTTTATCCCGAAATATTTAAAATAAACAAATTTCAAAAAACGTTTTTGTACCATTTGAAACATTTTTCTTCCTTTTTTCGAATTGGGTACCAGATAATGGTTATAGATATAGGCTT